>VZTN01003463.1:28463-49374 GCA_013400515.1 Erpornis zantholeuca | reverse complement strand
CAGGCTGCCCCCGCCCCCGGCCGGCCTTAACCCCTCAGCAGCCTCCCGGGCCCGAGGCAGGTGTGCCGCGTCCTCGGCCCGCCCGCCTACCGCCGTGCCTCTTTCGGGGTTGCTTTTTCACATTTATGGACTTGACCGGTTTTTAGGATTTCATCCTTTAAGCCCATCTCCTGTTTTTCGTTCCCAGCCCCAAAAGTGAGCTGTGCCTGCTCGCTCTGGAGGGCGAGGGGCGGCCCCGCCGGGCACGGAGACCCCCGACGCTGTACCCGTGGCTCCCACCGCAGGAGAGTCATCCCAGACCCCCGGGACGTGCTAAGGGTGGTGGCCTCCCCTTTTGGCGAATATAATCCACCTCTACATACTAAATCGCAAAAAGCTGCAACTTCATTGCAGCTTGGAAATGAATCGCAAAGTGGGGATCACTACGGGTGCAAAACTGCATTGGAGTACCTCATCCTTAACATGGATATGCAGTAACGAGAATATATTCACTCTGCCAGGAGAAAGGGTAGTCAAATTTAATTTAGCCTTAGTCGAACTTTGCTGCCCAGCAGTGAGTTCGATTATGAAAGGTAAAGAGTTCATTGCTGTTATTAGTATTTTTAGTATCAACCTTTTCCTTGGATTAGCTTTCCTTTGAGATCTCTCTGGCCTACTTAGGCTAAAAGCCTTATTTCATTTAATATACAATTGATAAAGCATGCTTAGGCTTAGTAAAAAAGGTTTATGAAACTTTGTTCCAGATTACTTTCCCCTTTTCTGGCTTTGTACAGTTAATACTTACTTCTTGATAAGCATTTCGGTCATATCTAACCATGTCTTGGACTCTTACGCACTGCTTAAAAGTCTACAGGTATCCCCTCAGCTTTACAAATCTAAAAACAATCTGCCTAGCAACTGCAGACAGGTAAAGAGTGGAAAGGGTGGGATTTATTGCCAAAAAAAGATAATAAAGCAGAAAATTGACTGACTGAATAGGGAACAAGCTTCCATGGAGAAAGTATTGAAGGAAGGGATAAAAATTTGGAAAGAGGGTGTGCTGCCAAGAGTATATAAATGTGGACATGTGGGTAAGGAGGTATGAGAAAGTGTGGACTTACCCTAGGTGAAAAAAAAGCAAGCTGGAGATACAGAAAGAAACATAGAGAACAGGACGTGGACAACAACAGGTTTAAACCTGTTTTTAACCCCTTCTGTTTCTGGACAGATCATCCACAGGAAAGATTTGCATGCAGATGTATAATCCAACCATGGGTGGTAGGACAAGCAAAGGGATATCACAGAAAGTTCATATAGTGAATTTAAACACCACTTCATAATTTTTGAGCACTTACTTTTGCCATCTCAGAATTCTTCCAACTTAGTGCTTCATCTGTAAAAACAAAAAGGGCAAGAAAATACAGATACTTTTCATTAGACTGCTCAGCTGAGCAACTCATAGCTTCTAACTAGTTTTCCTACAAAGTATTTGTATTTTGGCTTCATATTTGAACAAAGTTAGTTATTGTAGCAGTTTCAGTGATTTCCCTCAGGACTGAGTTGCAAAAATATCTGTAAATTTGAGGTTTTTATTAAAAATTCTATGAGTGAGACTGTATTTGTAAGACTAATGAGAAGTCCTTTCTCTGACAATGAAGACGTGATGTCATCAAGGCTTCCTTCAGAGGAGACAACATGTATACTTGACCCTTCACCAGAGCAATTAAGACCTGTTGCAAGATGAAGCTTGTAAGTAAAGTTTTTGTTTTATTTAATTACATCTGGAAAAGAGCTCAAGGGTCTGAAAGCTCTGTCTAAATAAATTATGCCTGTTTGTAAACTTTGCCTTGTTTGTGTCCTTGGACCAGGATGATTACTCTTATAAAAAAGACCTGAAATTGTGGCAATGGCACTTGATGTTTCCTTTTGGCATATTTCTGTGACAAACATATAGCTGGAATTTGCAGTCCTTCAGGAGAATATTTACATCTGAGCAAAACCCACCTAAAACTTGAACAGGTCTGCGACAAGAGGTGTGGAAGCAACTCTCTTAGATTGACTGTAACGTACACATGCACTTGTGCTTCTTTTTTTTTTTACAAGACAATATGAAAACTGTAAAAGGGTTTTGAGTTTCAACCCTACAGTAGTACTTTTACGTTTTTTATGTGAATGATATGGATATATAGAAGGACCTTGTCTTTCATGGTCAGGTACTTAAATTAACATTAATACACAATTTTCATTAGGATCAAGATTAAGAGTTTAACTTGCATAAATGCTGAACACTTAATTCCAGCCACTGATGATTGCAGGAGGTCAGCATCTCTATAAATTAAGTTCCAGTTAATTTGCTTAAACTTGTGCAGACAAAGTCATCATGGAATGTTTAATTTTCAGGTCTTTGATTTTTTACTAAGAATTCACATATTTAAAATATGTAACTGCAGACTTGTGAGTCAGGAAATCAAGACAGTTATTGGAAGAGTTGATTTATGGTGCCAAACATCTTGATCTTTCCTCTTACCTATCTAGTCAAAGAAGTGCATACCAGCTAAAACAAAATAATGCTACTCTCCCAATAGAATACAAGTATTTATTCTTCAAGATTATCACATTCCAGGGTGAACAGGCATTTGGTAAGAATTACAACAACATTTATTAGCTAGAGAGACATGACATTGCATGCACGTAAAAAAAAAATAAATTATCTATCACTCTGGTATTTATTATGTATAGGTAAAAAATCCAAAATCCTCCCAAACCAACAGTCCTGTACAAGCAAACTCCTGTACAAATGCAACTTCCAGTGAAATCCAGAGCAGACAGTCATATCAGTAGGACTCCAAGCTTGTCATAGGAATCTGTTCATGTAAAGTACTTTGGAACTGAAATATTATTGTTAAAGAAAGAAATATTTCAAGCTAAGCAAAATTTAATTGGGAGCTCATGACTGTATCTGAAGAGTCACCATTTTGTACAGCAATAAGGAGTGTAAATTGTTGTCACCCTTCTCTGAATCCATTCTATAGGAATACCTCAGCATATTAGCGCTGAAGATGTCAGCCTTTCACTGAAACCCTAAAGTGTGGCAGGTGTCGTTGCAGTGTATACTTTCTGATTTTTTTGTCTGAATTTCTCCATGAGCTGTCCTCCTGTTGTCTGTCTACTCACTGGTGCTGATAGCATTGCTTGAAACTGGACCAAAACCTACTGTGTAGCAAGGTTGGTCAGTGACTCAGAGACTTAGTAACAGCCCTTCAAAGTCTTACTCTGTCAGATAATGCAACAGTCTCAGCAGACAGTTGATGGTTGGTGCAGGGCAGAGAACTTGTCTTTCATTTTACATCACTACAGACTATTTGCAAAACCATCTTGATGTAAAAATAATTTTTTTAAAGAAGTGTAATGTAAGCACAGACCAAGCTGCTACTTAAACCTAGTTTACTCTGCTCTGTAAGACACTGCAGTCCTTGGTGTGTGATGAGATAATGAAAAACATTCATGGCCAGGAACTGGCACGGTCACTCAAGGACTGACTGAGTGATGAAGATCTTGATCCTGCCGTCTTGCTGTAGCAAGAGTATGAATCATCTGCATCAAACTGCTTGCAGAAGTAATGCTTATTCATCAGCAGGTTTATGGACACCCTCTCAAAGTCTGAGCATGTAATGAAAGCAATAAGTACTCAGTAGACCCAGCCCTGTCACATGGCTGTGAGAATATGCATCACATATATAAGGGGAGCAAAGATTTGTGTAGGTTCCTTAACTCTCATCTCTTCCTCCTACACTGCTATCATAATTTTCCTTTCATATACTGGATTAAAAGCTGGTGTATGCTGCCTCCAATTTGTATTGTCTTAATACACAGAAACCTTTAAGATGAGCCACTGGCAACTTAACTTCATTTAACGCCAGCTTCTCTGTTTCCAGCTGAAGGCCAATCATCTCTACTGAATTTCCAAATGTACTTTTATTAACATATAAAAGCACTGTCCTCTGCCTTGATGGCATGAAGCTTCACAGGTCTGGGCATCAATATTTTATTTACAATAGAGCCCAAGTGTGAGAAGTCAAGTTAGAGCCACACCCTGTGGACAGATTTCTATTCTTCCTGACATGGTACCCATCCTCTTTGCTGATCACCTTGGATCAAGATGAGGTAAATCTGGGGGATTAGAAATACTATTCAGTGTGAACTGAGACTGGATTACAATGCATCTGCAAATGGTGGCGTACTGTCGGAGTCCAGGGAAGCCTGACAGCTTCTCCTGCTCCTCTGGTAGTTTCTTTATATCCCCAGAGCTCCTCAAAAGTGGCCTAGCCAGCGACCTAGGCTTTTGGAGAAGCTCCCTCCACTTTTGGGAGAACCTGACTGCACCAGAGAGGTGAAAAGATTTTTGTTTAGTGTACCACAGAGAGTTTAGTTGTAGTTTTTAAGATCTTGCTCTATGTATTACATAGAGACAAGATGGAGATTTTTAGGTGTGGTTTTTCCTTCTTTCTTCTTCTCCTCTCTCCTCTTTCTCTTCCTCTCTTCTCTGACACCAGTTCCTGTAGTGTGTTAGTTAGTGGAAAAAAGTTAGTATTGAAAAGACATATCAATAAAATGAGAGTTTACTGGTGTTGAAAAGAAAATAAGATACGTATTGTTTCTTGAATAATTGTTAGTAAGATATAAAAGTAGCTGCTGATCTGCAGCCATTGCCCTTTTTGCCTCTTTGGCCCTGGTGTTCTCGGGGGATGCTGTCTCTCCCTCCGAGGTTTTGATAAGACAAATAAAAACAACTCTGAAACAGCAGAAGATCTCTTGCTGCATTTTTTCCAACATGACGAACCAAAGGAAGAAAAGCCCCAAGGCAGAGGACAGGGGGCCCAGACCTTCGACAGCGTACCATAGACTCAGTCTAGACTGGAGAACTTTCTGCAGGGTAGGCACCAATGTCAGCTCTTCAGTATGGCTGCTGTCACTGGGACATGTCAAAATTTTTTGCCCTTTGCAAGACAGCAAAGTTGTAGAGGTCCAGAGAACAACTACTTTTAAATAAATTCTGTTGATACCATTTCAGAGGAAATATGGTCTTCAAGAGTGCTTTTCCAGAAGCTGCAATGAGAAGTGACTGTTTATTGTCAGCTATTGCAAGTTAGCAAGTGCTGGGTTTTAGATGATGAAATCAATGTGGCCTAGTTTCCAGTGGACCAAAGTTTTAAGTTCCCTCACCATCCTTGGCAGATGGTGGAAGCCTGCTGCCTTCTCTGTGTGGATTGTTCCTGGGGCCGAGGTAAGATCCTCTGCCTGCCAGGGACATTGGTGCTGTGTTGGCTGTGACCAACCCACAGGCTGACCCATGAGCCTGTGCAAATAGGAGAGAAGTGGAGAGAGTGGAACTCGTGCTGCAGATTGACTTTCTCCCAGCATTATACTTTGTATATACCTTTGGGCCCTTGTCTTTCTGTCTGTAGTCAATATTAGCTCTCAGATTCAAAACTTATGAGAGACAGAGACAGGTCAGAGACTGACTGACAGACAGAGAGAGGGGCAGGCAGTGTGATCACATTTATTTCCTTGAGAATAAATGAAATAATACGCAAGACTGTAGATTGTATGGTGGTGGGTGGGATTTTCAAATGCTCCTAAACCCACAATGGTAAATTTATTTATGCACCTCATCTTAACTCAGATTAAAGGAGAATTAGGAACATAAGTAACATTTAAAGACTAACCTGGATTGCTGTATCAATTGATTCCTTGCTGTATTTAAAATGGTAGACAATAGCAGTTTTGGCACTGATTTTGAAGAGTCTACCATTTTATAAAGCCTATATAAAAGCAATGATGATACATGAACACCTTGAAAAATGTGGAGTCACGACTGGTGTCCTAATACACATCCTGGTAAAATTGTCATTGGGAAAACAAAGCTTTAGATTGCTGACAAACAGTCAACATCAAAACAATGTTGGTACAAGTTTTCACAGTGATAAAAATAAATAAAATAAATATTGGATAAGAGATTTCCCATTTTCTATAGCGAGTTAAAACATACAGTGTGTCAGACAAGGCCACCAGTGAAATATTGTGAAGGCACAATCTAGGCAGGCTTTCATTTGTTTTGCATTACTTCTACATGCAGGGTGTGCAGCAAAGTGCCATATGTTGTGGTAGATAAGGTGCACTGACACTGTCAGGACCTGTGAGCAAATTCTGGCTGATAACTATTTGCAGGAAGGATTGCAGAGGAAAGTGAGCAGAGTGACTAGAAGAAGGGATGTGATACCTTTGTCTGCTAGGCATTGTAAAACTGGTATGCCTCACTATCAAAATTAATTTCTCCTTGTCAAATGGAAAGCAGATTTCATCAGTGGGACCAATATTTCACTCTCAGTATTTTTCTTCATAGGAAAGTTGCTTTTTAAGAGAAAGAGTAATTAGCTTTAAAATGCTATTTCTTTAAACTGAGAACAAGGACTTTTCTGTATGTTTTTCAAATAACAAGTTATTTATAATGAATGTAAATAAATCTCTCCAGAGCACAACCATCCATTTACTGCATTCCAAGATTACAAAATTTGTTTTCATTTTATACTGTAAACCCCAAAACCTATGAGAGCATTCTGTGTCAAAATATTTGGATTTGAATTTGAAATGTCAGATGGATATTTAGATATTATACTTGCGGTGACTAGACCATCAGCATTGGACGTTTCAGGAAAAAAATTCAATCCAAATTGGCAGATCTCTGTTCAAGCAGATTGGTAATTCTCTGTGAAAGCTTTGAGTTTAAATGAGGAATATCTTCTGCAAAGAAATAATTCTGAGTAGTTTTATTTCAAAACCTAGATGAATGGCTTGATTTTCACATGTGCTTAAACTTGCACAAAGTATCAAAGGAGGATAAAGGACTTCTCAAAATTATGTCTATCAAGAAGCTTATCTTGAAGATCTTCTTGTATAAAGAAGTTGGGCAGAGTCTAAGAGGAGAAAATAGTTTGACCCATTTAAATACTAAGCATTAGGGTGTTATTTGCCCATCTCCTTGACAGTAAAACCAAAGCTAATAAACAACCACATTGCATCATTTTTTCTTGCTACCTTCAGGGAAATCCTGTTTACTTAGACCCTTGTCTGCCAAATGAAACAATATTTGAGTCCTTCATTGAGATATAAACTTTAATCCAGGTGGGCAATCACTGGGTATTAACTGACTCAGTTGAGTTAATAAATGAATGAGGTATTTTTTTTCTTGATTTTCTTTACTGTTACTTTAGTAAATTTACCTAGAAAAGAGTGCTTTCTATATTGCTGATAATAATCATATTTGTAATCTCTATAGCAGCACCACAGAAGGAAGCATATATGATCCATTTCTATCTTCTGTCAATATTCTCATTTCTTTTAGTGCATGAAGGTAGCCAAAGGACAGACTTATCCCTAGGCTATGAAATAAGTCTTCCCTGTGATGTCCTTTCAGCTGTCCAGGCAGAGGAACCTGGTATCATATCAGTGAAATTCAATAAAAGGCACAAGCACAAAAGACATAAAAGGTAGCCCCACGATGTGGATAACCCCAAAAGACATCTGTGATTCCAAAAAAGCCATGCAAGATGAATAATATGCATTGATGGTCTACTACTATCGTTGATGTTGCTCTATTTCCTTAGGCCCTGTGCAAAACAAGTTGGTCCCTGGCCTTGGGCAGCCTATACTACATATACGGAAGACACAAAAAGAATTGGACAGAGGACAAGAAAACAGTGGAATCATACTGGTCAAAATAAGAAGCCTAAATTATTGTATGTCTGCAGCCTAGTTCTAGAGAAGCCTAAAAATGGCTTAGACAAGAGCTTTAAGGAGTGGCTGAAAGCAGGAGACTCCTTTTAATGAGCTTTTCCCAACAGTGAGGCAGAAGCTGGCTTGCACCTATTTCTAACTCACTGTTAAAGAAAAGCTGGTGCCACAGGTTAAATGGCAACAGTAAAAGGCAGTTTGATTTGAGGATAGGCATTTTAGGTTTGATGTGACAGAGGAACTGTAGTACACAGAAAGCTAACACCTTCAGATGTGCACAAAAAGCAATCTTTACACCAGCCAAGTGGGTAGGAGTGAGGAGGGCAAGACTGAATTTGACAAAACCAGAACAAGGTCCCAATAAATGAGACAACCATAACATGAATGCGAAATTCAATTTATGAGTAGACAAAGAGAATTCTATCCTGGACACATTATATAGAGTGAATTATTAAACAAACAAACAAAAAAAAGGTGTGATCTAGGGATGAAGATATGGAGAAGCCTGATCACGTATAGCCAAAATGACAGGTAGAGCAATGACATCTGCCACAGCAGCAAGGAGGAGGCAGAAAAGGGTTAGGCTCTGAGGGTGAGGCTGTTGGCTAATCATCCATCAGAGGAAGACCAGAAGCCATAAGATTATATTAGTTGCCAGACAAATGTTTTGGAAGTGAGAAATTGATGTGACAACCCTAAAAAAGCACGACCCCATAGAAATAAACAGTATTTTATATACATCTGATGGCAATACAAGCACAAAACAGATCATATACTGTAGTCTTATCTCAAAACTGTTATTAGTCATCTCTGTCCTATAGCAAAGCAGTAAGGTATCTCATCTTTGATTTCTAACAGTTATTTCTATCTCATGTTAATCTATTTTTAGACTTAGTGGGTAAAGAGTTGTGCTTCCAAACAAAAGTAATATGGGTCTTAATGCACATCCCTGGCCTGTTACCAACTTTCTTCTATCTGGAGAAACAGTCATTCACTCCAGCTTTTTGTTTGTTTTCCTTACTTTCTCAATGTTTAATTCATTTGCAAACACCTTGATTATTCATCCTCTTTAATCATCTTCATCCTGTGAGAAAGCCTGGTGAACAAGTACAGAAATTATGCTTTTAGGACATCTTTACCTGCTATTTCTCTAGTTTTTAAAAAGCAAAGCAAAGCACTTTTTTTTTTCCCCTTTGCAAAGGCTGTGTGGCCTGGCTTTCAATCAAGGCATATTTCTGCAGTTCTGTCTTCAGACTGACTTCTTCATAAACTTTCCATTTTCTGTTTTACAGAACACCCCAAAAATATTTCCAAAACACTGACACCACTCAGTTATGTGGATTTACACCAAAAATGAAAGTGACCTGGTTTAAAAATAATGGCAATTTTGGAACATGGCATAGGAAAAAAATTCCTTACTTAACCTAAACATTTTTCCACTTAGATTGCATTGGAAAATGTACAAACCAACTGAAGAAAACATTGTTTGTCCTACCTTAGCATTAAGTATTATTGTCTTATTTTGATCCTGAAACTTAATTAATTGTTTTTACAAGAAATTATGACGAATTCACTTGTTTAAAAAAGTGAAAATTTAGATAACATTATGCCAGTGAAATAGAAATGAAATCTTTCCTGTTTCTAGATGAGGTCTTACCTAGATGAGGTCTTACCAAAGTGATCTGTTTTCATGTCTTGAACCTGAATGCTCTCTCTTCAAATAACATTACAGCTCATAACAGTAAGTGCAATGTTAAAGCACAGACATCAGAGTATGCCCCTTCTGCATCTGGGTTTGAAGACAGTCTATCCTGAGACTGGCATAGGGAGTAGCTCCCTCCCTGCTTTGAGGGCTTCTTTCTTGGCTCTCTGCTGAGATGACAATCCACAGTTCTGGCCCTGACTATGCAGAAGACTCATGTTGCCATGAACAAAGAGTTTATCAGCCTCTCAAAAGAAAATGAAACAGAATCAGTAAAATAAGAACTAGGTTGTTAAAACTCACCAAATTACTCACCAAACTCACAAACATAACGAATAAATAAGCTAAGTAAAGAATAAAATCTACAATCTGAGCTACCCAAATGTGACTTCTGGTTTAAAAGAAAGACTTTGATTTTTGGCAGTTTGGCATATTGAGAAAGGAAGGCATTCAGGTACAAAACTAAATCTGGTGCTAAACTTTAACAGCAAGAACAAACTGAAAAAAGTAAGTAGTGTCTTTATAAAATTTGTATATCTATTTCAGACCTACGATAACAAAGAAAAAGAGAAGGAGGAAGCTTTTGAATAATCAACTTCATATTAATTTAGAGCTGCACTAACATTTTCTAATTTGCATATTTCAGATTATGGATATCCATATAGATATGGATATTATTCCAAGATGCACTGCATATTATTAAGCCTACTTTTTTCAGGTCCTATAAGTTATCTTTCCACAAAATATTGAGTTTCTGATTAGTTTCCTCTCTATAGCTTTGCGGTGGCCCAAATCCTTAATTTTCTTTAAGATCAATATCCTTAGGCTGTTTCTTCACAGACTACATTTTAAACATGAAAAATACTTGACATGGTGTACACATATAAAGGTGAAAGGTTAGTTTCCCATGTAAACGACCCTAGTTTGTACACCTTACTCTCCTGCCCACCCTTGGAGTGAAAAGGGCCTTTGCACTTTGGCCCCGAGCAAAACAGAGTTCTTGCTACACCTAAATGACAAACGAAATCTCACTGCAGTGCACTTACCAAAAATTAGATCTGAATTCTCCAGGTTCAGGGTGTACTCTTTAGAGACCTTAATAACAGCCTCTCTAGAATCTCTTCCATTGGCAATTCACCCATGCTTTTCTTTCATTTAGTAATTTTAAACAATTTTTCTACACGTAACAGAAGCTTGGCTAACTCTGAATTTGTCCCGTGTTTCTTACCAGCTGTGGTTAATTTGATCTTCCTAATCATCAATAGCTCCTAGGGCAGCATCTCCAGTTCCTGCCCCACCCTCAGTCTTACCTTGACTTTCTCACTGGGCTCTCCCACTTCAGTTCTTCAGCTCCCTCACCCTAGACCTGAAGCCCTCCTAGACCTGCCCCAGCAATCAGATGCCTCTCATGGTGTCACCTTTGCCAGCCTACTCCTTGGGCCAGATTTGAATAGGTGGTGTGAGTGTCCTCAGCCACCTGCCTAAGGTGTCTAAGCAAGGAAAAAGGATAAGCACAAATCCAGTGTGTTTCCTCCCTCTCCTCCATCTATGCTCCCCTCACCATATGAGTCAAGAGTTTGTTCTCCCGGAGTCTGCAAAAAACAGAGAAATGCCTTTTGAAAGGCACTTCTCTCAAAACCACATGCCAAGGAAGGCCTGGCTCACCAGAATTTCACCTTCAAGGCAGAAGGAGAGGAAACTGGAATGGCCTGAAAGCTACAGGTGTCACAGCTTCTCCTGGAAGCTGGAGGGGCTCCAGCGTTCCCACTGGGGCACTGGACAGCAGTTTGACAGGACTAACACCCTCTTTAATAGAGAAGCAGTGCTAGGAACAAATAAGTATGCCAGAAGCTTTTATTGTCAGATTGAAAGGTAGGAGAATTACTGGGCAACTGATGGGTGCATAGCTGACCAGCAGGTCTGAGGCAGCTGCGCTTTTTTTACAGCTCCAAAGAAGCTGGTTTACATTAGCACGAGTGATCGCATATGGTTAAAGAATAACTTGAGAAAAAAAGCCTTGGTCTCCACAAGGAAATTGGAATAATTTCATGTGTCTGTAATTCATACCTGCATAACTGGCCATGGGGGCCTTCCTGCCCCTTACCCTGGCCGTGTGCTGTAACATCACAACAGTCTTTCTGCACTCCTTACTGGAAGTTAAACTTCTTTGGGAGTGATAAAGCACTCAGGCATCAAGATTTGTCTTTATTTAATGCATTTAAAGAACTACGTATCCAAATCACTTTGAGGCTGGGCACAAACTTTTTCTTCAAATGCCAGCTATACTAATGGAAAACAATCTATTCTGAGGGTACCAAAGGTGAAGAACCACTAAAATTTATAACAGAGAGCAGTAGATCTCCATAATGGTGAACATCTAGTTTTACTTATGAAACAGAAAACTCAGTCCTAGAAAAGGAGTAATCCAGGCATTTGGATAGCAATCTTATTCCTGTTGCCAAGAATATTTCTGTTAGAGTGTTGACTAAGGAATTATAATTTAATATTTCTCAGTCACAATGATTTCCAGTTGCCCCTTAATTTCAAGCACCACCTGGTGGATCTATTTAAAAGCTACCAAAGCAAAAGCAAGTAGCAAAATGATTTTCCCTTTGAAGGTAGGAATGGCAGCTGTCATTCTCCCCTCTTTAAAATTTGCTATTTGATATTTGTTAACTGCAAGTCACAATAGCTCTGAAAAACACTAAGTTAATATAGGTAAAAAATTACTGCTTAGTATGCACAAAATTTGGCTCTTACTGAGCCTCAGTGTAGGACATTCTCTTCAACTCACTATGCCAAGAATATTAAGACAGATATATCCTTTAATTTTCAGAATTTCCTGAAGAAAGGAAAATAAACTTCTTCTAAATGAAAATAAGTAAAAAAGACTGAGTAGTCATGATTTTAACACTGGAAAATAACTAACCAAAGAAGGAAGGTATTTCTAATCTTGTTCACAGGGCAGCCAAATGTGGTCATATAATTATGTAAGCATATAATTTTTAAAATGTAGTATATTAAGATTAGAGATCTTGATAGAGATTGCTTGATAGGTGCCCCTAAAATATTTCCTTAAAATAAAAATAATATAACATTAATCAATACCCTGTTGGTAATACTTTTACTCTTTTTGCTAATTTAATTTAAGTATAGAGGGATGGTTGCTTATTTTAAATTCTGTATTTGATCTGAGCAGTGCATCTTAATGTATATAATTCATGCATTACATATTACCTACGAAGAGCATTTTTTGGCAAGACTTCAGAATTATTGTTGTGAGAAGCTGAGATTTGATTGAAAACAATAAAATACTGGGATCTTTAAAGTGATGGGCGATCAGCCTAAAGTAAACTAAGCTTGCCATGACACAGGACTGGGACCAAACCTTGTGTGCCTTGTCTAATTAGGGTCTTAGGCCTAGTCTAATTCCAGACCTCGCAATTAAGATTAGGGAATAGAAAGGGCCGTGACTAGCTAACTAAAATAGAAAGAATACTGTGAAGTGTCAGAGGAAGAGAAAGCACTGTCATGCCAGAATCAGCATGAGTGTTTATGAGATCCAGGTACTGATCTGAAAGATCAAAACAACTGCAAACAGAAATTAGGGAAGTAACTGAAAGCAAAAACCACTGCTTAGAAAAAAATAATCCAGAGCTCTCTTCCCTGGAGACACTTTTGAGTGGACTAGAATTAATGGTGTTGATCCAGAAGCTGATCAGACGTTTGGTTACATACGTTAACGAAAAGCTTTAAAAAAATGGACAGCTTCCAGCTATGTCTGGAATGAAATACAGAAAGGATTGTATATCTCTCTTTGATGAGGCTGTTAAAATAAAAATGGATTCACAATAGTCAATGGCTTATGGGTTCCATCATCTATGTCCGATGAATTTTACATTTATTCATTCAATTAATCTATATTTAGGGGGAATAAGAGTCTTAGTTCTAACTTTGTATATTGAAAGTATTTTTTACACATTTTACACTGAACTCAGAGTCTAGATTTAATTTGTTATTTTACAGGAAGGCACGCCAGGAAATAAATCCATTCTTGTAAGTAACACAGAGCTACAAGTAGAGATAAAGAACAGATATTTGTCATTGATGAGGAAATGTAGTTACTATTAGTTGACTGAATGAGAATGATGAATTGTGGTACTATGGTACTACAGTACATTGGTACTATGTACCAATCAACACAATTTTACCTTTACTTTGAAATTACCTAAGTTGGTTTGGTCTGTATGTGGTACAAAATATATCTGCTCTAAAACAGAATCTAAGTTGCACTCTTCCTATATATACTAATGGGGGAATCATAGATTGTTACCTCCTTGTTCATGGTATTCTTTTGCAAACATCTGGATATTAAAATATAAATAAACCATATTTATTTTGTGCCTACCTTTATCCTGGGGATGCTGAGTGGCTGTGCTGACAAAGTAGGTGTAGGGCTTACATATTTTGAAAAAAACGAAACGTCTTCCTTTTCCAGATTTGTATTATTTTAAAATGGCACAAATGCAAAATATCTGATTATCTATGAATGTTCTAATTCATAGGTCTCCTTCTAAGAACATTAACAGAGAATTCATCTTGCATAGACATACCTTTTTTAGACAGCAGGGTTTGGACAGAGGGATTACTTTAATTCTCTCAGGATCTGTCAGAGCAAGCGAGCTTGGAGCGAGTACTGGAGATAACCTTCCAGTTCCTCTTCTTCTGGTTAGCAACTAATATCTACAGCGCTATGCTGTACAACTTTTAAATCTAACCACTAAGCAAACTACATAGCAAAAAGCAGCTAGGAAAAAAAACTAAAGCATCGCTGGTAGAAGGAGTTTAGAAAGTTTTGTAAGGTTATAAAATTGATGAAAATTTCCCAAGTTTAGAAGTAAGATTAATGGAATGGGATGTGGTATGGATGCTGGGAGAAGAGCCAAACCACTCATTTTACCGAGGACAAAAGTTCCAAGACTTCTTGAGCAAGAATGAAAAACACAGAATCCTGTGAAAAAGACCCATTTTCTGCCATTTCTGGGGGGGGAAAAAAAAAAAAGTAGAAGTTTTAGGCGAAAAAATAAATAGGAGCCTGCTGTGGCATGAAGAGCCAGGCAGTAAAAACATTTCATTTCATCTAATGAATAATCAAGAGTGGAGGAGTCAAAATGCTGCAGTCACATGAAGAGTAGGACTTCAGAAAAGTTTACTGGTATTTTCCACCATGGCAAACAAAGAATCACAAATAGGGTGGTAGAATTGTGCATTTTCCATAATCTATTTAATACTTTTTTCGAAAATAAGTGCCAAACCAAATTTATGGAACGGGTGGCTGTCTCAGCAAATGCACACCATGCCTCTTTGATACAGTAGACTTTGTTTAAACTATAAAGATTATTCTTGAATCTAATGCCTGAGGGGGAAATCACGCAGTTTGTCTTTGAAATAATCACGAAATCCAGTTCCTGACTATTTTTCTTAAATATCAGGAAAATTATAAAGTTAAACTAAAATTAGAGAATAGCACTCTGTGTGTATTCTCAGGCAAGCAGGCTAGCACGTAAGGCTCCTAAAATACTAGCTTTGTGTATATTACCTACAGCTCATCAAAGCCAAATCTTGAGATAGGAGTGAAACACATAAGCAGCTATGCTGGAGTAAAAATGTCACAGGCTAAATGGAACTAAAGAAGCTTTTCTTACTAAAGGGCACCTAGAAATAGTTCGACAAAGCATTTCTGTGTCTGTACATTAGTTCCATGCTTTTTCTGATATAGCATATGGACTATCTTGAGACAGGTGGGAACAGGCCATGGGCTGTTTGCTAATGGACTGAGAAAAGTGCAGTCCTAATAGTGCTATGATGCAGAGCAGAAGTAACCCAACTGTACAAACTCTGTCTACTGGGAGTCTTCTTTAGCCTTTGGGCTGTAGTCAGGAATAAGGCAGAGCCCAGCTCCAAGCAGGCAATAATGATGAGGAATTTATATGCCAAAAGATAGACTGGTCTATGTGATTAGGTGCAAAGGCAGCAAGAGACATTCATTTTACACAAAATATGAGTGAAATGTAAATAAAAAAATAGACTGATAGACAGGAGGGTTTCACAGAAAGGATGTAAGAAATAAAGGGCACATATATTTAATTTTTAAGACTGTATTTCATAAGAACTAACATGAGAAGATCTGTCAGTAACTAATGGTTGTAGACGCAGCCTACTGTGATATGGCTACACACTTCCTTAAGCCAAACATCTAGGACACACTGCTATCAGATATATTATTAGTATCTCTGTGGAGAAGAGCCTGCCAGTGTGAAAAGCTCCTGTCTTACCTCATGCTCCCAGATAATGGAGCCCACTAAAAATAACACACTGCATAACAAAGAAAATAAAATCAAAGTATCTGGGATGTGAAATCATTGTTGGTTAAATGCAGGAATTTCTATTTTAGACAGCATACACTGATTTAGCTGCTTTACCTTGTCACAGGGCTAGCTTTGAGCAATTAAATTCTATTTAACTGTCCATCAATTATAATTTTATTCTACAATTATTTACAGTCTATTATACAATTTTGCAGTCCTTTCACACAATGTTTTACTTCAAATTCTTTCCTTAGTGCAAACTCGTATTTCCTCATTCCCAAAAAGTGCATCAACAACATTAACATACTGCATAGCTTTATCACTCTTTTATGATCAGTGTATTTTCCAGAATGCCCGTTGCATAATTTAAAATTCCCTGTCATGTAGATGCTACTGTGCATTCAGAACAGTTCAAATCTTGTAAAAGAATGCTTGATGGAATCTGGGACCTGCCCTGGACTTCAGCATAGAAATGAATTTCTCACAGGGAGCAGAACATGTAGTTGTTTAATAATTATTGAGGAAATGGTATATGACAAAGTCTTTATATATTCCTACATTTAATAGCTCAGAACTATTAAATCTCATACACAGAGAGGGGAATTGTTTATCTGCAGCTGAGCTCTGTCTGTCACTCCTTTATACCCATATTATGAGAAGTTTCATTAATGCAATGATCCCTTCTGCCAGATGAAGTTGGGCATTCCAATATCTTGACCCCAGCTAATTCCAAGGGGCAGCTGGAGGAGTGCTAATAACTGGGACATTCTGGAAAGCATGCTCATCAGCAGTCACCAACACCTGAGCTTTGACTTTGCCTAATGAATCATTCACAGCTTCTCTCAATCAGAGGTAATAATATAGGTATTGGTTAGTGGGGATATCTGAAGGCCACATAGTCCAACTTGCTGCTTGGAGATGGTCATCACCAAGACTAGATCATAATGCACTGATGTATTTTTTATATTTTTTGAGACAGAAGGAACAGAAGAACACCAGCAAGGTGTATTTCCTACTTATTTAACAAATATTTTCTTAATTCTTTTGAGATACAGTTTGGCTACACTGAGAAACAGAGGGAGCAGGCTATTTACAGTTTGTTGTCTAGAATTAGTTTCTAAGAATCTTGGGGCCACTTTCTGTGTGTAGCCAAGACTTGAGAAAACACCTATTTTACACTCCAGTGACAACCTTGGAGAGGTATGAGAAAAGCATGATTTTTTTTTTCCTTTTAATGGTTAAGAAGAGAAACTTCGCTGCTCTTTCTGAGCACTTCAGAACTTGTGTATTAAATCTCACTCATTTTCAAAGAAATTGTTACCATTTCTTTGAAAGTTTTCCTAACTTCTAAAATTACATATATTCTTCTTCTGGTTTTGTCAAATGAAGCAAAAGGGAAAAAGGTATCTCAAAAGGGTAAACACAGTCATCCTTTAAGTCTGCTTTTAAGTTGGCACAACAGCTATGCTAAAAGCAATAATGGAAAAATCCCAAAGGTTTTGCTGAATGTAACAGGGAAGACTTTGATAAGGCCCTACTGATTTCAAAGTTGAACAAAAGAGAAAACTGTCCTCCTCCTGAGCACTGTTGCAGTCTAGAGCTACATGTCTAGAAGGGCCCCAAGCCCTTTCCAGGGTCATGAGCACATGTCCATTTGATATGCATTTCAAAGAACCACGAGGAAACGGAGTCCTGACGAGAATATTACTGTTGGTTGGCACTCCCTGTCCAATTAAGTCAATTCAGAAAACTGCCAGCAGAGTGGCCTAGAAATGGCTCCACTGGCACCAACTCTGCAAGTCATGCACATGGATGACGCAGACCTACGATAATCTGATGGCAAAGGGTGGTGGAATCAAACTATCATAGTTCAGATCACAAACAATATTCCTGAATGTAACTACTGGATGATGGAATAACAGAGGGGAGAAAAAAGAGCCCCAAAAGCATTTTGAGAAATGAACCGTATATATTTCCAAAGTCTCTAGAGCCACATAAGGCCGGAACTTGAACTATAATATTACAGAACTAATTGCCACAGAGCATTCCAGCTAGTCCTCAGAGGCCTGCATTATTCCCCATCAAAAAGGCTCATTTGAGCCTAAGCTTGCAATGCAGACTGGAATCCTGCTGAACTTGCACTTTCTTTAAGGATAATTTTCACTCTACCACATTCCTAATGGTATAGATAAGGAGGAACAATGTAGAATCACTTGCAAGCACAGACACCAACATTACCAAAAACTGGAAATATTTGCAGCACATTGGATTTTTGTCATACAAATCACAGCAACCATTAAAAAGTGAATAAAAAAATGCCAGTGCTTTTATTTATTCCCCTATTACCTTGCATATTTAACTAAATAGTTGTTATTAAGTCACTAGGGGCCAGCACTATCTCAAAGGCAATACAGTACTTCTATAAAAGAAGCACCATTTAAAACCCCAACTATTAAAAAAAACCTGTCAGCCTCATAAAGTAAATGGCTTTGGGTCAAAACCAATGAGATGTTAAGTAATAAATTGGATTTCTCCTTTCCTGATGCCCATTTTCAAAGTTTTTGGCTGCTTTCTTTCCAGACTTTGTCTAATCAGTAGGGCCAAGACCATTTTAAACACTGGCATTTTAATATCACTTTATGATTCCAAAAATAGAGGATTAAGCCACATTTCCTGGGTCACAGGATAAAATCTTGAGAACTGGCAAGTTGCTATGAACCAGATGGTTTAAAGGCTGTTATTTCACTGAACCAGACTCCCTAATGGACTTCTGTGGCCGATTCTTACTGAGTGTTACTGATGTCAAATTTAAGATCCCTAAGATTGCAACTGGAATTTTCAGTGCCCTATTCAGCATGTAACTTGGTGGGATGATCCCACGGCCAGTAGTCCCCATGACCTAAGAAATGCTGAAATCTGAACTCTCTCATCACTGGGAAGAGATCAGAACCCACATTTCTCATGGCAGTATTATCATCACCACACCAAAATGCATTCCAAGGTTGAAGTTATTTCACTGTGGCTAAATGAAATAAGGATAGAAGATGCCAGGAAAACGAACAAACGAAAAACCCCAACAAACCAAAGGCAGAAATGAATGCCTAGCCTGTCAGTAAGGAGACCGCCTAATGTGGGCACTCCTTCCAGAGCCTGTGCTCTGTTTGACTCACTTCTACTTTTCTTCTGCCTATTCAATCTTTTTGTACGTACATTGTAACACTTCACTAAAAAGTGAAAATCCCCTTGTGCCATAACTGCCTATGGTTTAGGAAAACTGTAAAAAAAGAGAGAGAAATACCATTTGAAAGACTGAATCTAAGGGTTCCACCTGCTTTTTAACTGTTGTGCTAGAGGCAGTAGTGTAGTCTTACTTTTTGATAGTGTATTAAACGTCTTATCCAAAGTTAAATTTGCAGATCTACTAAATGTTAACTAGTTCATCCAGGTGTCATAAAAGATCAACTTTAATCTTGCCAGCTGCAACTTAAATCCATAATATTTTGTCCTTGCCCTTGATGTTTGAAAGGTGCAGAAATGTTTGATTACTTTCTTCCTAATCATATCCTAACCTCATTCCTCTCCTTCTAACCCAACCAGGGCCATTTCTTTCACTCTTTTCTTTCAGAACCTATTTTTCACATCCAGACTTACGTCATCCTTATTGCTTCCCTCTGTACTCTAGGGCGTTCCCTCATGGGTAGTGGTCAAAATTACAGACTGAGCTGCAAGAGAGTAAATGAGCATTCTGCAAGTCTTACCTACCCAAACTTCCCGTATAACGTTCACTTTCTGACAATTTGAAGAAATGATTTGCTGACTCTTCACCCAGAACTGTTATTTCCCCAAGATCACTTTGTGCAATTGTTAAAAAAACCCCACCAAAACAGAACAAGAACACTAATTTGAGAAGTGTTTGATAAGTTTTGAAAAGGACTTGGACTCATGTGGGATGCACCTACCCATTGCCAACAGTTATGTTTACACAATTGTATTGGATTTAAGGCATTTTCGCCTCCAAACCCGAAGTGGCATATTAGCTACAATGCTGACTTTTCAGATTCAAGTTTATAAGTATTCAATTCTCCCCTGTGGCATTGTAGAAGTGGTCTTGGATTTTACTGATGGCTGCTACAGGAAGTCCCTATACAATTGCTGAACTTTACTTCTAAGTTAAGGATGCTGTAATTTATTAATGATGGGGTTGAAAGCAGCCAGATAAAAAACCCTGCATTTGATGAAGCATCTTTTGTTCTCCCACCAAACCTGTACTACAGCACAGGTACCTGGGCAGGAGCAGAGCAGAGTGGGGGTGAGCTTGCAGGGTGAGGTTTTTAAGCAGGCATTGTCATCCATGAGCTCTCCCGCCTGGAGTGTGCGGACAGCGCGGGCTCTGGGTCCGGGCTCTGAGCTGCAGGCTTCGGCCCCGGGCAGTGCCCTAGACTCTGCTTACAACCTGCTGTGGAGGTGCCAGCAGCAGGATCCGTCTGGAGTGCTGTGTCCATTCTGGGCTCCATAGTACAAGAGAGACATGGAGCTCCTGAAGCAGGCCCGGTTAGGAGCTACTGACTTAGTTCAAGGGTCTGGAAATCTCTTTTATAAAAGAGGAACGGCTGAGAGGCCTGGCCTGTTCAGCCTCAAGATGACTGAGTGGGGACCTCACTAACATGTCATAGTATCTCAAGGGAGGGCCTCAAGCGGGGGGATCCAGGCTCTTCGCGGCGGTGCCAGGCAACAGAACAACAGGCAATGGAGAAAAAACAGTGTACAAAAGTTCCGCTTGAATATGAGAAAAAGCTTCTTTATTGTGTGGGTGACCATGCACTGGAACAGATTGCCCTCCCTGAAGATATTCCAGAACCGCCTGAACACAACCCTGCGCCATGTGCTCTGAGATGACCCTGAGCAACGAGGTTGGACCATACGCCCCACTGCGGTCCCTTCGAACTCGACCCATTCACTGATTCTGTGACCCAGGAGAGGACGAGCGACAGGAGCGGCTTGCGGGAGGGCTGCCCGAGCCCTCCGCAGGCAGCGACAGCCGCTCTGGGCAGCCAGGCTGGGTCGCCTCACG
>VZTN01003463.1:1606-27684 GCA_013400515.1 Erpornis zantholeuca | reverse complement strand
CGCGGCCCCCTTTGTGTGTGACCTGCCCGGCCCTTCCCGGCCAGGCCCCGCGGGCTCCCCGTTCTTCGCTCCGGGAGCGCTGTAATGCCAGGCTCCCCGCGGCGCCCAGCGCCGTCTCCTCTCCACTGCGAGCCCCAAACTCCCCCTGGTTCCTCGTTACCGCATACTATCTCTTCCTGCCTTTCGCTCTCCTCGCCCACCTTTTCTCCTTTCGGGCTTCTGGCTTCTCGTTTTCCCCCGGCCTCCGCTTCTTACAGCAGTTCTCAGTTTTTCTCCTTGCAGTGTGCATCACTTTTTTAAACTTGACTCTTCACGGAGCTTAAAAGTTGTTATTTTTTTACCTTTGCTAGGCCTTTGCTGGTTTTTCTTGCTGGCTGGAAGCTATTCTGTCTTGATCTCTGCTTCCTCCGTGGGTTTCTGCCACTCCCCAAAAGTTTTAGCCCTACAGTCTCTTGCCTCCTTTTATTTTCTCTCTGTGCCTTTAATGTTTTGTTTCTTTTGTCTCTGTGCATGCTCTCCAGTTTCCTTAAAGCATTTATTTCTAGCTCAGTGATCTCTTAGCTTTTTATTGTTCTGTCTTTCATGAAGGCTGCTTCTTCCCAACTTTCTCTAGTTCTGTGTCTCTTGTTGGTCTTTGCATGCCTTTGTGTCTGGATTATGTTCATCCAGATGAAGTGGTTGGGGTTTTTAAGGTTACAGAGATTTTCCCCGTTTTGGGAGAGGGCAGTGATTAACCAGTGCACCTCTAGATGAAGCAGCATTGAACAGTGTTAAGACAAATGCACACGAAAGTAATATGGAGGTGGTTACCTCCTAAACTTTGAAACCTCTGAATACTGAGTTCGTCAAGACTAAAAATTGTTAACAGAGTGATGGAGCCTAGAGGGCCTCTCCTGCTTAGTTGAAAGTATATGAGAAGGTGAATTAAATTTTCATGGACCAGCATTTGTTTTTCTAAGTTATTTTATCTTGCTATAGAGGAATTAAGGGTACTATAACTTGTACTGTTACATTGATTCTTAGTGCATGACAGATTAACAGTGTTTTGTAATGACTAATCCTAAAAAAACCTCCTCCTTAAGGAATTATTTCCTTGTGTGAAAGCTTCGTACAGACTGTATCATTTTCTTAATGTAATTGCCCAGGTGAGGAATGCACAACCTGAAGTTCACCATATGATACCACTGTATATTCCTTTGTATATCTAAAACGCAAGGCATTGTATGTTATTCTCTGATAAGTACCTGTCAGTCAATTTAAAAGATGACATTTCATAATGAAATTTGGGTATTGGCAGTAATCTTAAGGTACTAACTTCTTTTTTAAGGTGCATGTGTTATTTTGTTTATTGCTTATATTTTTTCAGGCCCAAGGGCAATCAAAATTCACTTTTTCAGCACCATTTAAGCTTCACATGCTGTTAAATCCCAGATTATTTCAATGATTTTTAGTGAAATTCTATCAAGTTTTGGTTTTGTAGTATTTTATAATGTTATTTGAAGTAATGCTGCAACATTTTTATAATAGCATGGCATTAGTAATATTTTAAAGTGATATTTAAGTTGAAAAGGGCAGAATTGACAAATAAATAGAATTACACTGAAGTTAATATTTGAGGATTCTAACTGAACTTGTTTTGCTTCCCCCCCTCCCCCATTTTCCCAAATACAGAGACCTAAAGGACAGGGAAATAAAGGTAAGTTAATACCTTGTATTTCTGTATAAATCTGTAATATTGCTTTTATGGAGGATAATGTCTGACAGTCATAGCAAGAGGTTGTAGCTATAGGATGTCTTTTATTTCAGAGCAGGATGACAGGAAATTGTGTGCCACAATGTTACTTCCCAGCATTTTACTGTGGCACAGCAGTACATCAGCTTACAATGTTTTATTTTGCAAAAGATTAATGTCGGAATTCAGACAGTTAAGTAGTTACTTCTTTTTAGCTGCCTTTGTGATACGCTTGTATAATCTCTTTTTAACAGTGCACCTTGGGCCTTTCTGTGTAAAGAGTAGAATCATCAGGAAGAATCTTTTGAACAGCTTCCGTAGTTTGCTAGACAGCAACCATGTGACTAGTTACTCATATCTGTGAGCAGAAAACATCACCTTCCTTATTCTCAGAATTTTTATAGTCTTGCTTCATTTTAGTACCAGTGTAGAATCTACTGTCAGTGTCTGTAGGCCTTCTGCTTTTCTGCTTTTTTTCTGTCAACATCTTAGTTTTTAAATACCATACTCAGTGGGATTTCTTTCCCGCAGAAACAAGGAACTACTAACTACTTAATACTCTTCTCTAAAATTCTTGGCAAGTCAGTTGTAAACAGCATTTTAGATTATATCTTGAAGTATTTTGTCTGGAATTTGTTTTCTTACTAATATTCTGTTTGGAATTTGTTTCCGCCTAAACAGCACACTTGTGCCCATTTAATTCTTAGCTGCTCAGCAAACTGAGCTATAGAATGGCATGCACACAACTACCTCTGTGTATTAATATGCTTATTATGCTTATGCAGATAAACATTTTACTTTTTGAGCTCAGGTACTCTTTGCCCCCCTTAGTTCATTATCTGAACTAATCTAATTGTTCTCTGTAAGCTGTCATTTAATGTTATCCACAGTGTACTTATTCTATTATTCTGTCTACGTGCAGATTATCTGCTTCTTGTTACTTACATTGCTTGTGAGGTGGCACATGGTTCCCAGATCTCATTGAATTTGGCCTTTTCTTTTTAATTTTTCTGCATTCAGAGAAAAATGAACTTTTTTACCTCCTCAGATATTCTTAGTTTGGTCATTCTCAAATACTTTTTCTCTTATATTCTAATACTTCTACTCTTTTTTTTTTTTCCCAAAGTGCAATTTTTAACTACTTCATGGTTTTGACATAGTTTGTGGTTTTACCTTGCATGTTGCCCTTAAATGAGAAGAAAAGTTAGACTCATTGTAGCAAGTATTTTGTGGCTTCACAGTCTTTGAATTATCATTTCTCAGTTTTAGATGCATTTTATGAGATGCATCTGTTAGAGAATCACACAGGTAATTTTTGAGCTATACTCTATATATGTGAATTAGACTGGAAGTATTAAGCATTTCTATTTGGGTGCTATGTTACAGTGTGTGAAAATGCACTAGTCAGCTTTACTTTGGTTTATTTTTGTTAGCATATTTTTGTGTTCTATAATTTGTCACTGCTGTGGAATGTTTGAATCAAAACAGATCTCTCAGTTTGCTATGTAAGGAAGAGATTTTCGCATTTCTGAACTTGGATTTTTTAATGGAGTGCATCCTTTTAAATAATGAATACTCACAATGTATTCTCTTGTTGAGAATATGACCTAAATGAAAACTATAGTGAAACAGAACGATTAATCTCTATTCTGTTATTTGGTGTAATGTTTGTTTAGTGAAACTAAGTTATGACTTAGCATTAGATTAAAGGTCTAGGAGGCTGAAGATGGTAGCACAATGTAGCACAAGTCGTTGGCTTTGGGTTAGAGGCTTTTTCAAGAGGATGAATTAAGTCAGTGTCAGCAGTCCTTACTGACCACATGTTAGCAGACAGTAATCTTTCAGTTGTCGTGATAGGTCTCAGCTTAGAGGAGCTTTGAGGGAAGATGTGATACTGAGTTAACAGACTAATCTGTTGTTGGTTCTGTGCATAAGAGTAGTAGTGTTAAAGAGGATGGCAGAAGCTGTCCACATAACTGGTAGAGCATGTGAGAGAATGGGTGAGCAGTAAAAAGGGTGTATACATATTTCATATTGAAATGAAAAATATTAGACCTGCAAATGATATTGGTAGGTAGCTGATTTTTATTGTCTAGTAAAATGCCTTGGATGCTTTATTCTAATTGATTATAAATTGGTGTACTGTGCTGTTTCCTTCAACCACCATTTGTGGGACTGAAGTTTTAGTACATAGAACAGTACTATATGTTGTGTCAGATACTCATGTTGGTATTTCAGAGACTTGAATGAGTAAATCATCCTGTCATGAAAGTTTTCTTATTCTAGTTGTCAACTACTGTACAGTTGACATAAAACATCAGAACTGACGTCAATCACATTATGTCTTATAGGGGTGTAGAGTTCCTGGAACTCTTTTTTTTTCCCCCCTTGTTTATTGTGCCAGTGTATCAAATCTGTTGTAGGAAGGTGCTGACTTGTTTTTACAAGTTGTGCATACAACAATTTTTTTGTTTTGTAGGAGGCTTAAGTGTAGTTATTAGGTTTAAAACAAGAATGAAATGTTTTGTGTTTTTTAGTGTTCATTCTTCTCATCAAGGTGTGATGACTTCTAGCAAAAAAGTTACTCTTGTGCCTTTGGCCATCATTTTTTGTGAGTGGTTATTCCAAAGATAGTAGCAGTTAAAAGAATGTTAGCTTTAAATTCCTCTATTTGATGAGTTGCTTCCTCCCAATATCTAATGACATTGTATGTTTTCACAGTGTTTGCAGAAACATATGGTATTTGTAGTGTTGTATTGATACAGATATTTTTAGTATCTATAGATTAGCTTCAATTAGTATTCTTCATCACTGCCCTGTTCAGTTGGAACACTTAACATGAGATTTTGGGAATGAGGCATTCATTTGCTCTTGTTAAATGTCTGTGTGGGCTACATTCTTCACTATTAACACATTATGTAAAGTTAGAATGAAAAGCTAAAGAAACATGCTTCCAGTGATGCTATTTTACTGGGAAATGTATTTTGCTAGGAAAAATGTCAGTGTAGAAATACTTTGCGTCACTGACTTAAGATCTTGGTGCAGAATGAATAATAAAGAAAATACATTTACAAGAATATTTGTTAGTTGTAATGTCAGACCAAAAATAATTCTGTCTTTAGTGACCTTTAGATACCTGTGGAACAATAAACACAGCAGATGCACGTTTTATGGAGATTAGCTGTCAGTATGAGGAGATTAGTTTGGATGGGATACTAGTCTTGACATACAGCTCTTTATTCCTTTTCTTGTGGTTGCATGCTTTTAAGAAACTTGTGTGCTGCTGCCCATGTTTTTCATTATATTAGAATTGTCTTTGAGAGTTGTGCTTGTGTGTACCATTTGGTTAAGCCTAAGCAGTGGACATGGCATAGACAAAATGTTTTGAGGTTTATCCTGTGTGTAACTGGCCAAATATAGAGAGGAATATAGTGTTCCAGCTCATTAACGTGTTACCATTGTGTGTAAATTCAGGATGATTGATGCCCTTAACCAAAACTCTTCATTTATGGGGGAAAAGATCCCCTAACACCTAATGTTTAATTTAAATGTGGTGTTTAATTTGGAATATTGTTTTATCCAGTTCTAAACTTCAGTGTGCTCAGCATTGCTAGTCATATTTGACTGTAGCTAGTATAGAAATGCAGTGTGCCAGTTTGTAATAACTGAAGTGTCAGGTATTCTTTTAAAACTTAAAGAAGGTATTCAAAACACAAGTTGCTTTCTTCCCAGATAATTGCTTTGAAAAAAATCTTCTGTGTTAAATTATGAATTTTTACCTCTTTTAACTGCTGTCTGAAGTTAATAAAGTTTTCCAGGATTTTGATTATTCCTTGTTATTATATCTGTTCCTTTGTCATTTCTTTCAGCTAGTTTCATTCCCTGAAGGCAGTTTTGTTTTAAGGATGTTGGAGTCAAATGTGAAAAAAAAATTCAAGCACCACTTGGCTTACCATGTGACTTTTGGGTGGCAACCCCCATACCCCCAGTGAAGCAGGAAGAAAACCTGACTCTTAAAGGCTTATTTCAGCAAAGTTGAATATTTAGTTACATGGTTGTGTATGTTTTTCAGAAGCTTTTCCTAAAGGAGGGAAACCATAGAGTTGGCTCCTAACTATTTTTATTTAAGTTTCAGAAAATCTGCTGTTTTATTGTAACTTCTGCAGTTGTGGGTTTTTTAGTGCACCTTACTGATCATCCTGAAACTTTCTTTATTTCCCCCCACTGAACCTATTTGACAAGAAAAAAAAAAAAAGTTGCATTTGGATAACCAGTAATTGATTTATTTTTTGAGAACATATCTTCATCTTCAGGTTGTGTAATTGCAAGTGCTGGTTTAAGTCCCTGTTCTGCTGTGCACCATGGGAAGCAGTGGAACTTAGCAGAAATTTGTGCAGTGTGACTTTGTTTGAATAGTAGCCTGGGGGATGGTAGGATGCCCACATTTCAAGTAATTTTGGCAGCTGGAAAATTCCAGGTAGGTGTAATGCCTTAGATGAAATGAAAGGTAATAGGAGACCAAGAAGAGCAGGTAGGAAGAGATTCCAGAATAGAGTGGCATATGTGTTGGGAAAGGCTTGTAATCACTGTTTGGGATTTAAGCTTTTGTTTCTGTCTTGCTTTGTCACCTCAGAGCTTCAGAGATGTCACCAATGCAGTATAGCTGTGTAGGAAATAGAGGATTAAATAGCTGAATAGTGGTGTCCTTCATGGTTGTCTTGGTGGGTAACTGCCTTTCCTTCTGGCAGGAGAAAGCTGTATGTTGCAACTTTCCCTGAACCTACTGAATATGTCTATGGATCAGGTTGGTCTCCACATTTGCACTTGGTCTGGTACTTCCAGAAATGCTGGATTTACTGCCTGTGCAAATAAGGTGTGCCTGTAGTTCTTCATCTGTCTGTGGATCTCAGGAAAGAATAGTCAAGGGTAATCTTTCCTAGCTGCCATCTTTGCAGACCTCTCCTGAGATCTGATCCTCATGATAAGCAGAATGAACTATTTTGGTTAAATTGGAGTGGTACTTAACAATAATATGTATTTCAATGTACAGGTGATTAAGAAGTGCTACCTAGATTGAAAGTGCAGCATAGATTTTCCAGAGAGTATTCTAATACAGATTTATTTTTAGTTTCAGTACAAAACGGTTCGATTCATCAAAAGGATGCAGTAAATGATGATGATTTTGAGCCATATCTAAGTAGTCAGACAAATCAGGTAAGTGAACATTGGTTACTACCTTGAAGTTAACTTTGATGTTTAGCTGGCTTCCAGACTTAATTTTTGGATATTTCTTAGCATTACTGACTTGCCTGCATATACATCGAAATATAATTTTATATCATATTTTGTCTCATCACATGATATTTGAGGCAGATGAAGTATTCTTAAGAACTCTGGAAAAGCTTCACTCAAAAAGCATGCTTTGATGTTTCTTGCTCTTGTGCTTCTGCTCTAGCTTCAGAAAGATGCAGTTACAAGAAACTTGAGCTAAACAACAAACTCCAAACACAAAACACAACCCCCAAACCCTTACATTTAAAACAAAATTGTCATTTGGGATTCAGTCCAAATCAACAGTTTTATTAGCTCTTAGAATATATTAACTGCTTGGACATGATTTCCTTTAAAGGTGGTAGAAGTACCTCACAGCTGATGGCATAATAGATGGAGGCTTAATATTACTACAGCTTGGTGTGACTCTTCTCCCAGGAAGTTAATGACTTGACTTTCAGAGCTGTGAATTGCCTCTGTAGTGGAAAGTTAGTGCAAGTTATTAAAAGACTAAGAATTTTGCTTGCCTTCACTTTTTTTTTTTCCCAATAATGCAACATTAAGAAAGCATCATCTAGAGAATGATAAAGTACAATTTTTTTCTCCAAAACAACATGAGAAGTCATATGGGGGTAGTCTTTCAAATACCTCAAGAAGTAAATTCTGTGTTTTCCCAGGAGTCTGTCTGGTGTAGTACTGATTTAATGCCCATTCTCAATAGCATGGATATATTATGGGGTTTTTTGTTGTTACTCATGAAACAAACAGGCATCCTTGCATCCATTTCACTGTAATATTCTGTTGGAGCCTCCAATTAGAAGTGAGAAATTTGACCAAACTTAGAATACAACCTTAAATCATAGTTGCACTTATTTTTCTTTAGTTATGAAGGTACAGTTATGACTTGTTTAGAGTACCTTGTTATTTTCTTGATACTGTTAGCATGGAGACATTTAAAACCTAGCTTAGTAGCTAAAAATGAGGATAATGTTCCCAAAAAAAGGGACCCTTTAGTGCTTTGAGAAGGTCTCTGGAAGAAGTGGCCATATCTGAGCTACCTCAGTAATCATTCAGATTGTAAGGAATGGTGGAAGTTACAGATACATTCATGTAACCCTTAAAAGTGTTTTGGATTGTATTACAGGTTTTTTTTTCCTGAGCATAATTGTCAGTATTGCTGATTTTTAAATTTTATTTTCTTGCAGAGTAACAGCTATCCACCAATGTCAGACCCATATATGCCTAGCTATTATGCTCCATCCATTGGATTTCCATACTCTTTAGGTGAAGCAGCATGGTCAACTGCAGGTGACCCTCCAATGCCATATTTGACAACTTATGGACAGATGAGCAATGGTGAACACCATTACATACCTGATGGTGTATTTAGTCAACCTGGGGCGTTAGGAAATACCCCTCCTTTTCTCGGGCAGCATGGATTTAATTTTTTTCCTGGGAATGCAGACTTCTCTACATGGGGGACAAGTGGATCTCAGGGACAATCAACGCAAAGCTCTGCTTACAGCAGCAGCTATGGCTATCCACCTAGTTCTCTTGGGAGAGCCATAGCAGATGGACAGGCTGGATTTGGCAGTGATACTCTGAGCAAGGTGCCTGGGATTAGCAGCATTGAGCAAGGCATGACTGGACTGAAAATTGGTGGAGATATGACGGCTGCTGTAACAAAAACTGTAGGTTCAGCTTTGAGCAGTACAGGTATGACAAGCATTGCAGCTAACAGCGTGCCCCCAGTTAGCAGTTCAGCACCTAAACCAACCTCATGGGCTGCAATTGCCAGGAAACCTGCTAAACCTCAGCCGAAACTCAAGCCTAAAGGTAATGTGGGCATTGGGGGCCCTGCTGTACCGCCGCCACCTATAAAACACAATATGAATATTGGAACTTGGGATGACAAAGGGTCAGTGGTAAAAGCACCCCCAGCTCAACCAGTACTGCCTCCTCAGACTATAATCCAGCAGCCTCAGCCATTAATTCAACCACCACCACTGGTGCAAAGCCAACTGCCTCAACAGCAGCCTCAGCCACAGCAACCACAACAGCAACAAGGACCTCAGCAGCAGGCCCAGCCTCACCAGTTGCAGCAGCAACAGCTGCAAAACCGCTGGGTAGCTCCTCGTAATAGGGGTGTGGGCTTCAGCCAGAACAATGGAGCTGGTAGTGAGAACTTTGGTTTAGGTGTTGTATCCGTCAGCTCCTCACCTTCTGGTGTGGAAGTGCACCCAGTGCTGGAGAAACTAAAGGCCATAAACAACTACAATCCCAAAGACTTCGATTGGAATCTGAAGAATGGACGTGTGTTTATAATCAAAAGTTATTCAGAGGACGATATTCATCGCTCCATTAAGTACTCTATCTGGTGTAGTACTGAGCATGGTAATAAGCGCTTGGATGCTGCTTACCGGTCCCTGAATGGAAAAGGCCCACTCTATTTACTCTTCAGTGTGAATGGCAGTGGACACTTCTGTGGAGTGGCTGAGATGAAGTCTGTTGTGGACTACAATGCATATGCTGGTGTCTGGTCTCAGGATAAGTGGAAGGGGAAGTTTGATGTCAAATGGATCTTTGTCAAAGACGTTCCCAATAACCAACTGCGACATATTCGCTTGGAAAACAATGACAACAAACCGGTTACCAATTCGAGGGACACTCAAGAGGTACCCCTAGAAAAAGCCAAGCAAGTGCTTAAAATAATTGCTACTTTCAAGCATACCACCTCAATCTTTGATGACTTTGCACATTATGAGAAGCGTCAAGAGGAGGAGGAAGCCATGCGTAGGGTAAGAAATCAGTGTCATTACAGTAGCTCTCTCTTTTTTTTTTTCTGTTTTTGGAAGCCATGTTTTTCATTCATCTGGAATTTCTGTCTGCAAGTGTTGAATCAGAAAGTGGTACTTTTTACCCAAAGTGTCTGCTTGATATAGCTTGCTCTTAATGAAAAAATTTAAGTTCTTTTAACTTGTTTGTTAGTTCAGTCATGTGTTTAATCGTGGTACTAAGGTAGGGCTGAATAAGCAGACATCTGACATGTTCTACTTCTTCAATGCACATGGAAACTGAATTGAGTGTATTACCCATAACCGAAGTCTTCTTGCTTAGATTTTTACAGTTTTTGGATGTCACAAAAAGGACCAGAAGTAAGAGAAGCAGCATACTTTATTTAACCTAACATTTCAGTTCAAATTCTGCTTCGATGAAATGTTAACAGCATGATTACTGAGATAAATTGAACCAAGGAGAAAACATGCTTTATCTCTTGTACAACTGTGAAACACAGAAGTGATGCAGTGATGACTTGTATAGTGTCAAAATAATTTTTGGACTTTTCTGATAGCACATTTCCTAAAGAAAGCAATGTGTAGTTCATTCCTACAAGGAAGAGTAAATGCGATAAATCTGTAGAGAAACTTCTAGTTTTGAAGGTATTTCAGGAAACTGGACAAGGGAATTGCATTTAATTCAAGCACTTTTGTAGTACTTGTCTACTTTGTCTTGTGTACTCTCCCTAATTGTAACACTTGTGTTCACTATTGGCTGGCCACAATACTTACTTTTCCTGTATTTACTTTCCAGACTTGCCAGTGACTGTAAATGTATTTCTCTCATGGTTAGAAACATTTCAGGAGCTATTTTTACCGGTTGTATGATACACAAGCATTCAAAAATGGGAGTTCCTATCAGCACGGTTTGGTGCTAATGAACTCTGTTCATCATGTCACACCACTCACTGAATAAAAACCCCCAAAAGTTTAGGGTTTATGCTAACTAGGGACCTTGAGACATGTGAAGTTGAGAATTTGTTCACTTGAAGCTGACAGATAAAGAGGCTGTGAAGCAGATGAAACACTTACTTTTCTTAGGTTTCTAGTACTGTGGTGGTTTCTCCCCTCTTGTACGTTCTGAATCCTTCAGCACGCGTGTTGCATCTCTTGTAGAACAGTGTTGAGCATACCCCAAATCAATGTTGTAGTTCTATAGCATGACTTTGCAATAAATTGTCATCTTGGAAGTTTTCTGTTGTTGGGAGGCTAGATGAATATCCCAGCTGGGTGTGTTAATGCATTTTGGATTTTTTTTCTAAGAAGAAAAAGGAGTATTCCCTAAATAAGTATTGATACTTTCAAGGTATCTTAATGATGGGGTGATGGACTGCTTTCTTAACTAATATTCAATGTAAGGGGCAGACTTTGACTTTTCTGGGCTTTGGTACAATTTCATTAAGTGCAGAATCACCAGCCAGTTAAGGGAGGTGATTGTTCTAGTGAAGCCTCCCCTCGAGTCCTGTGTGCAGTTTTCAGTGCCATAATATAAGAAGCCTATAAAGCTATTAGAGAGCATCTAGAAGGGCCACAAAGATGGTGAAGGGTCTGGAGGGGAAGCTATGTGAGAAGAAGCTGTGGACACTTGGTTTGTTCAGCCTAGAGGAGACTGAGGGGAGACCTCATTGTGGTCTTCAGCATCCTCACAAGGGGAAGTGGAGAGGCAGGCAGTGATTTCTTCACTCTTGTAACAAGTGACAGGTTTTGAGGGAATGGCCTGAAGCTGTATCAGGGAAGATGTAGATCAGACATAAGAAAAGAGGGTGCTTAGGCACAGGAACAGGCTCCCTAGGGAAGTGGTCACAGCTCCAAGCCTGACAGAGTTGAAGAAGTGCTTGGGCTCAGGCACATGGTGCGACTGTTGGGCTGTCCTGCGCAAAGCCAGGAGTTGGGCTTTAGTGATCCTCATGGACCCTTTCCAGGTATTCTGATTCCATAATTTGTTGTGATTTTGTAATGCTTCAGAAGGACTAAGATTATTATGTATCTCCATAGCCTTCACACTTTGGTATTTTCCAAATTTCTAAAATTTCAATATATTTTCCAAATAACTGGTTTGCTTCAAAAGTATCTCCTTTTTTGAAAAAACTTCATGAACAAGTCATAATTCAGCCATGCCCTAGCAACTCGGGAAGATTTTGTTGTATTTGTGGTTTTGTTCCCACAGTAGCAGGCAAAAGCCACAAAATGTAATGAAGAAGAGGAATGTAGATTATTGGAAGTGTTTGCTAAACTTAAAATTCAGAGTACTAAGTCCTGCACTTACTAGATAACTGTGATAATGGGTATTTGAGTAATAAAGTAACACTGCTGTTTGAATAATATCTTCAGAGGAACATACAGTATCTGTGTGATTCAAGTATTGAACTCTGTGGTTTTTTTGTGAATAGTTACCTTTCCCAACACTATTAAGAGAAAACATACTTGTCAAAATAACTGCATAGTGACCATTGGCTCCTTTACAGCATCATACAAATGGGTTTTATGACCAATTATGAAACAGTGCTTTAGAATTGTGTAGGTTAGTCATGAGGTTTTATCTTTGTAGATGGATTAGAGGCATGCCTTAAGCAAATTAATATGGACTTAAAATATAGGAAGTCCAAATTAAGCAAAGGACATCTACTGAGAGTTTAGCAAGATATTTAGCGTTCTTATGACTGAATGTTGATTTTAAATCTGAGTTTTTTCTTTTATCACACAGTGTACAAGCAATTTGTCTTAAAATTGTAAACATACAATTGTTAACTCTTACGATTCAAGTTTGTAAATGCACCAATTAGTATTGTAAACTCGGGTTTATGATTAATTGAGTAATTCTTTATTACCTAGTGGCAGCTAGGTTTTCATGGAGCTGTATTTAAATATATGCACTTTCTACTGCCAGTAGAACTGTGTGAATTAAGTTTGTGCTCATTTTCTTTCACAGGTGTGGCAATCACTTTGTTTCCAGTGTTTTGGTCATGAAAAATATGCTTATTACTCTTAATAAAATATTAAATGCATCAGGCAGCAGTAGTCACTTCTGTGTTCCTTGAAATTCAGTTAATATTTTGTTGTTGCATACATAGTTACAAATTTTCATACAGCCAGCTATCTAAATATCATAAACAGCAAATGATTTAGGGATTTAATTTACTTTATAACTGATCATCATTACAGCTAACTTATGTTAAAATAATTGGTTGTAAAAGTTTAATCTTAACAACTCAGGGGGATCAATAATTCATTTCCAATATGGCCTAGCAACATGTTTTATTAAAATATGGCAGTTTACTTCTAAAAGGAATAGTCTCTGATAAATATGAAGCTTCAGTAACTTTTCCACTTGATAAAGGTTATTTAAAAATGATAATGGATAGTCTCTTTAAGCATAAATTTTAGAACTCTAGTGTCTACCACTGTTCAGTGTAACCCTGGTGTGGGTAAGGTATCTACAGCTGGGGTTGTGCAGTAATCATTCCCCTTCTCTTACAGCTCAGGTTCCAGTCTCCTATTTTAAACATACAAGTGCTGTGATCTTTTACCAAAGGATCAAAGAAATGAGTGGTGCTTTGCATGAGTTCTGTCAGACATATAATGAAATAATCTGGAATTCAATTTGTCCTTAGTTAACTCCTGCTTTGTGGTGTAAATGTGCTGATTTGTATGCATATTATTTAAAAAGATGTTTTATTGTCTTTCAGCAGAAAGCTGTAAAATCTAAATTAATGAAACAGAAATCTTAAAATATGCCCTTTAAGATGACTTAATTACATTTCAAAAAATAAAAGGTATTGAAAATAAAGAAAAACATCTGTAATAGTAGCTTTGCACCTGATCTCCAGTAAGTATATGGATGAAAATAAAATGTGACTGATTAAAAATGAGTTGTTGGCAGATTACAACTTCCTTGCACTCAGATAGTGGCTTATTGCCTGTTGTCCTAGGACTTCTTTTGGTGCTTTTTGATGGAGAATTCTATTTTGGTAGCATACAATGGGAAAAAAGATCGTGGTTTCATGAAATTGTAGAGTGCTTTAGATATAATTTAGACTTGATTAGTGCAATAGTACAGGAAAGTACTTGATTTTCATTCGTGAGGTCGGATAGAAGAATGTAGTATGTATTTGTGTTTATCTAATTTGCATTTGGAATTTTTTTACTTCTCAGGAAGTCTTTTAATGGCAGATAAATAAGCAAATAAAATTTTAGCTTTCTTCTCTTGTATTGTATATCTTGTTATAGGAGTGCTGACATAGCTAGAACTTCCTGACTCTCAAAAGGAGTAATTTTTTTTCCCTTCTGATACCAATGTGACTTTTGTTTCTCTGATAATTGGGTCATTATCAGGCTACAGTGTTAAGCAGTGTAACTCCTTTGCTTTCTAGGACATTGCTGACATTGTGCTTGATTTGATATTTCTTAAAAATATCTTGAAGTGAGAAAGCATCAATAAGAGTGAACTGCAGCCTAAAGCTGTTTCTTCCTCCTCTTAACCCCCCAACCATCAATTACTATGTTATAATATCAAAATCAGATATAGATTCATTGACAGATTTTTCAGTTACAAAAACCAGGTAGTTGACAAAAATTTTTAATGCAGTTAAATTATATTTGTACTAAACAACTTTTAAACATTTGCATGTTTACATCTAAAAGAGGCTCATGTAATAAACATGAAACTATCTAAAAGAGGGTTATGTAATTAATATCTTCTGAGAAACATGTTCATTTCCTGTATGCTTTTGATGAAGTTTAAAGGGACATTATTTTGCAATTTCCTTGAACTTCTTATTTATCAATAGTGTCATCTTCATAATTGAAAGTGAGAAAGTAGAAGCAGGAGACACTTTCTTCCCTCCCTTGATCATCATGAGATGAATATGTATTCCTGGTCATGGGAGAAGATGACCATTTGGAGCTTGAATAATTTTGGACATACTGATCCAGCATTTCCTTTCCATGATAATGTGCTTATTTGCCATATCTTCATTTGCCTTTACATTTTTAGTTTTTTGGAAAAACTCAAAAATGACCTTCAAGTCCTTGTGTTACAGACACAGGGATTTCAAATGTGGCTGTTTGCTGTGCATTTGGTAGAGTCAATTGTTTCTGTTTCAAGTACAGTTTAAAATTCATTAGAGGATAGGGATAGATGTTATAACATGGTCTGTTTCAGAGTGACCATATAAGATCTTGAGCAGTGATGCTGCCTCAATTTCTCTAGTGCAAGAGGGAAAGTGCAATACTGGACTATTGAATAAAAGAGGTGGAAAGTAATTAAACTCACAGGCAGTCTTAGTTTATAGCAACACTTGTATGGATCTTGTCATGTGTGTTTGTTTGAAATCCCTACATGAAAACCAAGCCTACAGAGTCCTTTTTACAGAGTGGATTCAACTTCTCTTTCGATTCTGGGAGTTGAAAGACCAATTTCTCCTGTAGAATAGGGACCCCTATTGGAAAAGCTAGGAATATCAATCAAGTGGTTTTCTTCAAAGCATAAGAGACCAATCATCTTTTGGAATCTAATACTTCACTGTACTTCACTGTTCTTAAATATCAAGGCAGCTATCCAAGACAAGACTTCAAACTTGATTTGAGCTGGATCTGTGACAGTTGTACCTTTTCTAAATGCTTAGTATTTTAAGTTGTGATTTTTAAAGCAAAAGAGTAATTCTATATCTCTTGTTCCAGAGCAGAAGCAGAATCTTGAGTATACACAAATAGCTGTAAAAATTCATGAGGCGCCCTCTGCTTCCTGCTACATCTCCTCAGATTTCAGTGCTCTATTAAGAACAAATTGTCTAGAACAGTGGTGCTTTTCCTGCAGTTTGCAGAGAAGAAATATGCCTGCATATTGCAAGGAAGTCCCAAGCTGTGTGACTCTTCAGAGCCTTGCTTCATTGATTCATACTGCAGATGGTCTAGCTAGCAGAAACTCAGTGAAGATTTCTGGAAGTGGTTTGCTGGAAAACATGTCACTTTAAAACACACAGATCTTGCATGTCTGTTAAGGCTATTCCTATAGATTCAGTTGAACTAGGATTTTTTGTTTTATATCAAAAGTGATTTGCTTAAACGTTCATATTCATCTAGCTGAAATGAAATGAAACATTGCAAACCCTTTTTGAGCCCAGTTCTTCTTGAATTTTTCAGAGGTTTGGTAGTGTAGTTAATATTGATGAGTAATTATGGTTTTGTTCTGTACCCTGGGGATTATAGTCAGCTGTAAAAAATAAATGTAAACTTCCATGTTCACTGCATTTTCATATAAATAGGAAACCAAGATAAAGTAAGTTCATTTTTCCTCATGGTAGACTGGAATTTGAGTTACACCTGTTCCAAGAGTACAAGTGGTGAGGCTTAGAGAAAAACTGTCTGAGAAATTCTTCCTCAGTGTATTTTGTAAGCCCTGCAGTGAAGGGTATTTCCCTTCCAAGGCTACTATAAATTCCTTAGCAGAGCAATTAAATAATGTGTTCTTGTTGCCCATTGGCATCTGAGAAAAAAACTAACCCAGGTGTCAGAGTTATCTTTCTGCTTCTTTTGCTGGGACAGAGGTCATCACTAAATGCAATTCCTATAGATTTGGTAAGAAGTCATCTCTTGTCAGTCTTCAAAAGCCAATGTTAAACTCTGAGCATTGTTAACAAATAATAATGAGGATCTGGAGACTTGTTTTTTGTTTTTTTCTTTTTTATGACCATACTGAAATGCCTGTCTAATAGATAATTAAAGTCTGATATTCCAGTGTATAATGATGTATAGCACTTAAGCAAAGCACTTGCTACTTGCAGTTAGAATTGGTTGATCTGTCCCTGAAAGTATCCACCTGGAAAAACAAGACTGGAAGGGCTTTTCTGGCTCATGGAGTTCAAGCTTAGTTTCTGCAGAGCCTTTACTTGTTGTGTGTTACCATATGGTGTCTTGAAGTAGTTGGGTTTCATTTTCCTCCTCTGCCTTCTGAATGGTTGTACCCTGTGGAGTTTCAGATGTGGATTAAGTTCTTACTGCCTTTATCATTACCATAATAAAATAATTTGGTCTGTCCATGTTCTACTAACAGTGCATGTGTTTGTTCAAATTTACATTTATTTACCTTTTTACTGTAATTTGTTCACATTTTTTCCTATAATAGGAATATATACTTACAAGTATGTTTCAGTGACTGAAATAAGTAAAATGCCATCAACACTAGTAGGAAGGCTAAATAAATGAGAAGTCTAGGTCTTCTGGCTTTTGCAGAGTTTCTTAGTATTTACGTGCTTGAGAACCTTATATACTGTCTGCAGTTCAACCGATCTGCAGTATCAGGGTCTCAGATGAGTATTAATTCATAAAGCTTGCTGGAGAAGGAGCTACTCTGAAGCTGTAAAACCTTCTTTGACTTTGTATGTTAACTTTGATTTTTAATTTGTGCCTTGTGGTTTTCATGTTGTGTTAAGGAATAGAAGAAAATTAGTGTTTAGGGAGGGGATGGCATCTGCACAGGAAACATTTCTAGGTTCATGTAAGACTTCTAGAGGCCCTTCTCATCTGTTCCTTCCCTCCCTTCTTCCCAGAATTCCCAGAAGTGCTTCTCAGAGAAATATATTTAAATATATTTATCTGTTTCTAAGGTAGTTTCTCTGTTGAGATGTCCTTCTTGGGAGTTCAAAAGTGAGAAATTAAAAAGGATCAGTATTTTACACAATTTTAAAGTTTCAGTATTCTAGTTTATGTTAACAGCCAGTGATGTAAATGGAGTAAACGATTTCTGGCATTTTTCAGTTTTCCAGTAATCTGTATTTCATTGTGGTTCTTGAGCACTAAGATGTTTATGCTGTCCTAGCTGTAATGGTACACTGGGGCAAAATAAATTGCAGATTATGGCTGATGCCATTAGTAAATGAGATTTTATGAACTTTGCTGTGGCTTCTTTTCGCCACCTCTACAGCTGCCTGCTCTGCCGCTGCCAGGTGTTTCTGCCCACGCAGCACAGTTGGCAGAGCAGATGAATGCCTGCGCCTCACTTCACAGAATGCAGTCTGACATGTTAGCTTACATTGCAGATGAGCAGGGCTTTTAAGTTGAAGATTAAATTGCAGTTTGCAGTAAAGCAGCTTCTGAAGCTGTTGTGAGAATGCTGCCTCTTGGGAGAGGGGCAGAACAGACAGCTCCAGGCATGAACACTTTAAACATTGCAGTAAGAGGCAGAGGTTTGGCAAAATTCTAGGGGTTTTTTTTGCAAGTATAGATGATAGTGCTGGAGGTGAGGGTGTGTGGGAACTCTGCAACTGGCCTGTGTAAATTTGCAACCCCGGGTAGCTTTCAAAATGGACATCTTGAAATATTTGCACTTGCAACTACTGTAAAAATCAGCCAAAGTTATTCTTTCAGATCTGCCTTCCCTGGCCTTGAGCCTCAGTTTGTGGGACTTGGTAAAAACATACAGCCAAGGACTGTAGTAGCTTCTTGTTCTTGTTAAGGTATATTTGCATTTACACATAGGCTACTTAAAACGAGGCTTTTTCATTTACCTTCTTTCTGGCAAAGGAATCGCAAAGTCTCAGTAGTTTCTTTCAGATCGGATCGGGAAATGTTTTCGTTGCTTGTTAGCTCAGGGATTTCATTATATCTGAGGATAAATTTACATTGCATCTACTTCTCAGCATGGGATCATTCAATTAATGCTCTGAATGCAGACAATTAAAATTTGGAAGTAAGTCCACCTCACGTTTCAGACCAAGTTAATTTCATAGTTTTGTTTATACTAGGTTGATGCACATTTCTAAGGCCTAAGCAGGTTTTAGATTCACTTTTACCTGGTTTGTGCAGGAAGTTATTTGCATGTGTGAAGATCTGCTTGATATATGGTCTGCAGCTGACAGGTACCTTTAACCAGCTGATATGTTCCCACATTGTCCTGATTTGAGTGGGACTTAATTTCCATGTCCTGTTTATAAACTCCCCCTACACCTGGGTAACCTGCACATGGTGAGTTCTGAAGTGAAATTGACCTTTGGAAGGGAACTTACATATACACGAGAAAGTTTTCATCCAAGAGCATTGCAAGAGATGGGACAAATGTTTTGCTTATCTGAATATGAGAAATGAAATTAACTGGGTAAAAGAGAAATGGTTACACTGGAAACTTCTACTCTGGTGGTAGAAACATTCTGAAGGTAAAGTCTTCTGTTAGTTTGTCTATAACCACAAAGCTGCTGCCCCCCCCAAGCCCCCCAAACCCAGACAAAAACCAAAAAACCAGAAGAAAATTACATTCCGAGGTAGGAAAAGACAGTGGTCCAGGAGTGTGATCCAACTTGGAGTTGGGGAGGGGTTTGTTTTTGAATGGAATACCACTGCCTGTGTTTTGAGTTAATCAGGTCTTCTTTCTCTTTGTTTTGCTGTACAGAGTGCCAAATGTCACTGATACCTGTATTTGAAGAATGTACTGTTCACTTGCATTGAAAAATGTCATGCTTGTATGTCTGCTTGAAGTATTTAAATACTAATGTAATAATATGTAATTCTGAGACTACAGAAAAGGTGTGCTGATGTTTTGAAGCCTTTTTTCTCCGTAGAATTAAAGGTGGATGTAAAATCTGCAACACCTTTATTTTGTCAAGTGGAAGCAGGTAGTCAGGTCATCATTCCTTTTCTACTTTGAATTTTTATGAACTTAAATATATTTTGAGTTGAAGGCCTCATACAACATAATGTTGGTCAGTTTCTAGTACAGCAATTTGAAATGCAGACTCTTCCTAGACAGCCTGAGTCAGTGCTTAGGTATGGAATACTTACAAATGAACAGGAACTGATGATTATTTTAGTTGTATACAGGTTGTATTCAAAATTGTTAAATATAAAATATCAGTATTTTAACACTGCAATTTTATAGGCGCCTACTTAAAACCACAGGAGTGTTTTTCGGCTCTTTGTGAAGTTCTTGCAGTTGAAGTCTGCTAATATTAGAGGAATAATCTGAGATGTGCCTGAGCAGGCTATTTTTGCATGCCTTACGTGCATAGTGAGGCATGAGGCCAGTCATCATCTGTTTTCAGCCAAGAGTGCATTGTTATGATACCACTTGTATTAATGACTGATACTATCAATCTTACATTTAAAAAGCAGTATCTTTCCATGAAAATATTAGTTACATATTTTAAAACTAGGAAAATATTTTTTTTCTATCAGAATAGTACAAGTATCGTTCTCACTTTAAATGTACTTAAGTTCTGCTCTAGCATATGTCCAATCTTAGAAACACAGCTGCTGGGACTGTGAGCTGCTCATTTTGACCAAGACTGAGCTTTACTTTTTGGTGTTTTTCTTGAAGCAACTTGTAGATCTGTCTTGGAAAGGACTAGATCACCGTAATAAACCAGTATAAGTGTTGCATACCTTCTTTTTTTCACTAGACTGTCTTTTTGGGAGAATCTATGTGTGTTCATATGCTAATTTGCAATTTTCTTAAATGGTTTCTAGCGTAGTAAAGTTTCAATGTGGTATTGGAGAGAGTGGTTTTGAAATCATTGTTCAAATGCCTCCTTGGTTATTTTGTTCTCTGTACTATGTTACTGGTCCATTTTGAGTATGCTGTTTGATGCAATAATAATAAAAATCTGGTGAGGTATTTTCATACTTTTTTTATTCTCTTTTAATGGGGCCAAGAACCTACCTGTCTTCCACGCAGGTATTTGTCTATTTCTATAATGTGCCCAGTTGCACAGGTGTTATGGAAAGGGTGTTATGGAAAATGCTATTGAAAAAAAAAATCTTAGTTTTTTACACCACTGTGTCTTTTTACAGTCTAGAAGATGCATTATGAAGGCAACGAGATGCAGTTTGTTGATCAGTTTTTGGGGTTTTTTTGCTAGAGATAGTCATAATGCCTAACTGTATATTTATCTTGAGCAAAGTAGAGAAAATGGAGGATGATGATAAAGCACTGAAAATGTCATTTATTCTGTTAGACTTGTCCTACAGAGTACAAATTTGTTAGTCCCTGATAGTTACAGTGCCATTAGTATGTCAGCCCTAAATGCCAAATGTGGCATCTCACAGTGCTGTCAGGGCTGTGTGGTTAATATGGTCTTCACTGCAGCTCAGGCTCACATTGAAGTGAGGTTTCTTTGTAGCCATTCCTATTTCACTGGCTCTTCATTTTGTTGTTGAAAGTAATTTCTAAAAAAGGTGTGGACAGCCTTAAAAAATACTTTCCTTGCCACTTAAAAGTTTGTATGGAGGGTGAGGTATTGGGCCAACTAGTTCCTTTACCTTTGATCTTAAGCACTTTGGAACATTTTATTTTATGGGGCTTTGAGGGAGATACCTGGCAATACCATGTTTTTTCAGGGATATAATGGAGGGAGAGTAGGGCATTTCTTGACAACTTAAGCAGAAGATTTAGGGTACATCTTGCCTTGTTTGTAGGTCCGTTGGTCCCCTTACTCAGTTCATTTTGTGCAATATATTTTACTAAAAGTGAATTAAAAGTGACATTATAAATCCTTTTTTTGATAGGAGTTTTTTGGAACATGTTTGCCTTTTAGTTTGACATATACTTCTGTGTTTCTCTTCAAGAAGTTGACTTAAATTGTATAATTTCATATTCCTGAAAATAATTGAAGGTTTTTCCTTGAGAGCATGTTGCCTGATTTAGCTAAATTGCGAGCAATGAAAATGCTGTAATGAAAATAAAGCAGATTATGTCAATCTGTGTGTATTAACCTGATGTTCCTGTTTTGTTTCTTTTTTTTCAGGAGAGAAATAGAAACAAACAATAACTATATGGAGATGTCCTGCTAGAATACAACACTAATGATGTAGACTCTGGAAATGCCTAATATGTCTAAGAAGACGTTATTAAAGCTTTTTTCTGCTTAAGGTGACATCTTTGAACACTTTAACACGAAATTGACTCTTCTTGTAATGGTTCTCATCAGTGCATCTGCCCTTATACTCTCTCACCAAACACACTTGAGAACTGTACCTTCGTCAAGCACTTTCTGTCCTGAAGCTTTTACCAGTATCTGCTGTCTTTTGTATTTATGCATCCTAGCTAAGGCACAGGAGACCGAACGAATGCAAGGATTCATTAACTCTTTGAATTTGTTAAATACTAACATTTAACCATTAGAAGTGGTTCAATGATGTGAGATTCACATTGCTTCAACTTAATTTTTTCTTTGTTGTAGTTTTTTTAATTGTCAGTTTTTAGCTATTCAACAGATTAAAAGCAAATCATGCCATATTTAGTCCTGGAGTAAAACTCAAGTCTAAATGTTCATGTGAAAATTATTGTAGTAATCTTTTAATATGGCAAAGCAACTTTAAGCTGCAGTTTAGCCAAATGAATCGTAACATGAAATTATAATAGAATGACATTTCCCTTGTTTCAAACTGTTTGGTGTAAGAGAATATTAATATGCAGCTTGGTGGACACCACCAGTTAATGCACATTTCTTTATTTTTTTTCTGTAACATGTATACTGAAAAAAGTGCATTTGTCTGAGGAACTGTTTGTTTGCTACCACTCAATGAATCTCAGTTTTGAGTAAATGTACCTCAGTCTAAATCAGACTTTTTATGACCTTTATAACTACATTTAAAATAATCTTTAATTCCTATTTCTGGGTGTTTGCAAGCCTGACAGATTGCTATCATGAAAGTGAAAATTTACTCCTCTAGGTGATTCACTAGCTAAATAAACATAATTCTTGTTTAGCAAGCATATACTCTGTTTCTCAAATTTTTTTGTTTCATTGTGCCAACGTCGAGGTGTTTTTCCCCCCCTCTTTGAAAATATTGTGAGAAAAATACTTTGGTCCATGGTGTTGACATATTCATAACCATGTTAAGATGACTTTTATTAGAACCATGCAACAAGACTTTTAGAACACATATTAAACGGGCCAGTTCTATACTGTTTTTTTTAAGAGTGTATCTTCTGTTTTAGTTCATATAGCAACACATTCTGTCTGCTGGAGAAGAATATTGAAAAACTGTTGAGCGGGTGTATTGACTGTACAAATTACTGAACAACCTGTACCAAACTCCAGGGATAGCTTTCTCTTTTTAGAACAGCAATGTAGAAGTCAGATATCTTATAGCTTAAAATAGAAATAGCACATATTATTTGAACATGTTTCATGTCTTACATGTCATGTCCAACACAGATGTTTATATTGTGTTTCAAGTCGATCATTTACAAATTTTGGCAGTCAACGTTCTGGAGCTTTAAGTAGCAAAGGTTTGTTTTGAATACAGACTATTTTGCTGACTTTTGCTTTCTCTTTTCTTAAGCCCTTTGCACACTTACAACCATGCAAACACTAGAAGTTCAGTGCACACTTCTTGCTCATTATTTTAAATATTGTTTGAGACTGCAGAGTAGAAGATATGAATCTTAATTTTTACTGCCAGTTTTCTGGAAGCTCAAAGGGAAACCACTCCTGTATTTTGGAGTAAAGAAGCAATGTCACTTAAATGTTAGATGTGTAACAAATAGCAAGTGGGATAGAGGAGGGATAAGCAAAGTGCATATTGTAAGAGGAGACTAGGAGACAAAGGTTTCAAGCCCAATCCCTATGCAATTTGGCTTCAGCCCAATAATTACTGCTTCCATGCATATTTGTTTCTTGCTAACAGGTTTTATAGCTATTTGTTTCCCTCTGTGGGCTGATTTATTCCAACTGCCATTGATCAGCTGAAGTGGCAAAGGTCAGTGTTGTGAGTCCAAAGAACGTAGTTATTCCGTGATCCATCAAGGTATCAGCATGTTTCTGCTTCTTCATTACAAGAATACCTTATGAAAATGCCCCGAAGTTTCCAGTTAAAAGAAAGCTAATGTTGGAGTAAAGCATTCAGGAATTGATTGCATGTGCAACTCTATAGTTTGCTTTCACTGCAGTATTCATATTTTTGCAGGCTTTGTTAGTGTTTCCTGCCTTACCCCATGCCTCTTTTATTCTAATAGCATGAGCATTGCTCTTATATTGAATCAGGTTTAGTATCAAGTGGGTTCATCACTCTGTTGCAGGCTTTGAAAACTGGGAAGATGACACAGGATTGTGAGAGAAGGAGGTGATCACATTTAGAGAACTGTGACAGTTCTTCCACTGTTCCAGGATTGTTACCAAATCTACAAATAGAAGAGTTTGATTGCTGATGGTGTTAGTCATGTTGCGACCGATTTGCTGAGTGCTGAGAGTTTAGTATGTGCAGCTGAAATTAAAAGGAATTTTATGTGCATATAAAGTACTGTAAAAATAGTATATAACATTGTAAAATCAGCTGTGGAGTGCTGTATTAGTTAATGGACATGTGAAGCTTATAGCCTTCAGCTTCCTTATGCACAAGTTCTTTTCTGCAAAAAAGAAAAGGAATGGTGCTTAATATCTCAAATAAATGTAGAAATGCCTTTTTTTGGTCTGATTTTTCAATATGGTGAAGATGTTGTAATGGTTGTTTTCTAACTTGCTAATGGAGGAATCAGTGGAACCTCTTTTCTGTTCCTGATGCCTTGTCCTTTGTGCCAGCCTTTGCTTTCCTGTGATCCAAACTGAGCCACTTCAAGCCATTTTCTGCTGCTTTAACGGATGGCCAGTTCTGTGTGATGTTAGGTGTTTGGAAGGGAGATGGTGGGAGGGAAAGGAAAGAGATTTGTTCTTTCAGAAGCAGAGTACCCCCTGTTGAATAGACTTAGCTGCTCTGTAACTGCACACCTGAGGTTGGTGAGCCTGAGATGCAGCAGAATATTTAAAAGTGGGAAAGGTTGCCCAGGGGAAAAAGCCAAAAATAATTCTGATTTCAGTGTAAGATTTTGTATGAGTGAGATATGATGTTATCACACATTTAGTGATAGGAGGAGGAGGGAGGAAATGCTGACTATTCTCCATTTTGATTATTTCTTCCAGTCTGAGGAGGCCTGAGAATTCTCATAGAAGGTTACAGTGGAAAAGCTTGTCCTACCAACAAAAGTGGGACACATTAAAATTGTAAGAGTTTTGCTCACCTTTGGGCATCTTTGACTTTGTAACATCAACATCTTTCATGTAGTTTTTTTGATATTTGACAGAAATCATTTGTGTCAGTTGAACGCACACATTGCTGGTTTAAGAAAAGCATGGGCATTGCTCTATTTGGAGGGACTTCGATTGTGGAAAAGTTGATATTCACAACTAGACAAATTGCACTTCGTGTATTTTGTTACTCTGTGCTTAATTTATGAAGTACTTGGTTCTCTACATTCTCTGTTTTCTTCTTTTTTTGGGTACTCTGGCAGTTTCAGTGTTCACTGTCTGCAAAATTTAGATGCAAAAACCCCTTGCCAAAATTATTCTTATTCCAGACAAATCTATGGCACCAAATGAAAGATGATGTTGAGGTCAAGTGCAAATAATGTAGTATTTAGGAGGAAGCATCTTGAGCATTTTTGACTGTTTAGTCCGAGTCCTATTTTAAAGTTGTTTTCTATTTCATAGAAGAATTTGCACACTTGAAATATATTCCCAGAATTACAGAGTGGGTTGGGTTGGAAGGGAACACCAGTGGGGTCATCTGGTCCAACTTCCCTGCTCAAGCAAGGTCATCCTAGAAAATTCCTAAAAAAATCAGTGCATTTTTCCTAGCTGAAACTGAGTTGAAGCAACAGTGTTTTGAATTCTGTAAGTAGCAGTTACCTTAATTTTTCAAAATTACTTTCACCAGAAAGATGTTTACATACTTCATCTGATTCTAGTGCAGTGAAAAATCAGTGGAGGCAGTCTTTGAATTTTCTCCAGCACTGTATTTTAAATGAATAAGTCTAGGTATTCAAATGCAAATCACCCTTTAGGAATGGATTTCCAAAGCCATTTGTACTAATTTTTCCTACCATTTACTTTAGGAAATCCACAAAGATTTTCAGTGTCTTGTTCATCCTTTTGTTTGGGTGAAGATCCATATAATTTGCTGATAAATTAGGAGAGGTTAGGAGAGCGGTTCTTTTCCATCTAGGTGTAGCAAAACCTTGGTTTTGATTTTGTGGGATTTTTTTGTTTTATTTTGTTTGTACCATTATGGTATGGTAACTTAGATGAGAATTCTTTAACAAGAGAGTTGACCATTGGATCTTATTTAATATATTTGAAAGTTTCCTCAGAAGCAAACGGTTCATGTCAAAGGTCTGGGCCCCCTGTCCTCTGCCCTGGGGCTTTTCTTCCTTTGGTTCGTCATGTTGGAAAAAATGCAGCAAGAGATCTCCTTCTGCTGTTTCAGAGTTGTTT
>VZTN01003461.1:24088-76541 GCA_013400515.1 Erpornis zantholeuca | reverse complement strand
GGCCCGGGTGTGCGGGGCTCGCAGCCCGGGGGCCATGAGGCCCTTCCGCGGGGCTGGGGCCGCCTTTGCTGCGGGGTGAAGGCTCGTCCCGCGCCGGCCGCTGAGTGTGCCCAGCCCTCCCCGCGGAGCCGGAGGCCTCTGCCGTCCCTTCCCTCTCCGGTTGGGAATGCCGTGGAAAATAGCTGGCTTCCGCATGGCCTTCGCACAGAACGAGCTGGAAAATGGGTCAGGAATCTCTCTGGTGTAACAAATGATGCTTGTCGGAGGGCCCTGTCTGGTTTGTACTGTGCTCCCACAGTGAGCCTGACTAACCTCTCATGTGTTTAACCACGGACCCCTCTGAAGGGAAACACACTGAGAACAAACCTTCCCTCACCAGCTGCACTTAACAGTGCAAAATTCTCCCTTGCAGGAATTCAAAAAAAGAAACTGATTTAAACTTGGCCCAGGCCCGTGTGAGAGACCTCGATGCCCAGCTAAATGCGAAGGAAGCTGATTTAGCAACAGCCCTGAATGAGAACCGGACTCTGGAGAATGAGCTCCGTGAATTAAAGGATCAAGTACTCAGTGTAAGGCTTGCTATTGGAATCTAAACTTTGCTTTTGCAGTTTTTTCTTGTTTTTCCTTAGTTATTGATACTTAAAAGCAAAGAAAGCCTGTTAACTATGACAGCGACAGGTAGACAAAAATATTTCCACAATCTTGCTGAAAATGCTACCAATGGTGATTTCCTTAAAATTTCTACCTTTTGTAGGTACCTTTAATTCTATGACCATAGGATGTAATGTTCCTTGCTCTGAAGTTAAAGCAGGATGAAATGTACTGCTATTGTCCCTATAGCATTCCCTAACATACCAGAGAAGTGTATAATACTGGAAGTGTACATTAGTGTATTTGGAGGATTAAGTGTCAAAAATTATATTAGAAGCTTGGAATAATAACAGTTATAAAGAGGACCAATATTTACTGATCGTACAATTGATTCATCAGAAGTCGACTTTGAGGAGTCAAATTTAGCTAGTGGGATTAAGGGCTGTTCTATATTTGCCTTGTGGGAAATCTGGTCTACATAACAATTAAACAGGATTCTATCTGTCTACATCCCACTGAAATAAGAACTTACAGAGAGTAACCCACTTTATTCAACCAGTGTGTTTTGATTGCTGTGGGAATGAAGTTGAATGACCTGTAACAAATCGGCTGCCTTAATTTGAAAAAAATACCTCTTAATTTTTATAACCCTGTTGTCTATTTTTTCTAGCTGAATCTGTCACTGGAGGATACTAAAAAGCATCTTCAAAGTGAAATGCTGAGGAGAGTGGACCTAGAAAACCATATGAAAACTTTGCAGGAAGAAATGACGTTCCAGAAGCGCCTTCATGAAGATGTATGTTTTAGCTTATTAACAAGGCATCTTTTTAGGTGTCCATGATCCCTGGATGCACTTAAAGCCCATCTTAACATTGCTTTTATCTCTAAAAAGGTAACTAGCCCTATGGCAGCCCATCAGCTCATAAAATCCACCTAACTAGGAAGGCTCAGGAAAGTACACAACCTCATGTTAACTGGGATAGTACAAATAGGTGTCTGGAATATGAGAATTTTCAACTGAAATCCCAGTATATTACTTTGTGTAAGTGCAAGTGCATATATTAGTTACTGTTAAATGATTCCAGATGTTTACTTGAAGCCTAAAGTAATTGTAGAAGTTAAATCTCCTTTAAGCAACTTGTGTTCCCAACTTCCTTAACACTTCTCAGAGGTGTCTGGCAACCTTTGTGAGGGAAGTCAGTACATACAACTAAATGAATAGTTTACATATGAATGTAAACCAACTTCCTCCTCACTGGTAGGAATATCAAAAAGTGTAGTTTAAGTGAATTAGAGAATTCTCATTTCTATAACCAACGGCTATTACTTTTTGAATAAAACAAGAATAGGTGATGTGACAACTTAAGTGTACGTGCACGTGTTCTAAGTTAAAAAAAGGACTCTATCTTGTTCAAAGAATTAGTCTTACAAATTAAATATTTACTACATTTATTAGTTTAAGCAATGTTGGCAGTGAGGTGGAAAAACAACAGTGAGGCAGCAAGGTGAGTGTGCCAGACTTAATGGATGAAAATTATATGCATAAAAATGAATTACTGTGTACTCAGTGATAAATCTTCAGTAGTGAAGGACTTGTGAAGCTGGTACATTAAATCCAGTTTCAAACTGTATTGCTTGTTTATTCTCTGAGAAATTTCTTCTCCTAGGAGCTCAAGGAGACAAGAAGAGCCCATGAGAGCAGGATAGCAGAAGTAGAATCTGGCCGTCAAAGAGAATTTGAGAGCAAGCTCTCAGATGCTCTGCAGGGGCTCAGAAAACAACATGAAGAACAGATTCAAGGTTACAAAGAAGAGATGGAGAGAACATTCAGTGCAAAGGTGAGTTTTTAAAAGGTGACAGCAAAACGAAGTTCTCTGCACCTTGACATAATTAAGGTCACACTGACATTGACAGCTGACCGATGGAGCCCCTGCATTCTCTGCAGAGCTTCTTGGCATAAGTTGTTAGGGAATTTCAAAGCAGCATCAAATTTGACAGTAGGGTTTCTGCAAACATTTGATCCCAAACTAAACTGGTTCAAGCATAAATACAGGGAGTGATTAGGAAAAGTTGATCATATTTCAGACTTCTGACAGATTCAGGTCCAAGGTGTGTTATGTTTGTATTAAGCAATTTCAGTCTTGAATAAAACCTAACTTTTCCTACACAGCAACTTGCATCTCAGCTCAGGGTATTCCTCTGGATGCTTGTGTTTCTGTTTCAACTGAAAATTCTGCAAGTGCCACTTGTAGGAGCACTTTATCCTTTTTTGGGACATCTCAAGATTGAGCTATTTTTAGAGCAACTCAATGCTGCTTGTAATGATGCAGGAAATCTTTAATAATAGACCTTTTGGGGAAGAGTGATAATAGCTTGATTTTACACCCAATATACTGCAGCCCTATGCTTTGACAAGCAGCTTCTAAACATATTCTCCACTGGTCTCCTGGAGAATCAATTTACTTAGCATCTATACAGTGTCCTCATACATCACTAACTGAAGTATCCTAACCCAGCAATTTTCACAACCTGATTATTGCTGACTTTTTCTGACATAAATATCAAATTTATGTAAACCCCCCTGGAAATCAATACAGAACTTTCTGACCTGGACTTTACTGGTATCTGCACACTTCAGTAAAACATGACTGTTTCCAGGTATAACAGCTGAAAATTATTTGGTTTTCCTTCCTTATTTATAATACATGGTAATATGCAACTCATGACTAACAGTGACTTATCCACAGATGGAGAATGCCCAGCTAAGTGCAGCAAGAAACAGTGAGTTTGCCAATGCTGCTCGGGAGGAGCTGATGGAAACACAGAAGAGAGTTGATACTCTGGTATCTCAAGTTAATCAATATCAAACCCAGGTACTGTCTTTATTTGTGTAACCTTATAATTATTCTAATTTAGACTACTGAATTCAAAATATTGCCCTTTTCTCTCTAATCTCTACTTATGATTTGATTTTTTTCCACATCCCCTTAATTTTAGAATGTTGCTTTGGAGAGCAAAGTAAAAGAGCTACAGAACTTGCTGGATTATGACCGTGATCTCCATCGAAGGCGTATGGCTGAAAAGGAGGCAGAAATGACAGAAGCTCAGAAGCAGGCACAAGCACAGCTGGAAGAGTATGAGCATCTCTTAGATGTGAAACTGGCTCTAGACTTGGAAATAAATGCTTACAGAAAAATGCTGGAAGGAGAGGAACAGAGGTAGGCTATGACAAGATCTTCATTATGAGAGCTTGCTTCATCCAAGACCTCTGCATTGCCCTTCAGAATGTGGAGGAGACAAGAAACAAACATTAAGTGTGTCATTAGTATAGTAATTCACTTACTGAAGCATAATCTTCTGTAAATGGTATTTATATGCCACATCTACCACATGGTATAGTAAGATGGAGTAACTTCATAAACCCAGCTGATAAAATTCAAAGGCCTATTAAACATTCCTCAGCTGTCTCTAAGTTTTGTGCTACATCTTAGAGATCTATCAAAGAGCAACTGAGTTCCATGAATGAAACTGAGAACTTGGATCAACTCCTGTCTGTGCAGACATGGTATCTTGTATGTGTAATGAGAGCATGAACTCTGAATATGTGCCAAGAAGGGTCAAAAACTTGAAGTGACTTTCACTGAAGATTGTGTCTGTTGAGACTTTAAATGAATATTTAGTGTAGTTGTCAATCTTCTCTTATCAATATAAGCTTGTTCTGAACACTGGGGCTGTTTTCCAGACTTAAGCCACTTAACTACTCTTGCCAATAACAGTAGAATTTAGTGTTCAAGACCTCATGGAAAGCTTGGGTATAGGAAGATGTTAGGCTTGGATATAGTGGGAGGATAGGTGTGAGAAATAAAAAAGCATATCCAATATTCAGGTGAGTGTTATCTTACTCTCTTGCAGGCTTAAACTGTCATCCACTCCATCTTCACATAGCACAGCAACTCAAGCAGCAAGTCAGGGGCGACGGTTCCTGCATGGGAAGAAAAGGAAAATCAAAGAAACCAAAAAGAGGGAGCATAGTGCTGCCTTTAAGACTATTCAGCATGTTTCAGCTACTGGAAATATATCTATTGAAGAGATCGATGCAGATGGGAAATTTGTCAGGCTTAAAAACCACTCTGATGAGGTACTTTCATTTTCAAGTCTGCCTTGCAATGTGTGACTTCTTGGGGATGACTTTAGCTTAGTGACAGCCTAGAGACTGACCTTTTGGTACTGCAGGAGTTCTGTTCCCAGGGCTGCCTGGGAGGTGCTTTTGGGTGGAGGTGCAGAGGGCTGTATTATGCAGAAATCTAACACCCTCAGCTGTTTGTTATTAGATTCAGGCTAGCACTATCAGAAGTACTACTCACCCTTGATGAACTAAATAGGGTGCTTTAGTAAAATGGATAAAGATGGTTTCATATTAGTCAAAAATACTTAAAACAGCTAAAGTGTTGAATAGAGTTGATGATATCTAATCCATGCAGAGAGTTTATCTGGCCAATTAGCTAATTCTTTGACAACTTTAGTTTGCAAATCCAGCACTATTAGACTTCATCATCAGGACTTTAAAACATGTGGCTTGTAGTTTAGCCTGAAATACGCAGTGACCTGTGAAGTTTTAAGGTGTTTTTAATTTATATATATAGTTGGTAGGTGGCCATGGCAAATTTCATTTATAAGAACCTTCCTGGTAAAGAGCATCATGACCCCCCGCTTAATCGAAGGTAAGAACAGGTTTAACTTAACTTGACTAAGATTAATCCTAAAGTATAGGGAGAAAACATCAAGAGGCTTTAATGGAAATGTGGCTGCTTCCTCAAAATCATCAGATAGAGGAGGAGGATTAAAACTGGCCCATGAATCGGGAAAGAACCTTGTGTTTGAATTATATGGTGTTGGTCTGTAATGCTGAGAGATGTTTCTTGTCCCACAGGATCAACCTCTACATGGCTGGGTGTTGAGACGACGTATTGGAAGCGTGGCAGATGTTATTTACAAGTTTCCTGCATGGTTCACTCTTCAGGCAGGCCAAGTAGTTACAGTAGGTATTGGGTTTGTAAAACTTCCTCAGAGCTCTGTTCTTATGTTAGATGTCAGTAGAAATTCCTGTATTATGGAAAATATCTAGACAGATACTGCAAGTGTCTAAAGATCTAAAGTTCTTATTTTATGTGAAGATGAATGTGGGAAAAATCCTTGCAGCAACTTGATCTGAAATTAAATTTTCTTTAAAGCTTGGACTGAACTTGGGTCATCCCTGATGGGAGTGTGCTCTAACAGAATCATTGTATTCTAGTTTTTTCTTAGGCTTTCCCATACTCCTGTGACTTGATAAAAGTTGTGCAGAGACTTACACTGTTGCTAAAACGTTTAGCCTACTCCAGATCAGCAATGCTGAGTTCATGATTTGTAGGACTAAGCTAAATACTAGCTCTAAAATCATACCCTATGGTACATGGTGATCAAACAGCTGAACTCTATGCTTGCTACTCCAAACTGTGCAGGAGCTTGTTCAATAGATCTGTGAGTGTCCCCAGGCAAGAGGCTCCTGCACACACAAACAGCTGAGAACATCTCTGTGACTATGGCCTGGCTCTGTGACCCAAATATTCTGTATGGCCAAGCAGGGCTACCTCTATTGGGCAGAAGCTGCTAACAGCCTTTTCTGCACTGTTTTACAGTCTTCAGCTAGAAAAACTTTACCACCATTCTTGGTAGTCCTGAAAAGAACTAACTTGCCAGGGATTACAGTGGTTCTGTTTCTCCTACTGGATGTCTTTGTATTAAAATCCTTAATAATTATATACATTAGACTGAATCGTAATCTAACTACAGAAAAAGATTCTTCGGAAGCTCACTCTAACTCTGTTGCAGATCTGGGGTGCAGCTGCTGGTGTAAGCCCAGGTCCTAGTGATCTGGTCTGGAAGTCTCAGAAGTCTTGGGGAACTGGGGATAATATTGGTGTTACACTCATCACAGATGATGGTGAGGTAAGTGAAATAATAAAAAGCTTCTACTGTCCTAATACTAAACTGTGCTAATGATAAGCTAATTCCTGAGGGGTCTTGATGGCAATTCAATTGTATTCTAGGAACTTGCAGAGAGGAAGATAATGCTTGTACCCAGAGGAGAAGAAAGTGAGCAAGATGATGATTATGAAGAAATAACTGGAAGTGAAGCACCTCAGGTAAGCTGCCTGAAGTTTAAATACATGCTATCAGCAGAGTCATTCAATGGCCATTTCTTTTCCTTACTAAATCAAAATACTACTTCAAGTACTATTCATATCCCGCAACTCTTAATGTTTTTCTTGATGTCAGACCAAAAGAAGAAGAAAAAAGAAATGTTGTTTGGTTTCATGATAGTGGTTCCTGTGAGCATCCTTAAGCAGGTGAGATGGTGAGATTCATGCTTGTCACCTCATAGAAAACTTGCTTCATCAGTAGTGCTGCAGTCTCTTGTCCCCCATAGGATGTAGCTTGCATGGCTTTGCATCAGGAATGCAACTGAAGTTTTGCTTATTCTCTGGTTGAGTATGATCAAACAGTAGCATAAATTATTTGATATCTTTCTACTGACACACTGAAAATTATGACCTTTAATGTCTGTGTCATCTAAATATCTGACTATGAATTAACTTAAAAGCTGTTATCCAAAGAACAGAATGCCAACACTAACTACTAACTAACTACACTAACTACTTCCGTGGGATGAAGTGACTTACTTCACACTCCAGTGTCCCTGGCTTGCTTCTAAGATGACTTCAGTGTGAAATTAAAGTCAATACAAACCTTTGCCAACAACCTTGCATCCTGTGCAAGACTCTCCAGCCCCTTCAAATGGCTTTTGACTGACTATAATATAAGTCTGAACTGATGCATTTTGGATGCTCCTACTGTGCTTTGATATACTTAGCTACCTTTAATTGCTGACATAGTGTAAACCAACTAATATGAGGTTTTAAGTTGGTCATAACCAAACAATTATAGACTATACTTAACTCAAGTTGGTTTGTGTCTTGACCTGAAACAGTACTATCATACAAACTCCAAAGCCTGTGAGCAAGGGGATGCCTAGCTAAAAACTCTCTTCTGCCTGCTGACATGTTAAGCTACCACAGCTCTTCCTAAAACTGATCCTACACAGTTATAAGGAGGAGTTGCATCTTACTGCACTAGGTTAAAGCTCCCACTGCCATTTCCTAGATATTTTCATAATGTATCTGTCTGAAAACTAACTTAAAAGTACCTTAGTACTATCTTTCTTAAAAAAAAAAGTACCTAAACAGGCAGTTACTGCCTGCTGGTTATTTTCTTTTATTTTTTTCCCTTTCAAACAGAAAATCTGGGTAAATATCTGTTACTTCAATACCATGTGGCTTAAAGAATGTATATCAGTCTCCTGACTTGCACGCACATTCTTGTAATACTTTCAGCCTCACTGAAAGATGGTGAGGCCCTGTTACAGAGGCTATTGAGAAGGTCTATAATGCTGTTCTGCCCTTTGGGCTCTCAGTGATACAAGCTTCTTTTCAGAATAGGGCCTCTCCTCAAGGGTGGCTTCTTTTTATTTTAAAAGCCTTTTTTTTGAGTTCACTAATATGACTTGTTTGGTAATCACTGATGGAAAGCAAAAGTAATGTTTTTCCTTACACTTCTAATCTGTTTTATCAGCAACTTTACGATACAGTTGTGTGCCATTTATGGTAAGAATCAATTCTAATACTTCTAATCAAATTTTAATATCATTCCTGTTTGCTGAATTCCTATCAAACTTTTGACGTTAGTACCTATATGCTTCTACTGCATTGGTACAGCTAAAATGGCTGCTTAGTTAAACAAAAGTTAACTTGTTGCATGCAGTAAAATAATGGGAAGAATGCATGCTGGACTTTAAAGGAAGGCAGGGTTTTCTTGCTTTTTTGCTTCTGCATTTACCATCCTACTGAGAGCAGCATGTGTCTGCATGCCCCTTAGGGTCTGATGCTTGGGAAGTGAGATAGTGATGGGCCGTTTCATGGCCTTTCATGAAGCAAGGCACAGGCTCATGTATTGCATGGCCTTAAAGACTTGTGTAGTACAGTTAATGTACTGCCTCTTGAAAATCTGCTTTGCTTTATTAATAAGTAACTAAATCTACAAAGTGCTAAAAACCCTACTTGACTATATGAGGATCAAGTAGGTAACCAGCAAGAACTATTAAGTTTGTACACATAGCCTAATTTCATGTTTTCTCTCTGCAGCAAAATGAAGATCCCAGCTGTTCTGTCATGTAATGTGGACAATCATCTAGAAACACCTCTCAGTCCCAGGTGCCATAGACTGTATTTGTGTTGATATCTTCTGTAATATCTGGAACTTGGAATTCACATATACCATCTGATGTCTTCATGAGAAGCATTGTCCATAACATGATGGAATTTCCTACCTTCTGATACTGGACCATGGCCTTGGATTTACTGATACAAAGAGCAGTAGAATACAAGCTCCATGTGAAGTTATTTTTATTTTTACTTCTTCATGAGGATCCGGTTTCTGTGACCTGCTGAACCAGAGGAGGGTAGAGAGTTTACAAAGCTTCTAAACATGTGCCCTAGAAGGATGTTAAATACTTGACAATGAACCTGAGGCTGTTTCAGCTTTCTAAATATTCTGATACAGTGTTCCTCCAAAGATAATTTGTCTTCTTCTCTGAGTAGGAAACATGGGACTGATCACACCCTTGCACCCTGAGCAAGTCTGAAGTAAAACATTATCCTGAAGAGTAATGAGTGTCTGAAATGTTTCCTGCTCAGATTCTGATGCAGAAATACATGAAACTGGTCTAGATAATTTCCTAGAGTGAAACACTTTAGAGTTAAAAACAAGTTGCAAAAAATATTCCTGCCTGTTATTATATGTACTGTTTCTATAGTCTAGCACCTGGAAACCCCCGTTTCAGTTTTGTATATTCCTAGATACACTGTATCACAGCAGAGCTGTGCCAGCCTTAACTTGGACAAATGTATCCTTTAAATGTGAAAAAGCATCTCGTTCTGACTGTGCCCAGTGCTGGTGGCACTGTTTGAATGGTCCCAACAACAGCTTTCTAAGGAGCTAGAGAGAAAAGTATGCTAAGTCAAGAATCAAAACTAGAAAGCACCAACTGTAGTGAAAAATGCATCAAAATTGCTGCTCCTGGAGCCCTTATTTGCTAAATCTCCCTGCAGGCTGCAGCTGTGGGTATGTCTAACAGGACAGTTAGGGGAATGCTGTTGAGGGGCCAGTGTGCAATTCCCTGTCACTCTGTGCTCCATGGAATGCCTGTCCTGTACCCTCAGGAGGGGACAGTCAGCCTCGGGGGCACTGCAGTCACTCTGTCTCTCCACCAAACTGCTCCCCTGCTGCCCCCGGGGGAAAGGAAGGGCTTTGAGCCACATGAAGTGAACTTCACCTAAGAGCAGGAGGGGAGGGCAGCAGCTGAGCCTGCAGATTTCTTTCAGTGCTGGAACAGTGTTTTGACTGTCTTTTACCTTGCCAAAGTGTTCAGCTCCAAATTCAAGACCTGCTTTGTGTTAGGATGAAGGGGTTAAGGTGAGGCTTTCCTTATGCTATCCTAAACTCTTACATTATTTAAAAGTTCTAATTTTGAGACATCAAGAGTACATGCTGGTTTAAGACTTGGATTTTAGCAGATTCAAATACTTGTTCCATCACAAACAATAGAAATAGCTGCTGCTCTAACTTTGCTGTATTTATCTTGATTTCTTAAAACTTTTTTAACTATTAAAGATATTTTTCATGTATATAATAGCAGTCTTGGATTAAAATATTTGCAGATTACATAATAAAGGTCTATCTGTTCAATGAGTTCTGTTGAGTGGTTCAAAAGACTTTGAAGTAATAAAACTGGTACCTTTAGGGATTGCAGAGTGAAGAAACCTTCAGAGATGCACTCTGCTCTCCTGTTTATATTTACCACTTACTTCAACTCGAGCTGAACTGCTGTGCGCTTAACAGGAATCTTCAGTAGACAGCTTGCCCATAAAATATTCAGCTTTCTCATCAATTTGTCTTGTATGGAGAGCAGTTGGCAAAAGAGTACCTGTCCCTCCACAGCTGCTCACTTTGGTCACAGCTACATTACTAAACAAAGCAGGAGCTGGTAAACAGAAAAACAAAGTAATCCTATCTTCATTTTGAGGCTCTTTTGGTAAATTTTTAGTTATCCTGTCTCTCTATTACCACCTCGACTTCTCTTTCTCTTCCTTTCCCTCCCTTTCAACTAAATATAAAAAATAGAAGTGTATTGACTTTTCATTTGTTTCCAGTAGGCACCAGTGCTACTCCCCCATTTCTCCCACTGGAGTTCTAGACAAACCCTATGGAACTAGGAGCAGTGTGTACTTAGTTCCAAGGACTATGTCTCTCTTCCTTCTGCTAGAAAAATGTGTTAACAGACATAAACAGTCAGTAGAGAAGTAGCAAGCTTATTAAAATGGCAGTGCAGATTTTATATACTTACTTTATTCATGCTTTTTTTTTAATGTAGCATTGTTTTTGTCACTGAAAGCTGATCTATTCAGCAAAAGTGGCCTCCAGCTCAAACAAGTGCCAGAACCTTAACTACAGATGCACCAACCATTGTTCTTATCCCACAGAAATATTTATTCAGTTTGGTCAGTAAATTATAGGAATTTTCAATGCTGAGAACTTGTACTTAGTACAACATCATCTTAATATTGACAACAACCACTTTGCCTTTTGTCAACATACAATGCAAAAGATGTATTAACTTGTTCACAATAAATTACAGTGTGATAGATGAAAAAAGAGCTCAATGACATCAGTAACTTAGGAACTGGTTACAGTTAGCTTCACTAACAGTATTTTTAAAAATGGTTTTCAATAATAAAATCATTGCAGCCAAAGGTAAAAAAAACCTGCATACAATAATAGCAAGGAAATGCATTTTTGGAGCAACAGTGAGCTACCAGTAAACACTTCATACAGTGATCTTCAAGGCACAAAGCAAAAAAACTGGGTATGGGTTTTTTTGCAGGTTGACAAATCAGGGAAGGTGAAATATTTTTGAATATAAAATAAATACATTTTAAAAAGACGCATACAAAAGTCAGTAAGTCAGTCAAATAGCAAGGCTTTCACAGAATGCCACACTGACAGAACATTTGTGAATCCATTTCAGTCATGAAATCATGTTCACAGCTCGAATGACACAATCACTGAGGCAAGGGAACTATCACTTCAACATAATTAATGGGGAAGAAGCCAGACTCTCCCTTTAACATCCCCTCATACCAATTCTCATCAATCTGATTGGTCAGAGTTATGACGTCCCCTTCCTTAAACCCAAGCTCGCCTTCATTTTCTGGCTCAAAGTCATAGAGAGCTTGGCAGCAAGGCTGATCCATGTGCACTGAAGAACCTGCCCCAGTGACAGAAAAAAACCACATTAATTGAGCTTCACAGCATCCCAGCAGCCACTAAGCACAAAACAAGTGGTCAAAAATGCAGCCCTGCTGTCATGTCAACAGCAACAGCGTTTCCATTGCTTTTATTTGTTACCATCTGCTGCTTCTACATATAAAATACAAGATCAGTGATAATAAGTTTAAAACATAATTCTGTTTGTCCCCTAAGTTCAGATGCTACTCCTCTTTCATTCCTAGTTGCCTCCCCTTTCAAAAGGATGTTTATCTCACACTGAGGGTTTGAGTAATCAGTTGTCAAAACCCATGAGCTCTCTTCTAGAGCAGCTGCCAGGGGAATCGGAAGGGCAGGAGTTGAGGAAGTAGAAGAGTCAACAGGGGAAATGACAAGGAATCCTTTAAACAAATGGCACTGCAGCTTGGGTTTGTGGTACCAATATATATGTGACACATTCATATTTATGAATAATTAGAATACATTTTATTAGAATAATTTATGTTCAAGTTGTGAAGCTCAGCTCTCTGGTCAAGAAATAGCCCATGGTTCAACTGTAGGTCAGCCATAAGAGATTTTTTAAAAACATACATAATGTATCCAAGTAAAAGTCTGGTAATTTGAAATACACTTATATATGAAGAATAGGAAAAAAAATCTTAATGCTGCTGCCTTGTAAAGAGGAGTACTACAGCTTGTAGCATGACACCTCTAGAACACTATTACTTATATTAAATTATTCAGGTTGTCTTATTGGGAACACTGCAGCAATACTCAAATATTCCAGTCTTGAGTCTCCCAGCTGTCATTTTTTACTGGGTAAACCTGCATGCAACTGGTAATGCAACAGAGATATAATAGCTGAAATGGCAGAAATGCATTTTAATCTGTTAATCATAGTAATGCATAGGAAACTATTAAAAAGTAACTGTTCAGGCATTTTCTAGATAAAGGAACTAGGAGAAATCTCTTAAGGAAACCAGCTGAAATCTAGTGGTGCTCATTAAGTGAGAACACTCAGGTGAAAGCACCTTTTAAATTGATAATAATACAATTGGCGGCAATATCTGGTGTCAAAACTGGAAAGTAGGAATTACTTTTCTCTTTGGTGGGTATATTTTACCCTTGATAGCAACAGAAGAGAGCTTTTATTTATAACAATGGAAGAGAAGTGCCAACAAGACACTCCTGAGAACAGCACTGTTACAATTCCAGACTCATCCTCTCCCTGTGGAAGTCTCAGGGTAGTGATAAAGTCTTACAAGAACTAAATCAGAGCTACTCTAATACCCTGGTACAGGTGAAAGCTCAGTTGTCATATATTTGCTGAAACACTCCAAGCAGAAAAAGAGATGATGAGCCAGTTAATCACGTTTAAAACCAAAAATGGAGTGATTGTGTTTATAAATAGCTGAGTTATTTTCAGCCTTTGCCAAGGTAGAAGTGGTACCAGCTCTCTGGAACTGTCAGCAGCAGAAGGCGGCCATCGGAATAATTGACAGAGTTCCTCGCCTTCACCAGCTGCTCTGATGGGGCTCATTTGTTATTGCAAGCCAGTTAATATCTGACAGTGAGGTACCTGATAGGAGATGGATCACATTTGGTTCATTTTAAGCTCCAAAGAACTGCAAAGAAACGTCTGGCAGCCTGGGAAGGTTTTTAAATAATGGTCACAGCCAGCACAACCGGTTTCACTCCAGGCTGTAGGATCAGTCAAAGTCTTCATTAGAGTCAGGCAGCTGCTGCTACTGTATAATCCAAGGAGACAAAGCTTCCCTGTCAAAGGTAAGGGGGCAGCACTGCCTGACAGTCTGCAACACACACTGCTTAACATCACAGAACTGCTGGCACCACTCCAGCCTTTTGCTGTCTATTAAATACTTGCACATATGTTGCAGAGGTTTCAGCTAAATAAATTGCACTCTTCTATTTCTGCAAACAGGGCTTATGTTAATTTGCAATTCCATATGCACCTCTTTTATTTCTTCAGTTTACTTCCCTGTCATGGTCAAAAAAGAACTGTCATTAATTTCCAGACCACTTAGATCTGGACAGCACAAAATGAGGGTAAGCAAGAAGCTGTCTGTGATTCCTGGAGTGTTACAGGATGGAACCAGAATGCCATTCAATGATGGTTTGGGTGTTCTGTTTGTTTTCCCCAAAGGGAGGGAGTAACTCCCTGTACCTGCATCTCCTCTGTTTTCTATACCATGCTGTATACATCAGGTAGCAAGATTGTACTTTAATAATCACAAACTGGAAGCTTGCTAACATAATTAGTCCCAGTCTCCCTCATAGCTGAAGTGAGTAAACACTTAGATGCTTATGTTAAATTCCAGCATGTGGAAACCAGATCCATATATTTTATATGACAGTCAAAACTGACAAACAAACTGAGTGAAAGGCATGATGTAATACAGCAATTAAAGAGTTCTAAAATGAGCCAGATGATGCTCACAGCTGCAGCTCATTAATGAGGCTAACAATGAATTAGAACTAGAGATTTTTATCTGCATTTACTTGAAGCAGCCAAGTAACTCCCAACAACATAAAAATTAGGTTTATGAATCTAGCCCTGCAAATGTGTGCAAGTCATAAGTAGTAAATAAACCTCACATGTTAGAGACCATACAAAGGAAAATACAATTTCTGCTCCAAGAAGCTAATACTTAACTTGAAAAACTATTGTGAAACATGGGAAAAGTCATTTCCATGCTCAGAACTGTACCATGGCAGTTGTGCTGAATGTGTCACATCTTGCTTTGAACTGTCCTGCAGATCTCCATGGGTTTGCTGAATACCAAGACACTACTTACCTTGAGGGATAGTATCAGAGAAATTAAAGATCTGTATTTTGGTGTGGTCAATATGGAAGCAGGGAAAAGGAAGCATCAAAGTGTTTTTGTGTGTAGGATGGGGAGGTCAGTTTTTTAAACAAAAAGAAAGTGATTATAATGCTATCTCCCCATCTCATGGAGACTTTAAGACATTTAGCAGTTTTGTTTAGAATTGCCTGGTTCTCATTTCTAAATCACAGACCATAAAAAAAATCTAATCTGTTTCATGGTTCTGATCTTAAAAAGGGACAGAAAGGTTTTCCCATTTATGAGTAGGGCATATTGAGCCCACTGCAGTTCACAGAAATCCATATGGACAATGGTTAAGTAGGAATGGGAAAACAAAAGAGAATGAACAGTGATTTCAGTGACAATCTGTACCTTCTGGGAAGGTGCACACAGCATCTACAGCTTCTTCAGGAGGAAAAAATCAGGATACTCGGTCTTCCTAATGTTATTAGCAACCCTTAAGTATGACAACAATTATTACATATATCCTATTTCTCCTTTTCATCTCTCTTATGGTGGTTTTATTTCTTTTCCATTCTGACAGTGAGTGAAGCAGTGACAACCCCTCATTCAGTGATATGCAAACAGTTGGTGCAACAGTCCATGAATGGAGTCAGTGAATGGAAGTACCTCACTCCTTCCCTATCTTACTGATCAGTGGTCATCTATTTTTCAGTTTTCACTGATTTTCAGCTCATTAAAACTGAGATTTTTCTTTAACTAAGTGGGCTGGAAGCAACCTTGAGAAGTCATTAGGTGTCTTTCTCCCAAAGGCAGGATTGATTATCCTTAAAGGACATCCTGGAACAACTGCTGGATAGCAATGATAAACCACTGTAATGTGGTTTGACACACTAGTTTATATACAAATGCTGAATCTGAATCTCCTTTCTCCACTGCACATGCAAAAGAGAAAAAAAAGCCTATATAATTTGGTAAGGAGCTGATAGGGCCAAGAAATTTTATGGTAATTTTAAAAAAAGTTGCTGCATTTTTGCTACTTTCATCCATATGTGCTGTGAAAATACCAAGGAAGTTACTGATCCCTGCAAACATGTCCAGTGCTTTGGATGAAATGTGTCCTTGTGACACAAGTCTTAGGAACCACTGGTATGACCTGAGAGAATGTGCAGAGGAGGTGGTTATCTCCCTCCATCACACATTTGACAGCAACACAAAAACTCATCTTAGCATTCAGGCAGCTTCAAAGGAGGAGCTTCAAAGAAATTGAGGAATCAGATCTTGCTGGGTGGATTTGTGCTGCCAAACTGCTGCAAAGCCCCTTCGGTATGGATTGTATAATGGTTTCCTCTTTGTAGCACAGTGCAAGAAAATTAAAGAGACATTAGAAGGAGCATGAAGTTACAGCTCCAAGCTTTATTCTTTCACTTCTAGTTCTCTCATTTCTCTCCCAACAAGCTTTAAAAAGAAACAAGACTGGAGGGAAGAAGAAACTGGAGAGTTAGGAAAAAAAACCCAAAAACAACAAACCTTCAGGAAAAGATCATAGATACCATGCCAAGTACAGAAGGGAACCTTTGGCTCACTACTTCTCTGTTTTCCTTCCCAGTAACGTTTATGGCAAAATCTCAGGCTTTTTCATTCTCTTTTCTTTGCATATGGTCAGCTGGGTTTTGTTTGGTGTTTTTTGTTTGTTTGGTTTTTTAACTGGGCTCATCTCATCATACAATGTAGTCATTAAGCAGATAGGGCAAAATAATTTTATTATGAGATGAGGAAAAGCTATTTCAATGAGTAATGCAACCTTGCCAATTATTACTATTCACACAACTTTTAAAAGTTAACGTTTTTTTGTGAAATCAGGGCCTTATCAAAGGAAAGGTAACTAAGTACTTCAGTTCATTGATGCACACACTTTGGTGCATAATTTAGGGGACAGTAAAGTTAAAATATGTTAAAATCAGTAAGGGTGGAAGTCATCTCTCTGAATTTTACACAGCTAATATTTGAGAGCCTGTACAGATCATTTATGCTCTCAGACTGTAGAGAAACATTAGCACCTGGAGATACTCCAGACTGTGATTAAACACACCCACTGTAGGCAGCTGTCTCTGCAAGAAATGAACTGTTTTCTGCAAGTGCCTCTCCCTCTCTTTCCCCACCTTCAGTGGCAATTCAGAGACCAAAAAGACCAAGGAGAATGCCACACCTACATTTCAGATAGGTGAGAGTCTGTTGAGAGGAACCCTGCTTCAAAACTCTATTTTGAAATCTGGGAAACAATCTAGAGTCAGAGGCACAGATACTGATGCCTGATGGATCCACTGTTCTCATGGTACAAGAAATACCTCAAGCAACAATCTGGCAAAACATCTAGAGACACGTTCATCCTGTGGTGATGGACTTACCTGATGATTTTATGGAAGAACTATAGGCAATCCCATTGTGCTGCTGATTATCACCGATTTCCAGAGTTGTAGTTATTACAGGCTTTGGCTTAAATTCACGCTTAGGCCGACTAGATGCTACATTTATTCTGTAACACAGAGAAGAGCAGCAAAAGATTTACTTAGGAAGAAAGAAGGAAGAAATACTTACAGAAAGCTCAGGTTAAGTGCTTTGCTATTTGGAAAGTGGAGTAAGAAAATCTGCTGGTTTTGACTTTAGGTTTCTTTTGGTTGGTCTGTGTTTTGGTTTTATGGTGTTGGGTTTTTTGGTTGGTTGGTTTGTTTGGGGTTTTTTTGGGGGGAGTGTGTGTTTTTACTAAAAGCTGCTCAATTCTCATACAATACTTGAATTTCAACAAGTCCCTAATTTATTTAATACTTTGGTGCTGCTGAAAGAGGCATAAAGCTTAACAGCCTGATTTTGAGAAGTGATGAGCACCCACAGCTGCCACTGAGTTCAGCACAAGCTGCAGGAATGAGTTCTCTGGAAAGCTCAACTGCAAATGACATATGGAGAAACACATCCAAGGACAAAGGCCCAGGGACTGCATCTCTCACATGGCCTTTTTATCAGGGAACATGGGAAACAACCATTTAGCCAGCAAAACTGTCTAGTACCTCTTGCTGTGCGTGCCCCAGCTGAGAGCTCCTTGTCCCTCTGGCCCGTCCAGCTGGGATGGCTCAAGGGGTCTGCAGACACAGCTCCCTCCTGCCCATGCTCACAGCCCCCACAGGCACCCTGAGCTGAGAGCCCCAAGCAGTTTTTTTGATTCTGCCTACACCACAGTGACACTCAGCTCTCTGGTCCTCCAAGTGACACATTAATGACAGCAGCATTTCTCCCTTCTCTTAGGATGACACAAAGTACCTGGGCCTTTCATCCTTGTGTTACAGCACAACTCTGCTCCTGGCCAGCTGGCTGGCTCCTTACTGTGCTGTAGAATTTTGTTATACCCCTTAACCTCAATAAAAACATACCTACTTCCAAGCAAAGCCTCCAGAACACAACTCCAAGTATGCAAGTTGGAATAAACCTCCAAACAAAGGGAGGCTGTCCTCATTAACCTCCACAGATGGGAGAAACTCTGAACACACAGAGCTCCCTGGGCAGATCCTGTGTTACATTAAAGTCTCCCAGCACAGCAAGAAGCTGCCAGGTGGCAGGGGTTTAAAGCCATGGAGCTCAGTCTGGCACAAAGCACAGCAAACGTGCATCTGGGAGGTGCTGCTGCAACAAGATCTCCTGCCTCAGTGACTTTCCAAAGTTGTGAACCTCGGCTGCAAAAAAGGTTCAACATTTTCTGAGGGGTTCAGCCTTACCGGTTTTGCAGCTTGCTCTGCAGGTCCTCCAAAATTTCTGTGGATTGTTTATGGTAATCTAGTGCTGCTTCTACAAACACAGCCAACTGGCTGACTTGTTCTACCTGAAAGACAGAGAGGAAAGTAGTTGTAAGGGCACTGCAGTGCATTCAGCTGAGGGATAAACACATATATCATTTAAAACAGACCCGGTATCTCAAAAGACCAAAGTACCTTGTAGGGGTTATTGGAAAAGAGCCCATGTGATCCTATCAAAGAAACTGCCAGTTGGAAACTGAACAAAACTGAGGTGTAACTTCTAGTTCACTAACTCAGGGCAGGGTCCTTGAGTCATTTCCTTTCACAATGTGCAAATCCCTCCTGCTTTCAACTTCCAAGCCAGCTGTCTGTCAACACCCAAGCCTGAAACATGTAATAGGATATGACCCCTTAGCAGGTCAAAGTGGAGCTTTTCTGATCAATGCTGGAAGAAATTACACTGTGACAGCTCTTATGACTCCCAGACCCATTCGTGTTTATTATCAATATTTACAAATTGCAGTTCTGAAATGATCTGGACTTACCTCACTAGATGGCAGCATTTATAAACTGATAAAAGAAACATGATTTATCTACTTGGATTTAAAATGTATTAGCCAATCATTCAAAAATATGAACGATGAGGAAAGGGAGAATGTGAAGAAGATGGAAAAAACAAAATATTTTTATTCATGAGGTAACAAATAATCTCATTCCCCTAACCCAAGCTGCAAAGTTCAAGCTGTACGTGGTATGGAGCAGTAAGAGATATTTGTCTTCTTCAAGACAACGTTAAGAAGACAGACCCCAAGAAATCTGACATCTTTCCATTCCATCATGATGTCTTCAGACATTGGATCATAAGGAAATATCTGAGTAAACTTTCTACAAATGTTTTATGGACCCATGGCAATTTTGTGTTATACTGTATTTGTTAGACTGTATTTGTCTGCTTTTACTCAGTTAAAAAGATCATTAAAAATTCTGCCAGGACTCCAAGAGAGCCAAATACTGTCACATAGCACAGAGAAATGAAATGCAAAGAACCAAACCAACAGCTGATAAAATTCCATCGCAGTCAGAAGAGAGTAATATAAACAGCTAAGGACAACACATGCCTGGGGTTTGCATTGGTGGTCAGAGAAAATGGATAAAGGACTGTCCAAAGGCAACTAAGAGCCAGGAGAAATATGGATTTGTGGATTAGGAGAAGAGAAAGAGAAAAGGAGACTGGGAAAGAGCCAGAGAAACTTGATGGATTAAAAGCTACTTAGGAAGATGAACCTGGGACTGGCTGTGTGGGAATGGCAAAAAGATGGATCTGATAAGAAGTGCATGCAACATTGTCGATGTGGGAGGTCTGGAACTGGCTGTGCAAAAACCTGAGAAAGATGGGGATCAGGATTGAGCCTGGGAAAGGCACCTGGAAAGATGGCTGGGAACCAGGGCTCAGAGAAGAGACTTCAGGGCAAGAAGACCAAGAGAGGGAGACACTTGGGGAACTGGAAAGGATCAAAAGTGATTGCAGTTAAGATCTCTGCAAACACAGTGAGACCATTTGGGGTGAGACAAGAAGGCTGTAATGAGAAGTTTTGGGAGGACAGACAGACTGGGACAGCATAAAAATGGAAGGGAAAGAGCACAGTCTTCTTTAAACAGAAACAACAGGAGATGGGTATGGAAAAAACTTCAGAGGGATATTCAGTTCACCCCCTTCCAAAGGCAGAATTAGTTATACTAGAATGCGTAATTCATCTGTTTTCTAGTGGCTGAGCTAAACCAGTTGAATCCCTGTTGAAACCCCAGTTTTATCCTCAGTTTGGTGCTTTGACTAATGACAAACAGTACCTGAAACATTTCTCAACTGCTTATGCAAGGCAGAATTATAAAACATGCTTCCACTGCAACCACGCAACTGGTGGTGCCTACAGTGGAACAGTGCTGAAATTGTTGACAAGAGCATGTTCCAGCTTTTGCTGCCCTCATTAACTGGCCCTGGTAAAACAGCAAGAGGCTTAACTGCCTTACCCTGTACACTGCTGTAACAAATGTGTCCCACTTCCAAACAGTTCAGGAGCTACAGGCTGGTTTATAACTGCATGTTCATAGAGGGATAAGTTGCTTGCAGTTAAATATTCCCACTTCACAGCTCCTTCCTGTTGCATACTTCTTACTTTGGAAGTGTGTTTTCTGTGATGCTGCATCTACAGCAGAGGAGAAGGCTTTGGAATAGGCTCAAGTATGTCCAGTTCTCTTTTCCTATAATTCCATGATTGCTCAGGAGAAAGCACATCCTGCTATTCCTCTGTGTGTGAACAGAAGAGAGGATTATCCTGAATGGCCACAGCTGCTCCTTATTTAGACATAATTTCATGATGGACTTGGACTCCAAGCCAAAGTCCACATACCTGAGCCCAAGCCACAAACTCACTCTATGGATTTTGCAGAGCCAAAGAGTAACAGGAATGATTTTCAGAGGTAAAATCATTCAGAAACTCCAAATCAGCAGCAGTTTTCATTGTAAGTGACCTAAAATTCAGAAAGTACAGAGGGTACATGCCCTTGCTTATACTTTCAGCAGTGGGTCTTAATTAAACCAATTTCCTGACCTTCACCCTCTCACTGACCAAACTGCATTTTACTCTCAGCTAGTCCTGCTTGAGGCCTCTGTGACCATCTTGGCTGAGTCACTGTATCTCCAGAAGGAATTCCTGAGCTCCTGACTTCTCCCATTCCCTGCTGTGCATTATGTTCTTCTCTGACAGGGGATTTAAAAGCAGGAAGAGGCAGAGTTTCTGCTTTCAGATCTTACCTCCTGTGAAGGATGGGACTGGCTTTAACCAATCCCAAACATTTGCCCCTCCAGGATGTACTGCAGCAAATAAAGATGTGGCACAGACTTACATCATTTTCTAAGAAGTTGAACATGCTTCTTTCAGCCAGTTCCTTTGACTCTTCAAATTTTTCTACTGCTTGTTTAACTTCTTCATCTGGTATCTTTCCAAAACGCTTCTTTTTATAATCATAATCCAAGCGGCGTCCTTCCAGTTTCTTCAAGTGGTGCTACAAGAGACAGAACATTCATGAGAAGGACCAGAGGGGACATACCCAAACAAACACATTGTGATTTAAGGGAATATCAGCCATGGATGCAGATATATGCAGACTTGAAATACAAGGCTCAGAGCCCATCCCTTTGACCCAAGGCTGCACCAGGTAAGTGTAAGGCCACATACAGGAATGAAATTTTAAATAAAGAGCCCTTTGGCAGCACTTGGGGTACTGGCTACCTTGATTTACCAATCTTAGACATCCACCTCACAGACTTCACTAAATGTGCAACAGTTCAGATTCTCTGAGCTGTTGTGAAATGCAGGATCCAACCTAAATATTTGTGTCACATATTCCACATGTAATTCAGTTTTATGTCTCCAGTTATCTCCAATATGACAACTAGAAGTTAAAGGGTTACATTCCCCTCATAAAGCAGTGCTCCAACAAATCTTGTATTCTTGCTGTCCTTGTTAGGTATCAACCTGACACTTCTATCTGATAAAACTACACAAGCTTTTCTGTTGCCAAAAATCATGGGACTGACAGACTCACAGAATGGACTCAAAGTGACAGTACAAAATGCTCATTAAAGCTAACATCAAACAATTTCCTTTCATCAGTACAGAAGAAAACAACTGAAAATAGCTGTGCATCAAAGGAGACAGCTACAGACATTATTGCTATCTTTTTGCTAAGCTTTCCACATTCATTTATGCGCAAACAAATAAAGTAACTTTCATTTCTGGATTTCATCAGGGTTTTAATTTGCTTATTACCCAAATCCATTGGAATTGACAGACTTGAAGACTGCCTGGCTTTCTTTGAATTGTCACATTGTAAACAAAAACACTGAAAAACTTAACTCTAAAGGTTAAAAATGTGTTCTTTAGTGTCCTATATTTTCCCTATAGTGGCATATGGCACTTCAACATTTTATGACACTATTCAGATTATTCTGTGTTTGCCCTGAAAAGCCTTTTTTAACAGTTATATTCATCTCCATTATAAACAGCTTTAGGCTGACAGAGATGATAAGATAACATAATCACTAGCAGTAAATCACAGCCCACTCACATCTTCATAAGCATTAATAAAAATGTTCATTAAAATAAAAGAGCAGAAAAGTACAGAATATAATTCTCTTCAGTATCCTTGTACTGACTGTACAAGCAATATAGCAAATTGAATAAGTTAGACAAGGGAGAAATAGCCAGGCATTGATTCTAAGCAGATTTTGTCACTGTTTTGCTAGAGAGAAAATCTATTACAACAAAATTTATTTACCTTACTGCTTTCAAGAAAAATATCTCAGGGAACTGGAGTTTGATTTGACTCTGATTATTAGTAAATGAAGCTTTACCCTGGAAAACTTACCCCAATCTCTTTTAAATCTTTGTCCTGCAGTAACTGTAGAGGATCAATAAAATTTTGTTTGACATTAATATCAAGTGAGTCCTTCACTTCTGCCATTTGCTTCATGCTCTCACCAGCATCCAGTAGTGCAAGGCCTGTGGTAAAGAATAGGCTCTTATATCTCAAGATATGTAAAAGCAGAAAATTTGTCTTTTAAAACAGCTATTTCAAATAGGTATCTTTGTATCTGCTGCAGACCCTTGAAGAGCAAAAAAGAAACTAATCCAAGTTATGCTTGTTCCCTATAGAAAACTAGAACCAGAAAATTTTTCTTCTAAATTACATTTCTGGGTTTTTTTCCTCTGACAGATATCAGGGGGAAAAAAATTGTTTTCTCTACTGTATTTGCATAGGTCATTATTAAAAAGAAAAATCCTCCAGTGTTACTGTTTATTTCTTTCTACAATAAATTTTTCCCTTAGTTTGCTTCTCGAATTCAGTATAATGATTTTTATATAAAGGTTAAAAGAAATAAATTGCATTTAAGAATCACCCTAAATTACTTAGGTCTGGCAATTTGGAAACTGGAATAACAGGGATGATCAAACAGGCACACCTGCAACAGAGGTGGACAAAAATCCCTGCCCTTAACCTTCCCTCTTACCTGCAGTGGCCAACTGTACAGGTTATGTCAGTGAATAATATTTTGCAAAGAACTTTATGCTGAAATATTGGCAGAGGAGATGCACAAACTCACCAAACATAGACTCATCGCCCAGCTCTCTGCCATACCGTATCATGCAGTCTCCCAGGAGTCCCTCTGTCTGGGGGTAGCCTGTGGTTTTAACTTGTCCTCTGATCTTTGACATAGTGTTCAGCATTCCCAGCTTGGCTCTGTATGCTAAGAGGGACATAGAAAAAGGAAAAAAAAAAAAAGTGATAAAGCCAGTTTTAAAACTCATTTATTTAAAGCAATGAATGATTTCACAAGCAAAGTAACAAAGCAAGTCACTAAGGTCATCCCAGATGTGATTTTTTTATTCCCAATTGAAAAAGCATTAATTTCTCCAGGCAAATATTCACCAACACTCACATTCCTTTGAGTAGTCCTGCTTGGGAGCTCCTTGATTAGAAATATTGCAGAAAGCAAACACAGAATAGATACAAGCACAGCCAAAGCCAACTTCCTGCTCTCTCTCCCTCTTGCTTAGAACAATTTTGCAGATCTCCAGACAGAAACCTCACATGATGACTTAATCAGCTTTTATTTACCTAGAATTAATTTCCAAATAATAAAGCAATGTTCATCAAAATCCAGCACCTATTGTTCTTATCCTACCTGGATTTGGCTGAAGATACTCAGTGGATTTGGACAGAAGCTCTGTTACAGCTTTATTAGTAACATCAATTTTCTGAAAAAGAAAAAAAAGTCTAGCATAACATTAAAAAATACACAGAAAGGAAGGGCAATTAAAAAAAAGCACATAACAACTGTAAAAGTAGAAAGTGGCAGTAACATTGTTTAATTCGCAACATAACTCATGTCCATTACATGGAAATTTCTGAACATGGATTTAAACTAAAAAATAGAAACTTTTCTCAGGAGAAAATCCAGCCAAAGTAGTTAGGTTTTTATCATTAATTTTATCAGATGCAAAGGCTTTGTGATCTTTACAAAGCCTCACTAACACCACAGACTTCTCTAAATTCCCACATAGCCAGAGGAAGAAGGCTCCCCCTGATGCTCTGCATCCTTCTTGGAGGAATTTCTCTCCACTGTCGAGAGGTGTCAGTGGAACCTGATCCTCTGCTCAAACAGCCTTTGTGGATGTCTATTCTGCCTTGGCTGAGCTGAAGAGGCTCAAGGTTAAATTTGCATTTATCCTTTTATCTTTCTGTTTGGAAGCACATTATAGGGATTCCTCCCCCAGGTAAATCTACAATACCATTAAATCACTTGAAACATGAAATATTTTTGATTCTGCAATAGCTTAATATTGAAAAAAATAATGTGACTTTTCTTACCCTTTCCATCTCTTGAAATTCCTCATCTAACTTTGTTCCTTCTGCTCCACTTATTTTTTCACTGAATAACTGTAAAAAGATAAATTTAACAAACAGCAACAAAAAAAAGAATTATTATTATTTAATTACAGAATAAATATCTCTGAGAGTTACAGGAATTGACTCCAGATCAGAAAATAGCCAACAACCATATAGGGTAACTATGCAGGACAAGAGTAAACAGTCTTGGAAGCGAAGCACTCCTTCAAGAGAGACAAGGATACCTGGTATGAATTTAGAACAAGCAAACAAAAAATGATTTCTCATGCTCGAAGAGTTTGTACTCTACTGGCATGACCTACTGCAGATTTCAGTACAGGGACCAGAGTCTGACAACAGGTAAATCCAGAGTAATCTTTTCAAGTGTGTCTCTGCAACTCTGTACTTTTGAGTACCCTCTGGCCCTGTGTGCCAGTAGGTTCAGGGATGTAACTCCTGTTCCTGCTGCTGGGAGTTGTGTGCAATTCTGTGCAAGGAACAGACTCATGAGAAATGCAGTCACCTGTGTGACTGAGCACCTTTATGATCAAAACAAGGATGCCAGGTGTTCTTCAAAAACTCAAAGCACCACTTTCAGATAGAAGAGCTCAGTAAACCTTCTGAAAATGCTCAAAGTTATCCAAATTTTGTGTGAAAACTCCAGGCTGTCAGAGCTGACTGTGGTCCTCACTGAGTAAACCATGGCCAGGAATAAGCCATGAGCAGAACTCAGCCATCTGCTTCTTGCAGTGCATGGAACCTGCACTGCGACAACATGAAAAGAAAGCCAGATCCTCACCCAGTGTGAAACAGCTTTTGAACACATCACTCCACTGTGACAGTGATTTAACACATATCCAACAAACATTAAATTCCTTCAAAAATACCTAACATTTCTCTGTTTTAATTGACTTTTATCACTGAAACTGTAACAGTGTGGTGTGAAATCCAGGCCTAGCTCACTGAGTGCTGGTGTTTCCCAGACCTGTCCCCAATAAAGCATTTTGTTTGTCCTCAGCACTTTCTGAAAGGGAATTAATCTCACTGAATTTGAAGGCCCTTGGGGACTTGCATAACCTGAAAATGGGTCAGAGCTCTCAGCAGTGCAATGGCTCCCTGTTCTCAGTCGCTGCCTGCATGGCACAGGTGAGGGGGGACTGCACTGCCCTGCCAAAAACTAGCGAGGAGCTGATGAAGCAAGGATGGGACCTAAGCAGTGGCTGACCTTGCATCAATATCACTGCTACCACACAGCCAGAGAACAGTCCTGCTTAAGGGAAAATGGGAGTTCAAAGAGAGACATACAGCTAATTATTTCTATTGGCTTCATAGCAGCACTCACAATCTTCATGTTTAATATGCCAAGCAGCACACACATTTGTCAGGATCATTTCTCTTCCAGAGCACTGACAGAACGAGCACAAAAGCAGATAAAACAGATGGAGAAGCCCAAGCACCAGTGAGTTCCTGCAGGTCATCATCTTGCTGCTGTAAGACATGACAGCAGAGAAGTGACCTGAGGTCACACGTGGAGCGGGACACTGCCCTGGTCTCTGCAGGAAGGGCTGAGGAATCCTTGAGCAGACAGAGAAAGGTACATGACAAGGCTGCATGAAAAGCAGGAATTCCTATCAGGAATTCTACAGCTCCTCTACAATAGCAGCCTCTGTCTCCTTTCTGTGCACTGTTAATTCCAAAAATAATCAATGCCATTTTCCACAGCCTCACACATATCTTCTTTCTCCAGCAGGCGAGGAAGAGATCCGTGGTTTCCCAAAACCCTTTCAAAGGCCGAGTGCAGTGGGGGAATTACCCTTCTCAGGCTTAAGCTGCAAAACCCACATTCAGTAGCAGCCCATAGCTGTCCCATTACAGAGAACCCATTTATATGCTGGTGAAAAATAAACATAATGAAGTAACGTGATTGTTTGACTGTGAAAGCATAATTAATAATAAAATTCTAAATCTATTTAACAGTGACTTGTGAACGCAAATCTACAGAGCCAGCCACAGGACCTGTAGATAGTATTTCATACAGACCCTGAAAACAACCTAACACACACCTACACCTGGGAAAAAAAGCACTGATCATAAGAAAAAGAATTTTGTTAACATGCTTTCCCAGTTCTAGCAAACATTAATGATACTGCAGCTTCTAGCCCAAGGACACACTTCTTCAATGGTATTTACTCTGAGCTCGAATGCCCTTTGAAAAACAATGATTCCTTAAAGTCTGTAAGTTGTCTGAGCTACCAGCAGTAAAAATTGGTATAAAGTCCTAATAGTTATAATTAAATTTTACACCTCTACAGTTTATTTCACATTGGTATAATTGGAAATAGCTGTACTGGTCTTGCATTTAGGAACAAAAAAGCTTTTGTTCTGATCATACAGAATTTAGGAGTTGTAAAACTAGCATCACCCTTCTCACAATTAAAAGTCACAGGATACCAAATTAATTATTGAAAATGGGTGCACAAAGGAGACAGCTGCTGAGTTTTAGTTCCCCAGCTATTTGCTGGGCATCATTTACATGCATTATATCAAGCTGCAAAATGCTTTGAACATTAACAGAAGATACCCAGCTGAGGGGCTATGTAATTACATGGCAATATCTATCAAGCTTTATGAGTCACCTCATCAAAGACAAAACTGCTACCATCACACAAGGCATGCACTCCAAGGGAACTTCGAATGTCTTGTACTGGAAGAATCCTTCAGCCCCAAATTCAGAACCTGGATACAGCAACTTTTGACCAGACAGGGCCACAATTTGTGGCTAGGAAAAAAACCAGTTCCCCCAGGAGGGCCACCACTTCTTTATTATTCCACTGCAGGTCAGGGGCTAAAGCCTTTCATTACTCCTATTTCTGGTGAAGCTAACTAGGTTTCCTTTGGATCAAAACCTATGCTCAGAGAATAGCTCTGCAATAGGAAAGATTGCGTCCTCTCAGGTGTCTGTACAACTCTCTCTATCACACTTGAAATATTAGTGGGGACAAAGAAAAAAACAATGAAGTTGAATTACGAACATAAAAACACTTTCAAATCAGCCATTTGTATTATCACCTCTCATTTGAAGCTACACATGATAGCAAACTACCTTTGATGGTAAAATTTGCATGCTCTGTATAATAGAAGATCTTTTTGCCTGAAGAAACACCACAGTTTGTACACAAATGCTCCTTGCTTGTTACTTATTGCTAGATCCTACTCTTCTTTTTAATATTGAAAAATTAAATGTGACGTATTATAAACAATCTGAAAGTCTCTGGTGCGCGTATGTAGAATTTTATATGAAGAAAAATCTGGAATAAAACAAACAGGTTTTGAAAGAAATCCCTCCAGACATTATGATTTCTATTTTAGTTCTGTATATCCACCTACAGTTCAAAATGCAATCTGCAATTTTGCTACAGTCTTAAAAGACTAAATACTTATCTGCTAAGGCATTTATATTCCAAGGAATTCTCTGAGAAAAGATTTTTCCACACACCTAATATTGGGAATTGGTTCTTGTGGTAGTTCTCTGTTATTCTATTTGTTTTCAGACAATATAATTTTCTTTTGATGTGTTTTGTTATGATCAAGCATTGCCCCAACCCTGGCAGTGTTCAAAACGTGGTTGGAGAAGGCCTTGAGTAATCTGATCCAGTGAGATATGTCCCTGACCATGGCAGGAGTGGTTGGGACAAGATGACCTTTAAGGTCCATTCCAGCCCCTTAGCATTCTATGAACACAGCACATGAGCTGTCCATACTATGAAGTAAAATCTATGGCTCACCAAAACTCTAAACTAAAAAAAGTCTCATGATTTAAAATAAAAATACCAAAAAATTATACTAAGAATATTAAGATTTATCCCCATTGCACAGGAATAGTACATCTCCCCATTGTTATACAGATTATAACAAACAAGCTTCAGAAAAATGCCATATTTTACTAACGTTTTGTACATCGCATCCACTGAACTACAGTACTTTTTCATATTTCACTATGGAAGGTTACTGAATTTAACTGCCAAAAATATCCCAGATCAACAGAGTGCTGATAAAACTCTCAAAACAATTACCCTATATTTTTTTTTTAATATATCCACTGGGTATTTTATAATACAAGTCAATGGGATTCTTGCCAGCCAATACTTGCACACATGCTCTGACCTTCTGTTTCACTTATTTTGCCTTTCTTTTGCAACACTCATTAACAAGGATTGAACCATCACCGGCTTTTTGTTGTTATTCAGGTACTGTTGAAAGAAGTGGCTGGCCAGAAAAACTCTCTTGTACGTACCTGGCCAGGAAATCAGCCCATGCTATTAAAAGGCTGAATGAAAGGTATCATATTCTATTAAAGACTTAAGAGCTTTTAATGACTCTTTACAAGTTATAGCATCTATTTCATTCTGAAGGACCATCTGCTGAAATTATCTGTCGAAACTTTAATGGGTTAGAAAATTCCTACGTTTGTCATAAATATGCAAACTGACAAACCCATGAGGCAAAACCTAGATTTTTTTATTCCAACAAAAAAGCCAAGGCTATGAAAAGATTTTAAATTTATTTCCCTCTCTCCCTAAAAAGGAAGCAAGCAATCAACTGGGAAAACGAATAGATTCATCCCAAAGTTAACACACAGAGAGCCAGGAAATAATGTAACTGTATGGCTCCATTTCCCATAGAAACAGAACTGGGCCAAACTGCACAAATGCATTAAATACATCTTAAATATAGTACTTAGTATAAAATACAACATTCCAGCATGGTTAACACATAATAGTTACACTTCTCTTAATAAATCATTAAAAGTTCCAGCGATTTCCCTGCAGCCATGTAAGCATTTGATTTGGTTTAATGCAATGTGACAATACTAACAGCCTTCTCAAGAATCTTATTTAAGCCTGTAACAAACAAAGGGAAGAATAAGGTGGCTGGAAAGGCAAAGTCGAATCTCCTTGCATGGAGAGATTGAACCTCCTGAGGTGTGGGAGAGATTTTCTTTGTCCTCTTCCAAAATGCTCTATCAGATTAGAGACCAAGATTTCAGCCTCTTTTCTATATCAAAAGTAGTTTAACCTCAAATATCTGTAATTCCCTGTTTCGTGCTTCTACTACAATGCTGTGTATATAACTTATTTTTCTTCTTTCCTGATTGCTGTATTTCATATAAATTGCTCCCACACTCAAAAAGAAGGTTACTACTTGTAGTAGTAATAGAAGTTCATGTAGTGCAGACCAAGAACCTGTACCTACAACACAGCTTACTTAACATCTTGCATTGTAGTACACCTTTAAAGGAGCACATGCTGGCCGAGCCAGCTGCACTAAGTTTGTCACCATGATAGAATAATATTCTTTAAAAAAAAGAATAAAATATTCTGCTTTACTGACTAGGTGAATGGGCAGCGAATAGGCACATCTATGACTGACTTCTAGAGATCTTCTAAAGGTCTGGATGCTCAGAAAAAAAAGAAGTGCCCCACACTGAGAAACTAAACTAAAATGCACATTTTCAAATACAGATCTAAACAGAAGACTAAAGAAACCCATTACCTGTCAGTACCCATGGCATTAAATTGGATGATTCACCCATAATTCATTACCTACCACAAGCAGCTGAACCAGAACTCCAGAAAACTACATCCATGGCCAGAGAATTCACATCCTAGTGTTTCACTGAAGATGTCTATTCTCAGATACTTAAAGTAGAAACATAAAGTAAGAACTGTAGGACATGCTTGTACTTCAAAGAGAGCTCATGACTACGCTCACATTATCAGCTTCCTCAGGGATTTCTGATGGACCCAATAGCAAATATTGTCCCAGCAGCCAATAAAATTAAAATACCAAAAATATTACAATTTTTGTGAAATATGAAGGATTTTAAATAATATGTAGAGAAATGTGTTACATTTAAAAACACATCAAGATAAATATTAAACTATTTCTTAGATGTTTTTTAATGTTAAAAATTTCATACAACTTATGAAATATAAAAACTGAGTCCCATGTCACTTTCCAGAGCCCAGATTTTGGCAGGAAATTCCTTTATGTAACAAAAAAACCCCAAAGCCCAGGCCATCTAAAGGATACTAGGAATTTCAAGGGCCTGTTTCCCAAGAAGCAAAACATACTTTTTCTACCAAGAGATCTCTGAATCATACAAACGAAGTTAAAGAAATGCATGAGAGTACTGCCAGAGTGTTTATACTCAAGAACATTCCTATCTCACTAATATTTATGAACTCTTTCCTTTATTACTTGTAACTTCTCAGGCAAACAGGAGCAACGAGATCACAGATTATTTTTAGGAAGACACATGAACTGTGTTGCACAAGGATATGCCAGCTGGAGAGGAATAGAAGAGAAAGGTGTTTTCAACGTGGCCTGCCTGGGAAGGGGGATCCAAGGGTGTCCCCAAACACATCCTTCCCACACAGAGATGTTCTGTGAGCTGCCAGGGTACCATGAGCTCAGCATTGAGCACATCACTGTTAAAGGGTCACATGCACATCTATGCCAAGCATTATTATTCAATATACTCTCTAACATGGAGCAAATTCTTCACAGCTGAGCATGACCCAAAGTGTAGAGAAGCCCAGCCAGGCAATCAGCTGAGACCTCTACAGTCAACCCTCCAGCTGCCAGCACCAACAGGAATGGACCCAGTCCATCAACACTCCCCATATGCTCCTGCAGAGAAAAACGTAAGGCCTGCAGCTCCCACACGGAATCAATGAACAGCTGCAGCTGTCGAGCAGCAGCAGCACAGCTCTGGCAAAGGCTCTCAAGTGGCAGCTTAGTTCTGCTCAGAAAGGAAGCTCCAGTAGTGCAATCCATGTATTCTGGGATCGAAAAAGCCCATGCAAGCACTGGTGCATACAGGAAAACTGAGCAATGACAGCACTTCCAATGATGGAAGAGTTTCAGCAGACAATCCAGATAAACCTCTCAGACAATCGAAGAGGTCTTTCGGCAAAATCCCCTCACCAAACTATCAGGCAGAGGTTCTGCTTTCCCACTGATTGTGTGAGACACTCATACCTAGGCAGACAAGAATTTCTGCTGCTTTCAACTCTTTTGTGATGTACCATTTAGTGTGAACTCTCCTAACTTAGAACAACTTGTATGAATAAAGACTGCTAAAGGCACCTGGGTACATGTCAATGTATTTAATTAACTTAACAGCCTTTGCTTGGGAAGCCCCAACAAAGAAAAAGGAAAGGGCACAGAGCCCAAGAACATGACAAATGAGGTTACTCTTTTCTTGAGGAAGGACTTAGAGAATCCAAAAAAATAGATGGGAAAAAATAGTTTAGAGTGTTAGTAGTTGAACAGCCTGATTTTACATAGTCTAAACAAAAGATTCTGCCATGTGGGAGGATTATCACAACAGAAATTTTTCAAAAGAGCAGAGTGGCTATTTTGACAAAGTTAATGAGGGCTTTACAGAAAGATCTGCCACACAGTGTCCATGATGTGGGTGTTTGACTAAAGCTCTAAGTTCCCAGCATCCCTGCAATTCTTTCTGCTGACAGAACTCCAGGATGCATTAAATAGTTTTTGATTCCTGCTCTTTCAAGATAAAAAAAGAAAACAAAAAGGAAGCAGACATGAGTATATTAAAGGTCTTGACAGATTGAATAATTCTGTGAATATGCTTTAGAAACTCAACATCTCTCAAGAAAGCAGCAGAAGATATAGTAACATCTCTTGCTCTCAGAAAAGGTCTACAATTGATTAGGTAAGATGAAGCACCTGGCATCAAACAACTAAGTAATCTGTAAAAACAGGCCAATATGCCAGACATGGTCCTGCATTTTATGAAAGTCAAAAATAACACCTACTGAAAGATTATTAATCAATTTCATATTTGCTGATAGTATCTGTTTAAAAAAAAATTCATCTCCTTTCTTTGACAGCAATTCCAAGAACTTACCCCATATGATTCCTGTGCTCTTCCTAGTGTATTTCTTGTAGGTAACTTTTTGCTAGAATTAGGCACAAAATTACATACGGCTTGGTTTGGCGTCTTTTCTTTTTTTAATTTAGTAAAAGAAACATGAGACATTGAATTCTAGCTCTGAGATAGCTTAAAGTTGCTCTACAAGAAAGTCTATGCCAACAAGAGAATTTTAAGTAGGGTCAGGAATGCTGGGCACTTGCTGCTGCTTAGTCAATACTCAAAATCCTGTACTAGCTGATCTAGTCTGCACACAATCATGCAGCCTTTTAAACTAACCTTATTAACCAAATCCAGCCAAAGTATGTGTAAATACAGACTGTGTAATCTAGCCTTACAAAGGAGTCTGCACATTGAGAAGGGTGCTGTCTCTTGCTCTAAGCAAGCATGCCCTTTGAAAGGTCTTTGCATATTTCAGAATATTTTATCCTCACAATGCAATGGACAGCTTCACCCTTTCTCTGACACTCCAAAGGTCTCGAGTGTCTCATTAAAAGCAAGTCCGTGCTACTTGTGCTGCTTTTTCACACGTCTGGATTCCAGACTTTTTGCTCTCAACAGCAACTATTTTCTAGCCACTGCTATAGCTTTGGGGAACAAATTCATACAGGCTGAAACCACACACCCAAGCTCCTAGTACAACACTAATGTAGGGGAGGAACTGAAAGACTAAATACTTGAATTTGGGTTAAACTGACTTGTCCTTGGCCACACAGTAAACAACTCCTGACTTTGAAATGAAAATTCCAGAGTCCCAGATCTCAACTCTTTGCCCTGAAGAATGTAGTCTTAAATAAAATATTCTATCTATATTTCTGAGCAGGCAAAACAAGGGAAAGTTACATTTATGGGACACAAACTGTGAGTAGTACGATTTATTTATAATGGGAATGCAATTTACTTATTGTGAGAATGTAATTTCAGATTGTCACAAAAAAATTAAAGATGAGTGTACAATCCATGCAAGAAAGATTTTACTGTACACAGTCTATAGAAGAGTGGAAAGTGTTTATAGCTGTTTTCCATGTTAAAACAGATATGAGTAGGTGGTTCAAAGTTTTCAAATTTTGAGTGATAACACCTAAATTCTGAAAAATAATGTGTCAAATGACACTCTTTTCCATGGAGGTCAGAAGGCCCAAAGATTAACAACTTTTCCCTTTGCTTCTACAAATACAAGCAAGTAATGAAAAACAAGAATAAAACAAAAGCAAACATAGGAAAAGAAGATACAAGCATAGCAGTATTTGTGAAATAAATCAATGGCTCAGCAGACTGGCATGGAATGCTATTTACTATTGAATTTTATATGATTTTTCTTCAAAATAATAGAATTAATCAACAGCTTTTATACACATGCAAATGTACATACACACACTCCCATATTCCCTCAAGTAAGCCAAGAGGTATTAGGGACCTGGAGGCTTCTGAACACCCCACCAAGAGCTTATCTAAATCTCTAGGCATGTAAATACTTCTTAAGAGTCTCACCCAAGAGACTCATCAGAGACACACATAGGACTCAACACTGCCAAGATATGAGCTCTGTTTCATTTCAGATTCTAGTCATAAACAGCTGAGAGCAGCTAAACTACTACTACTGCATTACTATTATTTAATGTCTTCTTTTCAAGAAATATTTTGTCCTTTTTTCTTCTGGCTCAGCAGAGCTAAGGCATCTCTTATTTACATTCAAAAATAATTGCTGGATAGGTTGTGGGTATTTTCTTAATCAATCTATACGTCCAGTAGATCTATAATAGATCTAAGTCCTTAATCAATCAATAAATCCAGGTAACTCCTGTGCATGTTTGGACCCATCACTTCCTTGCAAACAACAATGTATATGGCAAGATCCTTAGCACTGTGGCCTAATACATTTCAAATGGTGTTAAGAATTCTGACAATCAGAAATATTTTTTTCACAAAAACAAGCTTGATGCTTAAAAAGTACACAGAAACTTGAGTAATCTAGAAGGAAGGCAGACTTGCACAACAAAGCTCAGATTGAGGGCTCCTGGCTTGGCAGCACTCTGTCAGTGCAAATGAAAAGATACACTTTCACAAAGAAACACTGCATGATTATTTGCAAAGCAATGGCCATCCTACCTACCCAAAAGGTACATGTAATAATATTAAATTATACACAAAAGTCCAAATTTTTACTGGGAAAAAAGTCCTATTTTTACTTTTTACATTTTTTCTTTTTACATTTGTTCTTTTTCTCTTTTTTTTTTTTTTTGCAATGAATGCATTGATTACTTGAGTCCACTACAGGCCTCCTTTTACTTCTCAAATCCCAGTCCTTTGCACTTGCAAAATTAGCTCAAGCTGGCACTTCTCTCACCTGTATGATCAGTGCCAGAGTTTGCAAAAATGAAGTTTTAAAGGAAACCATGGCAGAAATCGCTGCTTTTGAAAGGGCAGAACATTTAATGCTCCATAATAACTTAATTCCAAGTCCTATTTAAAACATCAGCACTTTAAATTCCTGTGTTTCATTTGTGAACCTTTTTGAATTTAGCTGTATTTTCAAACAGGTTTGCTACAATTTCTTCTTTTAGCCTGAGGATTCTTTTCAGAGCCTCCGGTGAGAGGTGGCCTGGAGCTGTACCAACCATCACAGTTCAGACACTGGAGAAGAGGTGCAGGAATGGAATATGCCCCTGGCAAGAAGGGATGTAGCAAATCAGAGCAATCCCTAAACAGCCACTACCAGCTGGGTTCCCAGGGTCCCAGTGACAATTTAAAGACTGATGAAGCAAGGCTAAAGTACAAACACTGTTTGCCTTCCCGGGAGAGAGACAGCAGAACTGCTGCTCCTCGGTCCCGGCAAGGTTAAATCAATGCCACAGGTTCAAACACCAGGACAAAGCCTGCTCTTTGTTAGGGTATCATTGCCTTCAAGACTGAGAAATAGAGGAGTTTGGCTCAGTGCTCAGAAAGTGAAACAAAGGTTCAGGGAAGGGTAAAGCAAGGAAATCACTTTACCACTGACACTGTATTACCCCCAGCTCTGTGCCAGGGGCAGTCAGCTCTTTTAAGGCGCTCGCCTCCTGTATCAGGTTTTCCTGGCCGTGCCCTGGGTGCTCACCTCACCTCACAGCACAGGAGTGCACTGCTGTCACTCTCGCCCATCTCTTGATTTATATTAAGCTTTGTACGTTTTCTCTCTCACAGAGATGTTAAGCCTCCCATTCATCCTGAGAAATGTTGTTTTTTTCTCATTTACTAATCACTGGTACGTTGGCACCTTTTTTTTTTTTTTTTCATTTTAGTCTCTTTCCACTACCACGGCTTTCATTTAGTTTTTCTCTCAGTTGCCTCACCCCTCATTATCACTTTCCCTCTTTGCCTTAGGTTTCTTTCAGTTTCCATACTTTTGTACTGAAATACACTTTTCTCCACCTCTGCTGATTGTTTGGCCTGCTCAAAAACTGAGCAAATCTCATACACACACACTTTTTTCCAGAAAAAGGTCTAGTCGTGATGTTAGTTCCAATGCTCAGCCCAGCTCAGAGGGACCAAGAACTGTCCAGCTATTGTTCCATTTTTGCTGTGCAAGTGTAAAAAAAATGTTCCCACAGCTAGGAGCAGTGGCTTGATAAACTGTTCAGAGAAATGATACTTAGGCAGGATATGAAACATTTTAGAATGACCAGTTACTTTGTGCATCTACAGATGATAAAAATCATTCAACCTTCCATCCTAAATATTCTCTCTCACAAGCCAGCCCCTCCTTCCTTTTTCCCCTGCTAGTTCTCTTTTCTGTTCCCATCAAGAGATGCATATACTTTTGTTCTCTTCAGTACTCTGTTCAGGAGTTGTTTATTGGGACACTCTCGTGTTCTTTTATCAAAGTACAAGACTGATTTATCCTGGTAAGTTATCATTTCAACTCAAGGTTAAAAGAATAAAGAGTCCTAGAACAGAAATACTGTAAAGAACATCCCAGACAAGACCATGTACTTGCTGTTATTTTGAGAAACAGAGAATAACAAAAGGAGCAGAAAGAAAACAGCCGGAAAGAGATAAAAACTACCTTTGCTTTCAAAGAGAGTTACAATAAACCTTTCCTTGAAAAGCCACCTTGTATCAGCTTTGCTTTCTATCACATAGATATGCACCCTTTATGACTCCGCATTTCATTAAATTTGAACTTCAGCCTTTAAATTGCAAAATCACTTTCCCACAGATGCAGGGACACTTGAACTTAAGAACACAACTTGCCAAACTTGCAAGTGGTATCACCACTTGCACTGGCTGTGACCAACTACTTGCCAAATGGCTAATGAAGTACTGAGTGCCAGGCTCAGAAAATGCAACACACCTTGGTTCTAAACCTGTAAGAGTAGAGGCTTTTGATTAGAAATCTGTCACTTGGACAAAATGTCATCAGCATGTATTAAACCCTTCATTTTTAAACGTGACTTGAGTCTCCACTTGTCCTCAGACCTCACAGCACAAAACGCTATTTGATTTAAGCTTCAGGTGAGACTACAGCTCTACCAGGTAACAATAAATACATGAGCTAGGAGGACACAGAATGTTTAATGTAATTCTAGCAGAAAATGTTTGAAGTAAGGTATTCCACTTAATAGACCTAAAAGGCTAAGTCCTTTCTCTTACAATGCATACAGTATTTGTCTGAGATAATTTTCTTTATTAAGTTGACAGAAAAATATTAAGCCATCAGTAATCACATGCAGATAATTATTGAGGGACCCTCAACTCTAGTTGTAATAAGTCTTTTATTTCTTTCCCATAACATAGAGCAGCTTTCTCTGCTTCCTAATTACACACATTCCTTATTCTTTTTAACCACTAGCACAGAGTTTAAACATCAGCCACTGAACAAAGTGAAAGGAAATGTGTTGTACATTTAAAGGAAAGAAGAGCAGCTGTCACAAAGCAGAAGATTCCAGCCCCAGAGACCTAGAACAACATCGCAACAGCAGTGGCCCAGGGCTTGTTATTCCAGGCCGTTCTGGCCAAAGGACTTGAACTCCAATAAAGAACAATTCAAACACAGTTCTCCCTCTGCTCCCCCATAGTTTCTCACAAATGAGCTGGACCACCCAATGATTAATGGGACTTGTTACTAAATTATCCTGACAATCTGCTGCAGTAATATCATTATCCTGAAATTGGACTTTTACCTCTGGGTCCTACAAGCTCTTAAACCAGCTGAACGTGGGCACAGCCACTGCTTCTAGTTCTGTAATTCTGAGACACATAGTGATCGTGATCTAAAGTCTTAAATGCTTTAAATGTGAAATCCCTGTCAGACTTGGCATCCTTCCCAGGTACCTACACAGGCTGACTGCACCCACTAACACTGCAATTTTCACTTTAACTGTTTGACCACACCAGTGGGATGACAATGCAAAAACACAGGCTTCACACAGGCACTTCTAAACCATAGTGCTTTTACACTTGATGCCCTTGGCAGCTATTGAACTTTGGAGACAGCAAAACCACCGAGAAATATGTTCCAGAACCTGCATCCATCTCACGGCAAACTCAGTTCTTCAAATTACCTACATGCCACCTACTCCTCCTTGCCTATAAACCCAATTTGTGGCAAAATCCAGACATATTTCAACAAGAAAATCATATTCCTAAATAAAGCCTTCATCTCTATGCCACTGCATAAACCATGGAGCTCCAGTAACTGTCATGCCTTCTCCACACTTGTTCCAGTTCTCTGCACAGAAAGGCTTCCCACTGCCCTTTGATGACTTCAGGTGTGCTCCTTCAAAGCAGCACTAAATGATCTCTCCTACTTACTGCAACTGTTCAGTCAGAACATAAACAATTGTTCTGAAGCAAGCCCAAATAAATACTGAGGCCAGTATTTCTACATACAATAAAACAGTCACTCCAGTTTGACAACTATACTTAGTCTTTAATCAAATCTAGAGAAGTATCGAAAAAGGAGAGTAAGATACTGAACCCTGAGAAAACAGAGACAAATGGCACGAGTCAAACAGATCATCAGCATGAGATGGTACATACACCAATGCACTGCTGTCTGTAGGCTTAAATTAGATGCATACAGATATTGAAGAAAACCAGTATCATGGACAAAGGACAGTCTTGTCCATATATGAATAAAGTACAAGACTCTAGACTCTATAATGTGATTTTGCATTTCTATAGAGAGTGACTCATTTCGCACCAGGCAGTGACACGTCACACTATTACTGAGCATTTTAGTCCAACTTGTCTGCTACAGCTATTATTTAGCACATGCATTGTACAACAAAAACTACTTTGTACTGCAAAACCTTGAACTCTTCCTGACAAACCTCCACTGTTTCCTAAAGAACTCAACACTGATGCTTACACATGCATTTATACATCAGGAAATTCAAAGTCACCATTATTGTACACATCTCTAAGGGAAAACATCTTTGTAAGAATTCAAATGTAATAAACTGACCAATCTAAATTTTTGGACACTGACACATTATTTGGTCTGCAAGCGTACATAAAAAAATGTAACAGTGTCAGACTCAAGACTGACCACTTTTCAGAAGAAAAGATACAGGTGCTTTTAATGAGAAAACCTGATTACACTAAAGTCTCTGACAATAATTTAAACTAATTGATGTGAGAGTTCATACCAGAAACCATAAATCTCCGTGCTGACAGAATCACACTTTTACTTCCATATTTCATTTTGAAAATCTAAAATACTGTTCCTTAATCTGTTTAAAATCTTGTTTGTGAAAGTGAGCATACCCTAAAAAGAGAAATGTAAAGCCATCGAAGGGCCATAAAAATATACCTGTAGTGATTATCCTTCCTCATTTTTCAATTTCACAGACTTCTCGCTCAGTTCCAAACTCTTGTTTAAAAAAAAAAATTCTTTGGAAAGTAAATTTTGGGGATTTTTATTCTGAACTATGGTCTGTTTCACAGTTGCTTCTCCAGCCAGTACAATGAGACAGAACCAGCAGGAGCAGACAAGTGGAGGTAGTGAGTGCAGCCCACAGAGACAGCCTGTCCTTCTCAGGGTGACCAGGACAAGCAGCACTTCAATGCCTGTCAGAGCCATTTTCTGCCTCTTTCAGCATCTTGTTTCAGGTACAACTGGGCAGTATTTCATCCTGTTTCCTCTGCATGGAGAGGAGCTGCAGCTGTGAACGACAAGTTACACACTGCGTGCATTCCACTGGCTGTTACCACATTAACACTTCTTCCTCCCTCCACAGGTTCCAAGTGCAAAATTTCACTTGGCAGCAATACCATTCTGATTTGGCCTTAAAACAATCCCCCTTTCTGAAGTTGTTCTCTGTGCTTGTAAAGAAGGTGTGGCTTCCTTTTGATAGACTCATATATACCCACTGAAAAGATGGGAAAGGCTGATTATACTATAAACCAAAAACCCTTAAAATCAGAGATTTAAATAACCCCTTTACACACTGCCTTTACCAGTAATAAGAGAACCTTTCATATTATCTTCTTACTCCTCGCTCCTGTGTGATTTAAGGTGTTTCTATATTGGATGTCTCTCATGACTATATTTAAAGAATGCTTTTACAGATGCTAATAAGTAATTGTCAAAGAAGTCCCTTAGACAACTTCATCCTAACTCGTGTCTCTGCTGTACCTCATTTGGTACAGTAGTACTTACTCCAGCTGAGCAGAACTTCCTTCCCCAGACACTCTCAGTTGAAATAAAGGTGCTCTTTCCTCCACTGAACAAATGTGTTTCCTCTCTCCTTCAAAAGCATTCTCAGTCTTTAGCTGAAGTCAGGCTGAAGCCTCTCAGATCTCACTGCGTAAGCCCTCACATGGCTTGAGGTGCTGCTGTCATCAGGAACATTCCTTTTACCTACATCCAGGCTGATCACCATTTCACTTAAATCACTCAGTTGTCCTGTTTGGATTCCAGGCTTGCTGGATTAGGGACAGATCTTTTTGCCCTCACATGATATATTATCATAATCATGACAGTCACCATTAACCCAGGATGAGGTAGCAGAGACTCCTTGCTGGCTCTTCATTCAGAACGTCAATGAGATACAAATCCCTTACAAAGCAGAGTTTATTCTACTCGGCGAACAAAACATTCTATTAATCATTAAAGTACTTTTCCACAGCTGCTTAGCCTTCTCTAAATCCTTTTCATCCCTTTTGAGACATTCCCTCCATTTCCCTCGCACTGGTAGTAGCAACTCTCATGTGCTGTGAGCTCCTCAGTGGGTTAATCCCCCTGAAAGCTGCTCACACATCGGAGCTGGGCTGATTCTGAGACAGATAAGCTGCCTCTAACAGCTTAGTGTGTGTGATCACACAAGCACCCAGAGCTGACTCAAGGAGGTGGACAGGACCTTACCCTGAAGGCAGAGCAAGGCTACCACAGCCCAGATTTAGGGTGATGCAACTTTACCCTGCATCTGATGGCATCCAGCTGTTAAAGCTCACTGCACAAACATTGTACCTGCACAGGCAGTGGAAAGGTGTGTGTACAAGTGAGATGGTCTGACTTCTTTAACGACCTCTCTGCCCTAAATCAGTAAGCTTTACATTACCTTGTCCATTCAACAGTTGTCAATTCATTTCTGCTCTCTTCATATCACAGCTACCACTGCCACTCAGTCTAGTGAAAATCTATGCTCTGCCTCTTTCTAGAGAACGTTGGCATATTGTCAGTCATAGCTCTGGAAGATAGCACTACTCTGATTCATAGCTCCTAAGAGGAACTGAATGCTCTTCATGTTCCCAGAACATTATGTGACCAGTTCCAGCACAATGCCCTGGAATTAAACCTAGAAAGTGGATCCTTCGCTCTTTTCTCAGGTTTAACTACCCTAGCTTATTCAGGAAGATGGCTCCCACTGCCTCTTGCAAAATCTAAACATTAAATACATCACTGATTGCAGCACAGGCCTGAACTCAAGAGCTTTCAGCACATCAATAGTCTCAGAACTATCCATGGATGCAAGGCTGTGCAACTATTTTACAACTTAATGGAACCACAACCCAGTGTGGTACCCTGTATCTGGGTCCTGCATGAAGTCTGACTTGGCTAAAGTTGCTATAGAATAGCCAATTGGACCATTTTCCTACTAGAGCAACATGCTATTGTTGGTATTTCTTTTACATCTGAAACAAAAAATAAATCCTAGTTTGTCAAATAGGAGAGATCAAGCAGCACATCAATCATAGCCTGCATATGCAGAACAGGAAATCAAAATCTTTACAACTTGTAAATATTTTTTTCTTTTTAAAACATGTAACTGCACTGCATAATTCATGACTACTCAATTGCCCTCCTGCATTTCCACCACCAGAGATTTCTGCTTATTCAATGACTTTACTGAAAATCCATTTAAATACAAAGTAGCTGATCTAAAAGTTTGATTTTTTTTTTAAGGCTGAATACACTGGACCACATTATTAGGACACCAAGCACTCACACATCCTCAGTGCCCACATGTATGATTAGCAAGATCACTTGCACACAATTGATGTCAGAGAGCCCTGACAAAGAGCAGGAAAAAGTCAAGGATAACCTAATTCTGATTTCTGTAAAGCCAGAATATACTCATCACCTTTGCTGGAGTCAGACCTATCCATTATACATTCAACACCAATGCAGTTTATTTGAGTCTTAGTAATTACTTGGCAAATAGTTTTAAACACCAGTGCAGACCAGCTACAGAAGAAATAACACTGACAAGATGTGGGCATTTTTAACAGTGACTTACAGCTTTCAGCTCAAAGCTTATGTGTTTGGGCCAAATACTTTTAAATTTCTTGAAGTTCAAGAGCTGCTAACACTTAGAGATATGTTGCAGATATTTAGGAGCATTAGTTTTAAAAGTTACTACACAACCATCTATTTATCTAATGTAAAAACTTCCTTGGCAGTGTCATGGTTTAAAGTGACAGTTTTAGTGAATCCATTACCAATAAAAATGTGGTCAGGATCATTCACTACAGAGCCCCAGGCGAGCTGTGTGAAGCAGAACAAGACTGTCAACAGAAGCTGTACATAGACAGATACACAGACAGTCAAAAATTGTAATTTTAAGTTGATTTGTTTTAGAATTAACTTCTCCTCACATTAACATGCTATTTCTCATCACCACTTCTGCATGTTTATCAGCAAGTCTACTTTTTGCATGAAAAGTGACAAATAATCTGTTTATTGCTATTTCAGAAACCACTTTCCAGACAGTAATTCTCACTCAATTCCATTCCACATAATCAAGTTAGAAATTTGTCCTTCAATGTTATTAAACTGCTGCTTACGTGTTTTAGCACTTAGCCTAGCTGTGTAGATTTTAAATCAATATAAAACCAACTGAGAACTCCTCATATCCTTACTTTTTAGTGCACATTATTTCGATTTAAATGGCATCATTCCTACTTATCTAAGCTGCCAGTCCTGTAGTTTCCTGTGCTTTTGGTACAGCGTGAAACACCCACATTCTTCTGCCACACAGTCAGCCCCCATTACTTGCTACTCAGGGCAATCCACTTGGTTCTGCTGCACACTTTCCCTTTGAATCAACAAGCATATTGTCTGCACTCTTTGAGAGGTTTCTAGTTTATTTGTTTGTTTCTTTTCTTAAAGGCATTCTCATTCTCAGTTTTCCCAAGTCTAAGTTCATACCCAGGATCAGAGCACTGTGAAGCAACGAGATTCCGGTTCCTGGGTTTACTACAAATGCAACTGAATTTTTAATGGTCTTAAAAGTCTCTTTCCTCAAATATTTTGAAAAATCCATCAATGTGCTCCCAGCAGCACTTCTGACTTAGCTAGGATGCATGGAGGCCCTTAGAAATACTACCCATGGGAAAAAAGAAAGGACTTCAGATAGCTCACTCTGCTAATGCAACCTGGGCTCATCATGAGTTGGAAAACCTAAATGGAACAAACAAGTCTCAAGCACTTTAATGTATCTGAAAGTTTGTAATAATCCATGCTCCTTTCACCCACTTAATAGAAAACCTCCATGTATCAGAGTGAAAAGTGAAGAAAAAAACCCCACAACCATTATTTCATCACTTTGTTCACCATGACTAGCTTGGAGAGGAAGTCACTGTACATTTTTGACTTATTTTCATAACTCCATTTCAAAACATGCCAGTGGTTTTGGGCAGCAAGACATTGTTACACACAACACCACAAGCTCAAATGCAATTGGGGATAACAGGGCTCCTCAGCCCCATTTCTAAGAAAGACACACACTGTCCTGAACCTCCACAAGGCACAATTCTTTCCAGTAGTAAGAGCAGCAGTGCAGAAATGCACCACTGACTTCATCCATGGGGACAGAAACTTCCCTCAGCATGCACACAGAATTGACTTCCATTGTAATCAAATTAAACAAATGACAGAGAAAACTGAAATAATTTCCAAGTATAATTTACACACAGAACACAGACCTCTGCAGAATTCCCCAACGAGCTATAAAGCACTGGTGCAAATGAGGTCAAAGGGCCCTGTCCTCCTCTGTAGGGGTACAGGGCTTTGCAGCAAGAAATTCCTACAAAAAAGGCAGTACATCTATCAGCAGCAAAACAAGCCAAGTCCCATGAAACAGGAACCTTTAACCACAGCTGAAGAGATCACTGAAGGGAAACTCTTAATCATCAAACTCAAAATGAAAATGCCATGATTCTTGCATTCTCCATACAAAACAAAGCAGTGGATATGGCCCTTTGAATCCTAGGTGGTTACTACAATTTACAGGGAAAAAAAAGCAAGTAAGGATTATTCAGAAGCTAAAGCCATAAAATGATAAACAGTTAATCTTAAAGGTAAGTAACAGTTGCTAGGTACCAGTGCCTCAGGCAGTCATGCAAGCAGATCACACCAAACACAGAATTCATCTTAACATCTTTAAAAATACTATTTTCTTTGGAAGAAGTTTCAAAAGAGCAGACTGGAACTGCTGGTTCTGAATCGATGAAAGGTTATATATGGTCTTTTGTTGCCAATTTCCTCATTTAATGGATCTCCTTCCCCCCTCACCCTGCACACATCTATTGTGACCCAGATGCCAAGCTGGCAGGTGCTACATTCTCTGCGGGAATGGAAGACAAAGCGTTCCCGCGTTTGTGGCATTCTCTGACCATACAGATGGCACAGGCACCACATTTCATTCTCTAGCTCTCTCAACAGCATTGCAAAAGGCAAGAGCATCATTTTCAATCAAAGCACTGACTTTGCGACTCCCAATCTCCCAATCCAACATTTTGTTTATGGCACTAAGCACATTTCACACACACATACACCCCCCCACTCATTGTCTGCTGAGGAGATACCATTACCCAAAAATCCCAGTTCCTTAAAAACTGCCTGCCCATTCCAGAGGGGTATTAAATATAGTAAAGGTAACTGAAAATACCATGTTCAACCTTGCTGAACTTGGAGTCAGTGAAATTACATCACATTTATATGGAAACTTTCATCCAAACTCATATCTACATTTTGCATTTATTGATACATATGCAAAATAAATTAAAAAAACAATGAATAATTTTTTTAAAAGCCCTGCAGTGACTGGACATTGCATCTATAGTCTGGAAGAACATAATCTACTTTTGCTTCTGTCACTGACTATCTTCTTATCCTTGAATTCATGTCACTTTCTAGTACCATATTTATTTGCATCTTCAAGAAAAAGAGTGAGAGCAGTAAGACCTACCACTATTTGCAACATACTCACAAGGGAATAAAGGGGCTGTTACTACCTAGGACCATCAACATTTGGTTTTCATATTTCTTTTTTGCTTGGTTAAGGAAAAAATTAAAAAATATTTTCCCTACTTTTTCACCTTTGATCTGTACTCTGACTGCACAAGAACAGAAACACTGGCAATAATAGGAAAGAGAATTTTAGACCCCCCTGATTTCCTTTGAGTCCTGGATTGTTAAGTCATGTTCAGCTGTTAAGCAGACTAATTTCACTGTAGTCATTACAGTTCATTAAACACAAGTACAGTATCAAAAATGCACCTTAATTAGGGTAGTAAAGAAACAGAACTGATTCTCCTCAGAGGCTTGGCACTGTCCTTTCAATAGAAAGTATGTAAGGTCAAGTTATTTTCGTGTTTCACATGCACGGCTGCTGCAGGAAATTAACTGGTATATTCTCCCATCAATGCATATAACTCTTAATAACTTCCATAACAGAAACATGTACACAGTGATAGAACACAAGGGCTCTAGGAAAATCAAACTAGAAGGTGTAACCTGACATTTTAATAGCTCTTTCCTAAGTGGACTTGTGAAAAGCATTGTTAAAAATTGCACCTTCAATCCTCAACGAGTCATAAAACTCCAGCAGTGCCTTCCATGAACAGAAAAGACCAACAGTGAGAACTCAGCACAATAAAGAATTAGACTATGGCAAGAAACTGGGGTGAAAGTGGCATTAACAGAAACAGAAGCACTTTGCCCTTAACAATATCATTGTAAGACCAAGTCTGAGGTTTATATGGTTTTTGCAGAAGCTATGAAGAACGAGATGCATTTTATACATAAATTACATATGTGCTTACAGAGAGTGGTTGCACTGCTACTTCAAGTAACCCATAGTGCTGCTAAAGAAAATCTCAGTGCGGTGCTGCTGCTGTGCTTCACTTGGCTGTTTGTTTTTCAGCATTGCAGGATTCTCAGGAGCCTGCACTGCAATGTATTATCCAGCATGTGCCGCAGTGACTCAGGCAACAGCAGGAGTTTGGGATGGAGTGCCAGCTCTCATTCGAACTTTCAGGATGCCTGTGCAAAACTCTACAGCAAAGCCAGGAAGCTATAAAAGGAGATGAATTCAAGGAGAATGTTCAGCTCCCATTCTATTATGCCACTCTCTATCCTATTGCAACGCCACTCAGACTTTCATATATAAATATTTCATGTGTAAAATATAAATAACCTCCTTCCAAACTGCAGCTGCACCTCTGCAAGGTTTCCGATTTACTGCATTATGATCCCTCTCTTGCAGGCTTTGAGAGCTGCATTGTTAAAGGCTGCAGAGCACATGACCTCTACCTTCTGCTAACTTGTACATATGCTGACTGAAACACTCACAGATTTTCTGCCACACTTCTCCCTTACTAGTAGGCTACCTTAGCAGCTGATAAGAAGTAAGAAACTAAATTATAATGTCCTTTTAACCACTGTTCTTCCACAATTCTGTAAGATTTCAAGAAAAGTAAATCCAATTATCTAATAAAAAGTAGGAAACAGGACAGAAGCTTTTTCTCTGCTACTGTCATGGATTTATCATACCCAATTCACACAGTGAAAGGACAGTATCTCTAACAGACTGTATGATACCAGCTTATAGTCCTAGGAAACAAATATAGCTGCATGTAGGCAATGAGGTTTCCTTTCATGTCTCGCTGTCAGGATCAAGTTCTCTTTGTATAAAGTTTACCAAAGTACTTCCTTTGCTATCAAGCACTTGTGTAACTGAAGCTTTTGTGTATTAACTCAATGTCAACATGGACTTTAAAAAGGCTTAAATATTATGTCTAGGCTAGTATCTACAACTTAACAGAAAAGAAAAATAGTCAAGAGAACGAAAAGCCACCGAAAAACACCACCATCACCCCAAATAACCTAACAACAAAATCCAATCATGCAACTCATTCTGTCTGGGGAACAAGGTGGTCTTGATTCTGAGCTGGTTTTCACTCCAACAGATTGGATCAAAATGCCACATAAATCAATGGAGCAAAAGCAGAAATCTGGGAGATATGAAGCAGCATCCCTGCAACTGTTAGTGGTAGCTGAAAGTTTAAAAAAGATTAAAAACTAGAAAAAGGTCCTTTAAAAATGGCTTAAGAAATTGCAGCACTTGAAAAGACAAATGCCATTCAGGATATAAAAGAAATTAAAACACAGAGCATATTATTTATATATTTATTACACTTAATAAGTTAAATCACTTTCAGAAAGGAAAAAAAGTAGTAACAGATTTTGGTTGTTTTGGTTAGAAAATCTGATCCCCCTTAGGCTCTACCTGCAAATGATAGAACCAGCTCCTGATTCACACTTTCTTGCAGCCTCTTCTTCTCCACTGACAATAGGAGAAAGTTTAAGAACCCAGCCTGCAGAGGCTACAGTAGCTGTTGATGACTACATTAGAAATAAGGTATTCACAATAATTGTGAATATTGGCAGTTGTGTTTCCTCAGAAGAGCGTTACTTTCCACTACATCTGACAAACTAAGCCTAAGAAATATAATATGAATAAGTTGTTGAAACTGCTTCTATTCACAGCCTTCAGCTACAATTAATTTTAAAAATATTTTAAAAGTGTAAATTCAAACTCAACGGCAGATTTCCTATGCCAGTATCATGGCTGAGCTTTCAAAACACCCTAAGGGAGTGAGGTTCTGAGCTCACCAGCCTCCAAGTACTTTGAAAAATCCCACATCTTTACACAGAGATGCGAGCCTGGCTGCAGTTTCAGAGCACAAATTAGAAATGCATCTGACACCTATTAAGGCTTTCTTATTCACTCTGTGCTTCCTGCTTTTCTAAACTCTAAAAATACTCCCAGTATGCCTCAGAAGATGCAGTCCTCCCACCACCTGGGTTATCCCACATGTACAACCACCACGAGAACAAGGCCTGCAGAACCAGCAGGCAGAGACACACACACCTACATCAAACGCTTTCAAATCGAAAACAGGAAAACAGATCAGATCTGGCAGAGGCTGAAAGTGTCAGGACACAAAATCTCATTGCAAACACAACTCTACGGAAGTTAATTTAAAAAACCAAATTTCAAAAAATATTAAAAAAAAAAAAAAAAAGCTGAATTTCATGGGAGTTGCACAGGAGTTAATCAGCCCTGAGAAACAGCCTGCCCTTGCTTATCAGCCAGTGAGAGATGGTAAGACACTTCATGGGTTCTGCTTGTTATTTCATGAGTCAAATGAGTTATACTCAAGGAATCATCATTGATATTTAATGGAGAGAATGGAACTGATCCTCACTGCAGTCCACTTTCAATTAAAGAACTTCAATTTAAACTTATAACCTAGTAAGTAGAAAGCATAATAAACAAAATTCTAATAACATGAAGGGTATTATCACTACATAACAGACACAGAAATGAGATACATCCAAGCTTTGGCTCTATCCATTCTGTGACACCAGGGGAAGCAATCATTAGGGGACAGACAAGGGAGTAGCACTGCAGCTTTATATATTGGAATGTACAGAAAAACAGCTAAAACTCTACTCCCCCTGCGGTGCAGACCTCCCTGCATTAATCAACAGATACAAGAGTAACAAAAGAGTTCGTTTCCTAGATCTCACTACCAGCCTCTTCAGTGAAAAACAACAAGCACGTGGAATTTTCACTGAGAAAAAATAACATTGGGTAAAATCGGGTAAAAAAAAAAAATTGGGTAAAAAATTCTAGGGGAAAACCATCAGAACACTTCTTGTGAATCACTGGATTACAAACAGACAGACCCATGGTGACTTTTTACTACACCAACCAAGTTTGCAATAGCATGTCATACCTGATTTTGGCAAGGGCATCAGAGACTGTAAAAAGTTAGCTGCTGCCCTTTCATAAAGCAAACACTCCTTTACTTAACTGTAGCTTCACACAAACCAAGCTAACAAGCACCAGACAAACATCCCAGAAACCTCAACTGCATGTGTAAAACCCTAAGTAATTTTTGCTTTTTTCCTGGACTCCTGCACTTAGAATTTAAGCCTACACACCAGTGGTGATCACCACTAGTCAACACAAAAGCTGTACATAAAGACACACAGAAGAGACAGGTTTTTTACAACAAAACTGAAATGCAGTTCTTTTGCAAAAAAGTTCAGTGGTTCAGTAACAGTAAACAGAGTTATTCTATAACTCCATTTATTTTATTACACTTAATCTTTTTATAACTACACATCAATACCCCATATTTCATTTAGAACTGTAGTTTACTTCCATTGAACAGAAGTCTATATCATCAGGGACATAGTATATATGGATCTTCTCACTTTTTTGATATTTATTCACATTTCTGAATGAACTGTTAAATATAGCCTGTCTTAATACACTTGCTTCAGCCTTCAAATTTTTTGTCCTTAGGTTCTGTCAGCTTTCAAATATTATTCTTATTCCTTAATCACATGTCCTGGCACAAGTCTCATTCCCTCCAGTATTCCTCAATGTCCTCCGGGACATTTGCCAGTTTTTGTCATCTGCCCCCATTCTCCTTTGGGAACACTAAAGGAATTAATTTCATTCTTTCCCCAAGCAATGCCTGTCTCTGCTGTTAACAGTCACCGCTGGCATCTCTCATCCACTCAACAGACAAAGGTCTGTGTCTCCTTAAGAGATCCCACAGTACTTGGAAATTTAACGAATCATCTCTAGAGAAATATCTCTCATGCTCTGCATTTGCTTGCTTTAGCATTTTGTAAAATAATTCTCCTAAAAGATGGAATCCAAATATTTCCATTTCTCATGTTCCACCTTATTTTTGTTAGTTCAACAACTTTCTACATCTAGGCATGACTGCGCCTCAGTGTGTCAGAGATAAGCAGTTTCATTGTCTGGACATAGATGTTTTGATCCATTATATATATATATATATACACAATTTCTTCTGTTATTTTCCCACTAGTATTTTGCCCAATGTCTTAACTGAATTCTTACAGAATGAGCTCCTAAGAAGTGTCTTATGTTACCTTACATACAAAAAAAATCCCAAAATTCCAGGATCTTATTCCTGAACTTTAATCTTCTAGTGAACAGTATTTCTTCCCATAACAACAGACTTTTTCAATCAACTGATTTAAAATTTCTTGCTCAGTTCTGCATTTGAAAATGACTCGAAACTTTACCTTTGACCCACCCTGAGGAGATGAATATTCTTGTGAGTTATGCATTGCAGTTCCTTAGTGTATTGAACACTGGAAGTCATACCACAACTTTCCAATAAATGTAGTCAAATTCAATATATTCTACAGTTCCTTTCTGCCATTATTACTACCTTTATCAGATCCCATTCATCCTGCTATGTTTGTTTGTTTACCTGACATCTGGGCAGGATTAAGTAACCTGCACTGTTACCAGCTGCTAGACAAGAGGAGTCTTCTTGTGGTTACCTCTCCAACTTCCTCAGCTGAGTATCTTCTGCATCTTGAGTTACAAGCTCACCACAGCAAAGGCTGCATCACTTACCAGCATGTCAGATGCAAAACAAGCCAAAAATCTTTAATAAATTGTCCTTGGATTTGTTTACCCTGCAGGTCAAGCATTTTCTCAAAAGAACAGTGAAAGTTAACTAAAAGATACCAATTCATAGCATTTTTTGGGATCAGTACATTCCATGAAAGAGAGCACACTACTGAAACATTAGATACAAATATTTAGCATCTCTGTATCCAAACAAAGTGCAGATTCTGCACTTGGGCTGCTGACAAGCTACATAGCTGAAGGAAGACCTAGAAAGATGACAGCCAAGCACTCAATGAACCTTTATTTTCTTCACTCTCAGCAAGCCAAGAGCAGTTGTTGGATTTGACTGAATAGGTTACAGGTTAATTTCGGTATCACCATTACCATTAATGACAGCCAACAGAGATACAGATCTCTTTGACTTGGAATGAGCAAGCAAAGCAGCTGAGACTTTCAAAAACCTTCAGTGGAAGAATCCCACCGCAGCAACATCCTGAAGCCCTGCATCAACGAGGGGTTTTGCACTGGCACCATCCTGCTATGGAATGCAACCAGTCTATCTGCTTGACAGAAAGGTGTTTCTCTCTCAAAAGAAACCAGCTAAACTATTAAAGCAAAGTACATATAACAGAGAAAACAGATAAAGGGATCAGGAGAAGATGAAGATTCACTCTAGAGAAAATAATACAGAATCTAGAAAAGGAGGGAAAACTCTAGAAACATCTGATACCCTCTACAGGACAAATACATGGCATTCCAGGTAGGATAATAAAGCAGCAATTCATGGAAGATGAAAACAATGAACTGTTTAAGGGAAAGCTGGTACCCTACAGGCTGTAGCTTTAACTGAGGCCCCAAAACACGAACACGAACCCATCATTAAATAAGAAATATTAATAACTAAAGAAAAGACCGAAGCCCCAAGCAAAAAATGGAAAGGGCAACCGTCTCTTGCGAGAACACAAGAAGCTGACAGGCAAAAACACCAGCAAAGGACCCGGAGGTAACGCTGAAGGAAACACTCCCGGAGGTGCCAGGGTGATGCTGGCACAGACGGAGGAGGGACCCGCCGCCCCGTGCGGGAGCGGGCGCTAGGCGAGCCACCCATTAACAGCCGAGCCCGCCCGGGCCCCACCGCCCCCCCTACCTGGCTGGCTTTGTGGAACTGCTTCTTGAGCCCCGCCACCGACATGTTCGTGCCGCCGCTGCCCCGCGGCCGCCCGGGCCCAGGGCCGCCAGGTCCCGGCAGGTCCC
>VZTN01003461.1:12667-23838 GCA_013400515.1 Erpornis zantholeuca | reverse complement strand
CCGGGCACCCACGGGGCACCACCGCCCGGGCACCCACGGGGCATCACCGGGGCACCGCGCCCGCGGCCAGCACCGCCCGGGCACCCACGGGGCATCCCGCTGGCAGGGAGCACTGCCCGAGCACCAAAAGGCCAGTCAGCTGCCTAGTTTCATCCGTCTTATTTCTAATAAGGCTGAAAATGTCTCATTATGGGTCTGTCTCATTTCTCGTGGTTCAACGTAGCATTTCTAGCTGAGCTCATTAACCTCAGGTCTATTATTGTAGGTGGTAATTTAATTATAGCTCTTGTAACATGAAAGCTCTTGCAGTAGTCCAGAACACACCTGGCTGGTGCTGCGTACCAGAACAAAATCCACTCGGTAGTATGATTCCATACCTGCAGTGATGCTGCTCAGGGTTCTATAGGGCACAGTCTCCCACTCAGAGGAGCAGATGGACTAGAAATAGCTCTGCTGAAAGTATATTTTTGTTGTTTGGTTGGTTGTTATATGAAGGATTGATTAGTTATATACTGAAATATGACTGTGTATCAGGAATGTGCTGATATAAATTAGAGATGTGGTTCTACCTCCATGATAAAGCACTTCCAAGAGACGCTTCGATTCGGGGAAAGATAAGCTCTGTGATAATGCTGCTTGATCCTAGCTCTAAGGATACTTGGGAGTTATGATTCAGCTGAAACTTATGCAGGGACCTGGGGAGCAGTTCAGAGATAAGCTTTTCTGGCTGCAGCAGGGCTCTCTGTTACTCACTGTCACACTCACTGCATTTTGATTGGGTTGGGAGAGAAAGGCATTTCCAGAGTGTGTTAGAGCTACTTCTTTAAAACAGCAAAGAAGAAAAAAATATGAGAACTTTCAGAGTCATTGTCACACGGTAATTTGGGAGAAAGGAATCGCTGTTCCCACTTTTTAGAACAAAATATTAAACCAATAAGAAATTAAGTGTAAAGACAAACACATTAATGAGTTAAGGATCTGGCTTGACAAAGGACTCTCTATAGAGGTGAGGCAGAAGAAAAAGCAAAGAGGGCACCAGTCAACGTTTGCTGTGGAAGGTTTTTAGAAATGCTCGAAAGAAGCCTGCATTACCATGCTATCTGATGCCACCTGTGTCTAGGGAAAGAGCTTTTTTTGGCCTCCTTACAAGTAAACATGATTACACATCACACACCTGATTTCAGCAGTTGTTTCTCCTCCCTAATTGAAACTGGCAGCAAGACGTTAACTGCCAGGGCCAAGTTAGTTATGTCTTAAATTAGTGACACGATCGTAGACACCTCAGGTGAGGAAAAGAGGCCTAACCTAGGATATAGGAGCTCCATAAAAGGAATTAAAGCAAGCTCTTACTGTACTGTGGAATTAGGGAGAGAAGGCAGCTTTGGCTAATCTTCGGCTTTAAGAATGGCTGGACCAGAGCAAAGAAGGAAGGAGTTTGAAATAACTCACTGTGGAGGGGAATGAATGGATTAGGGAGTTGCTGTGGCTGTTAGCTGTAAAATTGGATTAGATAAAGAACTTTAGTAAGGCCGTATGTCTACAACTTCTTTTCTTTTTAAAAAATCCTGCTTGTAGCCCAAGGATAGCAGCCATGTTGTCTCTTCTGATACAAGAATTTGCAAGTGGGAAATGCCCTGTGGAAATTTCACTTCAAAGCCTAAATGCTCAATCATACAGACAAGGTGAAAACCTAATTAATGAGCCAACTTGAAGAGTCCAGATATTAATGACTTGGTGGAGGCACCCTGATAGACACTAGTATTCAGTTCAGGTACAAGTAAAAGTTATAGCTTGTAACCAGCAATACACAGTGGCTAAGGAATATCTAGAAGGCTTTATAATCACTTGGTTATATCTCATGGTAAAAAAGGATTGTAATTTGCTGGATGATAATCCTTAAGTTTTATGCAAAGTTAGTGATTTAGTCTGCAAAATGAAAGAAATGAGAAATACTACAAAAAATATGGGAAGTGGTTCAGATAAATGCTGACATTAAAGCATTAAAGTTAACTGTTACAAGTAGAAGACAGGTCAGGGCATAGTAATACAAAGGCAGAGGGAAAAGTACTTCACAGAAGGGGCTTTCAGGGCAAAAGTTCTAGATGTCTGGGTATTTAAACAACAATTACAGTTCCACTGCTCAGGAAACATTAAGTGTGTGAGAGGAATTCATAATGGCTCCAACATGTTACTGAATCAGGTGTGCTAAAATGGACAATGGAACTTGCACAAACCAAGAACTCTTAACTGGGCTCAGATGAAGGTAGTGACTAGAAAATATGCACTGCCCACTGACATGGGAGAACTGTGCTGCAAAATGGGTCCTGTGAAATTCAAACAAGATAGACTCATAGATAAATGGTAAATTTATAATTCATTTGCATTTCAGTGTGGCTAATACTATGGAAAAAAAAACTGTCAGCAGAAACTCCATCTAAAGATATGGCTAACAATCTCATAGGTGTTTGGTTTTCAATGAACAAATCATCTTACTTATAACAGCTGAAATTGCAATAGCAGCCATACAAAGTGTTAGGTTTTCAACAGAATGAAAACTAGAAATATTTTTTAAATTATCTAGAGGCATCTTAGCATTTGAAATTACTTGGAATTTGAAGCCAACTATATCCACATTTGTTTGAATGTCTCTTAAAAATAATGAAAATTGTCATTGAAATACAATCTGGGTCTTTGGTGGGTTACTGCCATAAAAGAAAACATCAAAAAGGGAAGGAAAGATGAGTTTGTGATGAAATTCTACTGTATTTGATCTAAATTACTGTGCATCAGCTTATCATGCAATACATTTCAACACAAGGCATTAGAAGGAGACTTTGGATGTACTCACCTGATCCAGGACAAGAGCAACTACAAACAGTGAGCAAGACCCTCAGATGTGATGTAATCTCCATTAATGGTCTGTAAGGATTATTTTATGTAATGACAGGGCAGATTACCTGGTTAGTTTTCCTGTTAGTTGTCAAAATTGTGGCAATAGGCTGTGTTTTTTGGTCACAAGTAGAGACAATATTATAAACTTATTGTTTAGAAAACAAGCATTTGGAAAAGAAGATCTTCTAGAAAAACAATACCAGTTGAAAGAACAATTGGCTAATAACCCATTCTAAAAGAGCAAACTTGTAGAAAGCCTCCAAAATAAAGCAGGCTCAGATTCATCTACTCTGACAATTCCAGAAAAAAGAGGGGATTACTAAAGTGAATTGACACTGATACTTAAGTTTTGACCCAAGCAAATAAAGTAATATGTAACATAGTGTTCCAGAGTGAAATCCAAAGGACTAGAACACTAGATGGAATTGGTCCCAAATGTTATCAATTTGGTTATTTTACAAGTGTCACACAACAAACTTGGGAGGTGACACTGTGAAAGCAATGCCAGCAGCAAATGACCCCAATAAAAAGAACAGAAGAGAATCCTTCTGCAAAAAATGCCCAAGACAGTAAGGACATCTTATGTACCTGGTTTTAGCAGCCTTTCTATACACTTAAATGAATTAATTATTTATAATTAAACAAAAAAAATTTAATTAATATTAAGGTATGTTCATGTGCAGGAGCAAGCCAACACAACATTTTTGTTTCTCGAACACAACCAAGCAATTCTGCAGATCAGCACATTCTGCACAGATAAACTGGCTCAGGTACTTCTGACAGGGCTTTACATTGCACTATACATTTCATAAGAAATCATGAGAAATGGAAATCAACAGTTTTCTCTATACAGCCAGCACTGGCCAGAACTTGGAAAGCTCCCCCTTCCAAACGGACGCTGCTGGCAGTTAGAGCAGGAATATGTGACCCTGGGGCCAGCAGACACTCTGGCTAACCTACTGCAGTTGTTTAGGATGCTTGTGTTTGCTCCCCAGATCTTCTAACTAAATGTAGCTAGTGAATTATTTTTGGCATATGTGACTGTTCTTCTCAAGCTGATTTTCCATATGTGTTGCTTTACCATTATCCAGATCTTTGCTTTTCTTGTCTCCTTCCTGTGTTTGTATTCCACGTGCTTCTCTGTGATACTGCACATACCTTCTGTCCTCACTTTGCTAAATCTCTGGCTGTTGTCAATAACAAAACAAAAGTTTGTTAGGTCTTATGCCATTAAATAATAAAGATGGTTCAAATTATGTATTTCTTTTAAGAAGATATTTAAACAATTTAGGCAAGTTCAAAATCTAGATAGAGTTTTTTTTAAGTTACATATATCCATACTATAAGTAGATACTCTAATTTTGAAAACACAACAACCTACTTTTTTGTGTATACAGCTCTCTCATTCTGAATCTTGTAAAAATTAGCAATCTTAATCTTGCAAATTATGCCACATGGATGGACTCGTGGATAGCTCCAACTTGGAGATCTTGTAACTTTTAGGTGCCTGTGTTGTTCTTGGTATCACTAAAAAAATAGGTTCTGCAGTTAACATATACCTGAGAGCACTCAGTGCTCTCAGAAAACTCTAGACTGCTCAACAAAAATTAGTTATATGTGTAAATTAAAATAAAGATGTGACTGTCCAAAATTACTCCACAGTGGAGACAAACCTGAAAATACTGGAATATTACTAATCCAGGATACCCAGAGCATTTTTATTTCCTCCTTGCTTGCAGTTTTGAACTTGATAAACCATTGAAAGAAACCTGTAAGATGTTTTCTTTTGGATAGGTCTATTGCCCTAAATGGAAACATTTCCATTTTCTGACCAAAGCAGAAAACAACATCATTTAAACTGAATCTCATGGTTGTCAGTGCAGCAGCATTACTTCACACGAGCAGCTGGTCTGCCTGCTTGATCCCTCTGTGGATGTGTTCCCTCCAGGGAGTGCATCCCCCCGAGTGCAGATCCCTGCGTGGGATCTGAGCTGCAGTCTGAGCACAGCACAGCCAGCAGCGGGAACCGAGCGCCTGGGAGCTGCTTCATGGAGGTACAGCAAGGTAACAAATCCACCAGGAAAGGCTGGCTTGGGGAAAAAAAACCCTTTTGCTATTGGAAAATACAAAAAAGAATTATGTGGCCATTTCTGAACTGAAATATCTTAACCTCTTTTCTGGGGAAGAAAAAACAACCTATTGTAAAAGCCTATTTGATTTGAGAGAAAAACAAATGTTGATGTATCAGTAATAACCACAGAAAGAACATCTCTTTGTGGTGGCCTTTCTGAAGTAGCTATGTTCCTTCTTATTAAAGAGCAAGGCAAAATAAACTCTTAACTTTTGATGAGTCATTGTAGTAATGTGGAGAAATGTTGCTTCGATTTAAACAGATTATACCTGATCTGTGCTGCTGATTCACAGCTGACAAAATAAAGGTACTGATTGTCTGCACACAGCTGCCTGTGTTCATCAGGAAATGCTGAGACTCTCATTGCTGACAATGCCAGCAACAAATTTGAAGTTGAAATGTTGCTAGGAGAGTAGTAGCACTAGCTTCAGAAAGGTGTGAAGGATATTCATGGTCATGGTAAAATTACTGTATCATGAATTACTGTATCATTCTGTTTCAAATTAGAATGTTGTACCATGCTGGTGTAAACTGGATCACATGTACTGTCTGAAACCCTATCTAGAATTTCATGTAACTGTTATTCAGGTACAGAACAAAGGTTTAAGTAACTCTTAGCAAGTCTTGATCTTTATAATGTTTTTCAGTGGGAAAAGGCCACACTGAAAAACAGCACATACTGCCTTGCCTTGCTTATAGAATGCAATGCACAAGCTTTTAAAAATCATTATTTATTCAGCTTTATTGGCGAAAAAAAATATATAATAAGCAAGAAATCTGAGTAAAAATCTGCAAGAACCCAGATTGCATGTTGTGAGAGGAAACAAATAGTAAAATGAAGTAAGAAATCCAGTGGTTTATCTTCTCCATGTGTAAATATATGCTTAATTCTATTTTAAGTTGCTTTATATTGCATAACAAAAAATTTTATCAACTCTGTGACACAGAGTCCTTATATAATACACAATGTGGACATTTCAAAGAGTCTGACTGAATTTTAAAAACAATTTGAACATCAGTAAGTATCTTGTAGTGAGCTTATGAATATTCAGGCATACCTGAATTTAACAAAACTTTTACAACATAGATGTTGTTTCCCTTTCAGTGTAATTTAATAGGTCTTTTGGGATCTGCCGTGTTTGAACATCTGGGAAACATCACATGTTGTCTGTTGATCAATGAGGCAACAGGAAAGGCATGATGTGACACAGATGTTAAATATGGCAATACTCCATAGACCAACTGGATCACAAATGGGAATGATCAAACTTTGAAAAATCTGATTAAGATTCATTGACTGGATAAAATTCATCTGTTTGTTGTTTTTTTTTCCCTTAAATTTCCTAACTGGTCTTATAGCAGTATTATAGTGGGTATTGTTGTGGTCAATGAATTATTGCAAACTGGCTTATTTGGAGGAACAAAATGATGTAACTGAAGACAAAGACTTTTATTATCGAATACTCTCCAGGAAGATGAATACAACTTGCCAGATCCCTGCTGTCTCATCATGAAGATTAATGTCTACTACTGGATAACTCTGCCACTTCTCGTAAAACAAAGAATATATAAAGCGAATTTATTGCATTAGTTTAAGCCTCTGTTAATTGACTAACTTCCATTATAGTAAGAAACCTTTTTCTCACTCACATGCAAAAGAGAAATAGTGTATATGAATTCCTGTAACTGTTACCCAGGAATGCCACCTCCTGGCTATGTATAGAAACGCCCTTTGAGAGAGAGGGGGGGAAAAAGCAGCTTTCATTCCATAGTTTCCATAAAACCATTTCAATTAAATATTTGTTAAAAATGTGTGAAACACAGACATGCCTCCTGTCAGACTTCCTATCTTGCTCGTTGAAATGTAAAGGTACTCAGATATTTACTTTTCTAAAGAAATTGTGTGGTTTAAAATAATAAACACACCTGACATTGACTTTCTGTAGAAACAACCTTAAAGCTGTTGTATTTAAAGGCAGCAGCTGAATCAATATCGTTAATGAAAATCTGACCTTTCTGAAGCTGACAGGACTTTTGCCACTGACTTCAATGGGGCCTAAACTTCCAGCTTGTCTTATTTTTAAGTTGCTCCTATGAACTGGGTTTGAATTGTCAGAAGTTTTAAAGGAATGAGAGAAATATTCTTCTGCAATCAGTGGGCACAGGATTATAAGGGGGAAGCTAGTTGTGCAAAACAATGACTAAAGGTTTGCAGAGTCAATCTCTCCTGATCATAGGATCAGACCAGATTAGCTGTTGCTTTTGTTGCTTGAACTTCTCCAAAAATAGACTTAGAGTTGTTTGGTGTTGCTAGTGCAGGAAAATGTTCCTTGAAGCAATCATATAATCACACTGCAATGGACGCTCAAATCAAAGCAGAATTCTACTCTGGCTGCTAGGATGATATACAGACAGCAGGCTAAACAAGCCAGGGAATTTCTCTCACCTGGAAAGCAAGTAAGAAGCATTTCTCCAGTGCATGAGGAAGGCTATTTGGGCAGAGAGCAGATGAAAGCCCCTGCAATTACAGATTACTTTAACTCTACTGCATTTAGCTTTTGCCTGTTTTTTTTAACCTAAATATTACAGCTGTGTGATCTCTTGCAGAATTAAATTCTCAAGTTCATAGGTAAAAAATCATTTCAGTGAGCCCAATCCTACACTTTGGTATTTCAGAGAGAAATAGGTTCTTTTTGGTTCTGCCCATCAGTTTCTTTACTGTGTCAAGCGTAACACTGCAGAAATGGTAATTCAAGGTGACAAATCACTTACCCTTAATGGAGACACTGGACTGCTTTAATTTGCCAAATCTGTGATTCTAATATTTTTTAATGTTGTCAGTAGGCAGTAATTTCAAGGATTCAGTGGAACAGCATCTACTGGAAGAGATTAAAAAATAGTGAATGCTATTGTGTCTTAATAACTAATACCTGACACATTTATTAAACATATTTCTTACTATTAAAAACTTTCCATCTAACTACAGAAGATACAGGAGGGAAATTATTAATTTTATTATTTTTCCCTTTTAAAGTTATTTTAATTGTAATGGGTTTCAATAGGCTGCAGATGTGTGGTTCTTCTACAATAAATAAAAATAGTCTGAAGCTTTATCAATTCTCTTATCTTACTGCCTTCTTTGGAGGAAGAAATTAAAAGACAGGGATTAAACTGAGATTAAGCTGCATCTCTACTGTTTCTACAGTGCCATGCTTGCTTGTCTTTTGTGATGTGTCATCTTGAAACTATGACCCAGGCACTGATACATGGAAAGCAGGTACCCACTTACTCAATCCATCTATACAAATGTCCACAGAGTTTGTTATTTCTCTCAGCTGCCTTCTGAGAAAGCTGTAAGAAGCCATTTATAATTTTGACATGTATACTAAATTTTGACACATATAATAAGTAATGGAAAGCACATTTGTGAATCTTGCCTTTTTTGCTTTTTTTGTGGGTTTTTTGTTGGGTTTCTTTTTTGAAACTTTGACTGAAAACACTACAGGGCTTCTAAGATTCTTAAAGTAGTATGCTTCTTCTTTAATGAGGGTGATTATGATTAGGGTGCCAAAGGAATGATAGCCTGCGTTGGGTGACTTCGTGGGGTTTTTTAAGAGGAAGGCAGGTTTGAGGAGAAAAGTGCCCAAGGGAAGAAGAGAAAAATGCTCAAGCATGAAACTGTTCCAACCATTTGCTCTAACATTAGTGATGCTATCTTCTATCTGTAGATGGCAGTGATCTCCCACTGCCTGCTTCAGGAGGAAAGGGGGAATGGTGGTGCTGATGAAATGCTAAAATTAAAACCACTGTGCAAAACAGATGTGGGGAAGAGAAGTCATTAGGTATGGGAAGGTATATGCCTTCCTGTATTTCATTTGTGATGAGAAGATGTGTCATGCCATTTAGAATCTATAGATTTCTGTGCCAAAGGATTTTGATGACAAATTCCAGAATATTGTGTTTTGAAATTTATCTATGATTAAAACCCTCTGTTGGCTTTCTGGACTTCTTGTACACACCTTAGACACATTTTGTTATTTTAAACACATTTATTCAAATAACACCTGCTGTTTTCCTTCCAAACCCCTCTGGGTACTTAGCTACCTCCTTCATCAGTTGCTCAGCAGGTCTGTTACCCTGTTTAATTTTTAGCTGTTTTTCTCTTGACACTTGCATTAGTTTTCACTTTCATTCAAATAAAATGCAGTAAACAGTGTGTACGTCCATCTGGGTATACTTCAGTGAAGGGTATGATGTGAAGCTCACTGAAGGCAAAGAGTTATTAATTTCAGTAGGCTTATGATGTTGCCTCCCAAAATCCACCTTGCTTGGTGACCAGCAGAGAGAATCTTCAAAATATAACAAAACCTATTTTCAGTTGTGGATTGTTTCTATCTTAATGGTTCTGTCTGAAGAATTTCAAAATATAATACTTTTCATGAAGATCAGACTATAAAAACTACATTTTTGAAGTTCAATTTCAAGTGTCACATGGGCTTCTAGCATCAGATTTTAAATGGAATCTAGACACACAAATGCAGATGAGGTGTCTAGCAGGATTTCAAACACCATCTAAATAGCATTTTAAAATTTGCTTCTGAAGTTTATAAAATATCAAGGAGTGTCAAAGGTCTGGGCCCCCTGTCCTCTGCCCTGGGGCTTTTCTTCCTTTGGTTCGTCATGTTGGAAAAAATGCAGCAAGAGATCTTCTTTTGCTGTTTCAGAGTTGTTTTTATTTGTCTTATCAAAACCTCAGAGGGAGAGACAGCATCCCCTGAGAACACCAGGACAGAAAGGGCAGAAAAGGCAATGGCTGCAGATCAGCAGCTACTTTTATATCTTACTAACAACCATTCAAGAAACAATACGTATCTTATTTTCTTTTCAACACCAGTGAACCTTCATCTTATTGATATGTCTTTTCAATGCTAACTTTTTTCCACCAACCAACACACCACAGGAACTGGTGTTAGAGAAGAGAGGAAGAGAATGAGGAGAGATGAGAAGAAGAAAGAAGGAAAAACCACACCTAAAAATCTCCATCTTGTCCCCATGTAATACATAGAGCAAGATCCTAAAACTACAACTAAACTCTCTGTGGTACACTAAACAAAAATCTCTTCACCTCTCTGGTGCATTCAGGCTCTCCCAAAAGTGGAGGGAGCTTCTCCAAAAGCCTAGGTTTCTGGTTAGGACACTTTTGAGGAGCTCTGGGGATATAAAGAAACCACCAGAGGAGCAGGAGAAGCTTTCAGGCTTCCCTGGACTCCGACAAAGGAGATTTTGGGTATTATGGGGATGAAGATGCCTACAATGAAGGTATATGCAAAAATGGACACCGAGAAGTACCTAAGCCAGTTATTTCTTAATACCCATTGTTTTTAGCAGAAAGAGGAAAAAATAAAGAGAAAAAACCCCAAAATGATTCATCTGCTTCTAAGACAGCCCAGCCTAGTGTAGATGGTATGAGCATTAGATACCTTAGAGCGACTTTGAAGCATTCCTCAGCAAATCATGAGCAATCATCTGCTTCAGGTCCTTCTATTTAACACCGAGCCATTTCATTCCTTGCTGCTGAAAGAGGTTTTGCAGTATCTGCACACCTAATCTGTTGTTTCACTGCAGTCGAGCAGAGGCTTGTCATTAGTATGACCAGTGGCAATTTTGACCTCTGGTGCAGAAAGCCAGCATAAATTACTGTGCATTGCCTAAATCCTTTTTTTGAAAAGCTTAGCTGGGAGTTTTGTCCTTCTGCACAGGAATGTGCCACATCCAGTATGTTCTGCAGCAAAAATGACATACACTCTGCACCCCAGTAGTAGGCTTTCCACACATTCCAATAAAAAGCCATCTCCCTGGCATCACTGTACTTAGAGCTTTCTATACATGAATCCTGCATTTTCTCCTCTGAATTTCGTCACCTCTTTCTTGCCATGCCAAACAGCTTTTCCTCTTCTTTACTAACCACACTCTTCAGTTCTTTGAAAAGCAGCAGCAGTTTCTCTAACTGATCTGTCAAATTGCTTAACCTGCAGTTCTGAAAATTAATTTCTTCATGAGTGAATGGTTAATCTTTATATTCCATTGTCAGAAAAATAATCCATTAATCTGTTCCCAATTTGCAGTTTCATAATATGCATTCTTAAAA
>VZTN01003461.1:2158-12623 GCA_013400515.1 Erpornis zantholeuca | reverse complement strand
AAAAAAAAAAAAAAAAAAGGGAAAGGGCAGCTAAGGAATTGTATATGGCCTTATTGCCTATTATTTAGAGATCCACACATGTCTATATCCAGACTTGCCTTTTCTCTCACACCACTGGCAGGGCACAGTACAGAAAATTAATTTTCTTAACTTGCTTATATTGTTCTCCCTCCAAAAAAGACTATCGTGAGATAACAAAAATCTAGGTTTAGTGTCTCCACTCACGCTCTAAATCCACACAGTAAGATCCTTAGGATCCTTTCTTTGGGAGTTACTTTTTGGTCACTTCGCAAAACACTGGAATTTTGCAAAAACCTCATTTAGCTGTTGGCTCAGCTTGCTTTAGATACACTTCCAACATTACTTGCAGCTTGAACTCAAAGTGTACAGGACTCTCTGTAACTCTCCCATAGCTTCCAGTGACCATGCCTGACTTGCAGTGTTTCTGCCTATCCTTTCTCCCTTCTGCTTCTTCCCATTCTCATTCCTTTGCTCTCTCTCTTCATCTTTCTAATTCATTCCACATGCTCTTGAATATGTACCATGCAAGCTGCTGTTTTGCATTCAACATTTGTTTATCCTGGGACTTATCACAGTATCTGAGAATCTCGTAACTTTCACAGATTTTTATCCTCTTGAAGCCTTTGTGAAACAAGGAAGTGTGTGTCAATTTACAGGTGGGGAGTGGTCACACTGCAGATTAAGTGAGGTGCTCAGGGCCCTGCTCAGCCGTGGGAGCTCTATTCAAGTATTTCTTGGCTCCTGATCTGCTGTATAGATTGAACATTCCTGTTGAACTACATCTCCTGCAGTGCACCACAGCCTCTTCTCGAAGTGAGGACAGGCCATCACTCCAGCATTTTTGGCTTCTGAGAGATATGAATTGGCTGGGGAAGCTCTTCTTACATTAGAACAGGGACATGAGACACAAATTCAGAAATTTCAGAAGACTCCATTGTGACTTTTCAAAATCAAAATTAATGGATGGGTAGAAAAGAGAATGTGTGTGGGAATGGGTTCAACCGTCTGACCTACATTTCCATCCCCCCAAAAGAAACCAAAGCATCCTAAAAAAAAAAATCATGGAAAGCAGATACTTTACTCATAAATGTTAATGATCTAAAATAATAATGATCCAAAAATGTTGGCTTCTGAAGAAAATTCTGTAATGACCCTAGTGGTATCATAGACTGGAAGAAAAAGCACATAATTAAGATTTCATTAGAGTTATCTTTTCCTTCTCATTTCAGAGTATCTGCTATAGGTGTAGCCAGCATGCTTTTTTGCAATAAAATTCACCTACCTGTACATCCACACAGTAAGTCTCTTAATGCTGGTTCTAAATTAATTTTTTTTTTTGAGTTGTCAAAACATAGCACTGTCTACCCATGTTTTACAACTCAAAGGGGAAGCTTCCAAAGCGGGGAAAGGAAGGCTCACATAAGGACTGAGGCTGGCAACATGTGAAATTTGGGTGCCAGGTTATTAAGTATTCTGATTTAGCCACGATGTGAAACTCCACAGTGAGCTCTACAAATAGCTTTGCTGATACTGAGGTAGTGACCTCTGAGGCTTTCATGTGACTGTGCTGCCAATGGGTTGTCTGGTCCACCGGGGTGCCACTTTCCTTTGATTTATCTTTGAGTCTGAGGGATTTTTTTTTTTCTGTAGTAAGAAAATCCTATTTCAAATTCATTATTAGAGCTGGCCCCAGTGGATAAATCCTAGTAACTAGATATTTATTTTCCACGGATATATGTACTGACTTTAAAACAAGCCTCATGCAGATAGATGTCTGGTTTTCCTTATTAATTAAGGAAGATGGGGAAGGGAAGAAAAAGGGGAATATATAATAGCTCACTTACCTGAGAAAAGCTGTGCAGCTGGGTGTGATCTGTTGTATATGGCAGAAAATATGCATCTAATCAATTGTACTCTCTTGGAAACTTAAAAAAATTGGTTTCTAGTGAACGTTATCATACAAACTTGGTGATAAAATAAACATTCTGATCACTTCTGCACTTTTCTGCAGACCAAATACAGTCACGATAAATGAAGTTTTTAAAAAAAGAGAAAGAACAGAAAAGTAACATATTAAATGTTTGTGTAAAACTATTCTGGTAGCAAGCCCATATCTCCTGTTCTCAGGATTAAAACTGCTTTGCCTAGTGAAAATGTTTCAAAACTGACATGCACAAAGAGTCTGCATTCTGCTGCAAGCATAACTTCCACTGAACTGTGTAAAAATAAGGCAAGATACAATGTCAACACTAAGAAGGAAAGGTTAAGTTACAGTCCTTGTAAATTTGATGGGTATTGCATGAGAAAGCTTTTTTTTCAGTAAATCAGTTCAGCGCTATTTTCTGTTCAGTATTAAAAACACTGCAGCAAAATCAAAAGTTTCTAGATCTATCACAAAACTGTGGAAGTAGCATTTCTACAGGCTACAAAAGATATTTTAAATCCTTTCCGAAATCTCATCAGGGGACTTAATCTGTCTGCTGAAATTTTGCAGAAATTGGCTCTATCGCCTCTGTGCCCAAGTAGCAAAAGTCACCCACAAAACCAGAGATGTATTTTAGTCTGTGCTCAATGTTTATGCAAGAGAGGCAGTAAGGAGAGTGGTGTCATCTCCACCCTCACAGCAATCACAGCTGCTGACTGCACACTCAGATGCTGTGCAAGGAGCTCAGCCAAGCTAGTTTCAAGAAGTGTGTTTAATGCTAAGCACTAACAAAAATAAACCATATTAGCTGATCATACTCTGAATATAACACAAAGGCTATTGCAACTTACTGGATTTTTGTCCAAAACTTCCCCCTAAAATTACCTTTTGCACAAAGGAAGTCAGCAATGCAGTCGATGTGCAAAGGCTGGGAGTCGCCCACACCGAGCTAGGCTTGAGACAATGATGGTTACTTCCATGATGGGGTTTTTCCTCACATTTTTACCCTCTGAGAAATCCTCTTTCTCAACATTTTTGTTACTCTATTTTTTGCTTTATATTTTCAGATACATAAATACGTGGAAGCATTTTACAGGAATTCCAAAGCTTCCTGAGAAGTGACTGACCTTTGTAAATCTTGGAGTATGTGCAGTTAATTGAAAAGTTCTCCTCTCAATGTATTTCCTCTAAACAATGGAAAAAATATCTATGTTTAACAGAACCCCATCCAGGTATGTGTGTAAACTTCAGAGAAGAATGCAAGAGAGTTATTTATAAAAGGATGAAAATATTAAGTATTATTTATTTAGTGCCAACTGTATTCTTGGCTCTTATCTGTTCTTACAAGCAGCACTCTGTTCATATATGGAAGAAGCAATTTGAAGCCACAGCATCTGAGCTACAGTAATTTTGATAAAATAGCAATGAAAAGATGCCAGCAAAGTACCTTTTATGTGTGTATTAAACTTAGCTTTGGTTGACAGTGTGCCCACTGCAAAACATACACAATACCTATAGGAATGATAAACAGAGCTTTCTCCAAAGAAGATTGTATTCAGTTCTGTTGTAACTTAGTTATTAATTTAGTGTATAGTTTAATCTATCAATTCCTTATCTATAAAAGGGATACATCAGGACTTCTGTGAGTCTTGTCCAGGCACATTTCACTGTCTTCTGAGAGGAGCTATCCTGCTACGGGTGTTGCTCCACCCCTGCTACTCCATAGCCCTAGTCAAGACTGGAGGCTCAAACTGTAACTCTTATATCCAACATTAATTTTATTATGGTAGCTGCAGGCATTAAGACTTTAAACAAGGAATAAAAAAATACTACTGTTTGACTTATAAAGAACATGAAGGAAAGAGAAATGCTTTAAAATACCTTAGTAATATTTTCTGAACCTCTAGACACATTTACTACGATCACATCTCTCTTCAAGTCTTGTAAGCTAACACCATCTTATTAACTTTTAATATATGAAAAATAGGCACTATAGGAAATGTAATGTTACTAATGAGGTAAAGATCTCCCCCCTTACTGTTATTTCCTGCCCATCTCCGTGGTAAGTAACCATGTATCTTTGTATATGGACATGTACAAGATAAGTGAAATAGCTACTTACCCATCTCTAGTCCCAGTGGACCATGATTAGCCAGTAAAAAGGCATAGGCCACATCAAACCAACGCTCTACAGAACAAACCCTAAGAAGTGCATTAAGATTCTGCCCTTGTAATGCCAGCTAGTGAGATTTTCACACATGGGGAATACTGAATAGGACCTTCTAAAGCTCAAAGATCCTGCAATCACATTTTGTCCCATCAACCAGTAGTTCCCAGAAAGATAAATACAAAGAAATCTGCAGCAAAATATAGAGCAAAATCTGCAGAAAATATCTCAAGACTTCTAAATGACAGGAACATTCCCCTTGTTAAAAAAGCAGATGAAATGTATTTGCTTGTTAAACACTGCATTCATAAAAGCAAACTTTTCTTTGCTGAGGATTGCACACAGCTTTCAAGCACTCTTCTGCAAGCCAAATACAGACATAATTTCTTTTCTGATATGAAATGTAACCCTTCTGCAATCTAATCAAAAGTTGGACTGCCAGATCCCGAATGATACTAAAAAAATGGTCACATCAAGTTTCTAAGGGTCATGATTAAAAACATGTGGAATGTTCCCTCCAGTACCTCTGGAATTTAATTGCACACTGTCTGGACACTCAGAGTATTCCTCATAGGCAAGGAATAAAAATGCTGATGTTAAGAGGCCACACTGAAAGCACACCCCTGCTTCCCCCTGCCCATCCTCCCATCCCTGGCCCTCCCTGCCCCTCTGGCCAAACCCTAAGACAATCAGTGCAAGAAATAGCACAATCAGGGAGAAGTGCTTGAAAGTACTGTTAAAAACAGATTTTCTCAAGAGTAAGAAGAAAAACTCAAGAAAAACTGGCTTAAGTGACTAGTCCAAATTTAAACAAAATCCACCCAAAGCAGCAAACCAGGCAGAGCAAACCAGGCTCTGAATTAAAGCCAAATCATGTGAATTTCAGGTCAACCAATGGCTAATAGCAGCTCCACAGGGATTAGAAGCACTGCCTGCTACTAAACTGAGCAACCCTAAATGTAAACTCACTCATCCATTGAAGTCATGTTGAACATCTACTGGAGCGTGGCTTAAATCATGGAATTCCAGATGAACTGGTGAAAATTTGTTCAGCAAATGTATCCAGTAGAATATGATTTAAAGGGGCTATTCAAATTTCCCTGATACCTCCTACTATTTCAACTTGTCTGGAAAGGCTGATCCAATACAAAACTTGTAGTACTTCCACGAGCTTTAGATTTCCTGACCTCCAGCGAGTGGGAGGCTTACTGCAGTTTCCCTGGATGTCTAAAAACACATCCTTTTTTTTGGAATGGCACATTCAGCATTTGTGTCTGTGCTGAAATTTAGTTTTCCTAAATTAAATAACATCTGGTATGTGCCAAGAATATCAGGGGATGGCTATCCATGCAATGTTACAGCATCCTTGCTCTAGTTTACTGATACTTAGTTTCCTAAGATTAGCCTGTTGGAACTACCTAGAGGGATATGGGGTTTATTTATAAGCTCTAGTATACCTGCTCATAATTTATTTAAAAATCATTCCAATCATTTATTTTATAAATCAATTAGCTCCTTCTGATTTCCTTCCAATTTACAGTGAAATATCTTCTGCCTGTTGTTATGCTGCTTATTTCAGTTGGGTAAATGTCCTTTAAATCTAGTTCTTATGCTGTAGCATGATGCCCCGAAACCATTATTCAATACCAAATTTATTTTCAAATTCCCTTGAGAAGTTTAGTAAAAGGACGATGAGAAATCAATTAGGGCCATGTTGATGAATTAGGAATTATTATTATTTCAGCTTTGCTTTGAAACAAACAAAAAGAATATGCAACCAAACAGATGAAAATACCATCCATAAGGAAAACAATTTTAAAAAGGTAGAACTAGTGTAAAGACTGTTCTGTGAAATCATATTTCTGAGCTTAAGGAAACTGACTGGGATCCGGGTCACTGGGTTAGAAAGAACTGTGTTAGCAAAAGAAAGATTACTGTCTTTCTAATTTAGTATGCTAGATAATTAGGGGAGCTTGATTTCAACAAAATGTTTCCGATATTGTATAGCATGGAGTTATGCACACTGCAGCTAAAATCACGTTAAATTCTTAACAAATAAAGGGGGGAGAAATGTAAATCCATCCTCTCTGCCCTACTTCTGCCTATGTACCACACAGTATGTCTTCTGCAAAGACATAATATACAAAATGTAAGAGCACTACACAGAAACAATAAATTCAAAAAGTACAAATCAAATCAAATTTGCTTTTAATCTCCCTCTATGTTTCTTACTAAAAAAAAAAAAAAAAAGGAAAATTTGAAGACTTCAAAAAATAATGTAATGTCATCTTAGAGAAAAATCAGCTTATTATAAAAGCCTCAGTTAAACTTTAAAATATACAGCCGAAACATTTTATGGTTCACCACCTAACATAAAACAACACTGAAAGACAGCAGCAAACACACTCTGCTGCCTTAACAGCCAAATCTGTTCATCTAAAATAAATCTGTGCCATGAATGCTACACTGGATTAGCAGACATGAAAATCAACAAGTTCCCTCTTCTAGGCATGAACCCTTCATAGCTCCATGCTACAATCCATTGCAAGGAAATGAATACTGCCATGAGAAACTTCAGATGACATAACAGCAGCATTGCATGGACATTTGAAATAGGCTGGAAAGGAAGTTTATTCCCAACGAGTACTACTGGGTATTCCCACAGCATGGAAGGCTTTGGTTTCAATTACCTTGTATTTAGATTATGCTTTACCTTGCAAGACTCTGTGATCTCGCAGTGAATTATTACAAGCATTCATAAGTGGTAAGGATGATTTGATATTTAACTCATTGTGCAGGTGAGGAATATGATCCATATTTTACCAGTGAAAGGACTGAGATACAGACTGGTTAAAAAAAATTCTCCAGGAATGGGTACTGAATATCTCTCTCAGGTTCCACAGCTGTGCCTTAGCCAAATGCTTTCCCCCTGCCTGGTGTTCAGACCACACCTCACTGACAAGGTGCCACAGTACCTTTTTGTTGAGAGTTTCACCCTAAATACATGTGAAATTAAAGGTAAAATTCTCATTGCAGAGACAATTTTTTGCCTCAAAATTCCTTTCACTGACATTTAAACTTCTTTATCTTTTCCCTAGAGCAGAAGACAATCCTACTTTGGTATAAATTGCTACACAGGAGAAAAGCAGTAATTTCTCTCTGCATGAAATCACCTCTGCTTGGTTATTCAGATACAACTGCTATATACTTACAGGCCTAAATAAAACTACTGATAGATTTCAAACAAAATGGTAGAATTATTTTAATGTTGCTTGTATAGACACGAAAATCAGATGCACAGGTAGTTCTGCTCACTACAGGTGAAAGGCTGCAGATGGGTGTTAAAGCTCACTGAAATTACTGAAAAAAACTTACAAAGATTTCAGCTGCCACTACATCAAGCCTGTGGCCAACAGGGTGAAACTGAAGGTATTCAATTTCCACAAAGCTGCAGGGACACTTAATCACTAATGAATGATCTGGTCCACCTCGGGCAGCTGGGAATTTTTTACATGATTTCTCTTTTCTTTGGGAAGTTCCCCAAAACCTTACATATTTTGATACAAACCCAGTCCCTTCTGCATCATCTGACTTCTGAATCAGCCCCTCAAAGAACACTGCATTGGCAGTAGGTACTGTGCACAGAATAATCTTTGTTCTCTGCCATATGCCCCATGTGGTATTTTAAAAAATGACTGATTGCTGCATGATTGTTCTGTTTTCCCCTGTAGCTCTTGGGCTATATATCTTCAGGTGTGTTAAGGTACCATGGTACGATGCCAGATTAAAATTTGCCTTAAACAAACTCCCAATCGCTCTGATATCACTTTTAATTTATATTATAATTTCTAAATTCAGTTGCTTGCTTGTGACTTTTTTTTTTTCCACAAGTGCATCTGGAGCTGAGAAGCAGTTCTGTGCAGGAAGCAATGATGTGTTTTAAATGACACCCTTCTGTGTGACTTGTGTGTCTCAGTGCAACCTAACCTCTTTCACCAGAGTGGCCAGTTGAGTCCCACAGGTTCTGGGCAGTTCTTACTGTTTTACCTAAAGCAAAAAATTCCTGGGAGTGTCCACAAATCTGAACCGGCATCTGTTCTTTTCCTGTTGTTTCTTCTTTGAAAATATAAGCAGAATGTTAATTACCTTGCCCTGATTTTATCCTGCTGCTCAGTTTGTTTCCTTTTAACTTTTGAATCTATTACCACCTGCCAATTTGTCTAATCCTCTATTCTGGCAGATGTAAGGTTTTAGCTGAGATTCCTGCAATGATCCTGAAGGAAAATGAACCATATTCCACTAGGTCAACAGTACTCAGAAAGACAAATCTGTTACAAACATTACTTCATCATTTGCAAAAATTGGAATCTACATACAGAAACTTATTTCATGGATGCTTTCTGAGGAGCTTGACGATCTCTCACATGAAAGAAAGGAAGTTACAAGATTTGTGCCTCCAATACTTTGTAACCTTTTCATTTTTGTCATTTTTTGTTCTTAAATGAATAATAAAATAAAACTTTAAATAATTTGGAGATTCTTTCCTAGTTCTCAGCACACACACACACAGAAGAAAAAAAGCTGATTCAGCGTTTTCACACGTGCTTAACTCCATAATTATGTGCTGTGCTAAATTAGAGAGCTGTGCTCAGGTTTCATATTACAAGGATTACTTTAATTCTACACAGGAAAAAAAAGAATATTTTACACTATATTTTAATAAATAATTAATATTAACCTGCATCTATTAAATAAAGGTTCAAACTTGCACAGTGCCGTAAGCTCCCACTGGATGGTGTTTATCGACTTGCAAAATCAGGATCTGGTACAATGGTATTTGGAGAGCACTTCTGTTTCATACTGTGCCAGTTCAATATTGCTAACTACAGGTGTTTAAAAAGCATAAAGTGGTCCATCAAATATCAAAAGATGAGCTTTATGCTTGCCAGATTTTTAAAAAATAAATAAATAAATTTGGGGCTCTGCTTATTTGCCTTCTGGTTTTTGATACTCCAGGGTTCAGCTGGCTCATGTTTTCATGTTTTATCTCTAACCATAAAGGCGAGAACTCTTTTTTGATTGAAGCTAAAGTTTGCATCTACTCACTAGCCTGCAGGAGCAGACTTTAAGAAAACATCAAATATCATTAACGCTCATGGGAAAACTGTGAAAATGGGCTATGTTGGTTGATAACTTACTAATTTACAAATTTTAGTAATAGACATTGGTGCTTTGAACTACTGATGTGAATTAGCCAGGTTCTACTACTTACTTAATAGTCTATGTTCCTTGTGGCATTGAAATTATTGTGGCTTAGAAACCTACTCTGCAACTGAACCCAGCGCTGCTTGCCATGTGAATCTGGAACAGATTTACTCGGAGAGTACTGGGAGTTTTACATTTTATGCTGGAATAGAAACAGTATTTAAGACTCGATTGAGTATCTTTAGACTAGTTACTCCAATTGTTTCAATAATGAAATTGCTAGTTTCCCCTCCTTTTACAGTTCTTGGCCTTCAACAAGGAGCTCCACAAGGTGTGATTTCATGCCATGGATTTTCATTGTTTGTTATTTGATGGATGAGACATAGTCAGTCCATTTTTAAGAAGGAACTATAAACCCCTGAACATTTACAGCTTTTGGTCTGTCTTAATTACAGGAACTACTGAAACAAGTGATATGGCATAGATTTGTGGGAGGCATGAGTAACTGAGTAGACAAGAACTAATACATGCTTTGGATCTGTTGCTGATGTATCACAACATTGTTCCAGTAATGAACTTCTCCAAAGAATTAAGAGTTCAATTTGAAGGCTCGTTTCTGTCATTTTTGCACCTGGTTAGATTCATTGCCTCAAGAGCTGAAAAAAAAAAAAAAAATCCAAAAATTTTGGACCAATCTTTTACCCTGTGTACTGTGAAGAGAGTAACTGAGCTCTCTCCTTTCATAAACTGATTTAGTGCTTTAATTGGCTGTTGGCTGATGTAGAAAATATAAATCTCATTCTATACCTCATATCTTACTAGGAATACATCAGTTCAAACGAAACTGCTGTGGCAATCACAAAACAAAATCAGCTGAGAATGAAGGGGAAAACCTTTTTCTCATCACGTTTTAAAAATCTCTTATGTTGCTAAGTAGGTTTAGTAAGTAGAGAAGAACTACACATAAACCCACCTAATTTAAACATGGTGCTTTTATAAATTGAACTAATAATAACAAAAAGCATTTCAAATTATGAGTTAATTAAATGTCTAGATATTCTCTTTACTGGTGCATTCATTTTCACTCAATTTTAGGATTAACAAACTGCCATGCTTAAAATTACTATTGAGATATCAAATCACTATTT
>VZTN01003460.1:34394-60034 GCA_013400515.1 Erpornis zantholeuca | reverse complement strand
AGCAAGTGCATTTGGACGGACACCTCTCTGAATGGCTGGTCAGCTCGCTCAGGTGGACATTTAGGGGTGCTCTTTCTAATAGATGACTATTTGTAGTTGTATTTTGCACTAGAAATTGATTTAGGACTTAGGCTGTAGACTGTCTAAATTGTATGCAGTCCTGTTTGCAGTCTTTGGGATTTTGTAAATTAAAGAAAATGAAAAGTTAAAGAAAAAAGGGAAAATGTATTTTGATGCAGTACAAATGTCATTCTTCTTGTATATGGGCTCTACCAGTTTAATAACCAATCTGTAAGATATTTTTTTAATTGTTCATTCAGGAAAATGTTCTGGGATTAGATATAAATTTATTACTTTATTATTACTCTATAGTTATTGAGTTTAAATCTACAGAAGAAATTGTTCTGGTTTGTGTGTAAGTCATGGGGTTTTGTGTTTTGGCTGTGAGGACTAAACCTCAGAGGAGATGGGCTGTTTTGTTAAGTGAGCCATTTCATCCTGTTACTTCCCCTTCAGAGGTGGAAAGGCCTGGTTTTGTGTATGTAATTGCAAATAACCTGAGAGCCCTTGCTTGATGGAGCTATGTGCATTGAAATTCAGAGAAGAAGTTAGTACAGAAAAGATGGCATTTAGTTTGCTTTCCCCTTCCTAAAAGGAGCTTACAAGAAAACTGCAGTATCTATGACAGGCTTCTAAGAAATTTTTAGGTTTCTAAAGAAAAATGTAATAAACATCTTGTATTTTCTTGTAACACTTACTTAATATTCAAAAATATTAGTAGAGTATAACATAAGTATTCTGGCCTTATGGTGAAATTCCTAAAGCTTTATGTCATGATTGGTATAGGTATGGGTCAACTGGAATAAAACACAGTAAGCTCAAAGAGTAGATGACAGTTGTACTTTCAGAAAGGACCTTCTTGAGCTTTTTGATGCTGACATATTGCCCTTTAGTGAGTATTTGGATCATTGTTCTTTAATGCATTTCTTTGAGTTGAGGGGCTGTATAATTGCTGCTTTGTAGTTTCTCTGTTCAGGTTTGGGCTTGGTAATCCAAACTTCAGTCTCTGTCTGTAACATCTATTACGTCTTTGCTTTTCAGATACAAAATTGAGAGCAAGTTTGAGCATACAAGAACTGAAAAGACTAAGTTAACTATAGTCACATGTGTCTCAAATAGAATGATTCCATCTTGGTTATTTGGAATGGTCTTTAAATTGGAGGGTTGTCATCTTGCATTCAGGATAGTCTACTTCCTACTTTCTGTATTTTTTTCCAATTTTTTGTTATTTGAGTGGGTTTGTGTTAAGAAGTCTGATTTGAATCCCGAGTTACCCTGTGTACCTCTTTTACTTCATATAAATGTGAGATAGCTAAGTATAAATAATCTTCCAAGCTAGTGCTGGAAGGGGAGAGAGGGAACATAGGCTATGATATACTTCCTGAGGGACAGGAGTATATATTGAGGAAGACAGTTTGGAGCATCTCATGCATATTAGTGATTTCTTTGTCAATATCCTCTGTTAGTCTTTGTGAAGGAGAGGCAAAACAGTATGTAGCTTTCCCTCTCTGCATCAGTGAAACAGAAAGCAATTGCAAGCCCAACTGGGCTACTGTGTCTTCACCCCACACTTTATAGATACATTCTTAGAATTAGAGGGCTGCCTTAGATTTAAGGCAGTTCTGGTTATATTCTCTTATCAGGACATCCTACAAAATGGAGAAAGCATCATTTATAAGGTTAAAAATTAGGTAGAAATATTTTTATTTGTATTCGAAAGCAGAGACTGTGTGTTTAAACCCAGCAAGCTTCAGTTTAAATAGGTAGAGAGAAATTGGAATGGTAGGCCTTGAGAAACACCATTCATTTTATATACTTCTATTTGAGTCCAAGACAGCAGTTTTCCTGTTATATAGAGGGTTTAAAATACCAATACCATTTAAATTTGCCTAGCAAGTCTTCTACTTCATCTTGCCACTGGGGTAAGGACTTACATCAGGCAGTTTATCGAAGCCCCCAGATCACATGTCTGTCTCTGTCCACGTATGTCCCTATATTACACCTTTATAATTTCAACATTTTATTCTAAAATGCTCTGGGTACAGAAAACTCAGTATCTGATACTGGAGTTTGAGTATATACTTCCTAATAACAGTCAGGCATGTGTAGCACCATGTAAATTACAAGAATTAATGCAGTAGTTGTTTTTAAAATAGTTGTTGAGTTGATTTCTTTACAGAAGCCTCCAGACCGAATAGTGTTTGATGCATGGAAAACTTTGATGCTACTTTTTCCTGTATTTGAAAAGCAGTGATAAAGCAGCCTGGTTGTCGAAATGTCAGAGTTTCACTTTGACATTTAGAGCAGAGTTTCCATTTTCCGATTTGTTCTAGTGTGGCTTTTCTTGATATTGAGCTTCTTAGAGAAGATACAAAAAGTCATTAATTGAGCTGTAAAGCTTCATTTCTGTATCAGAAATGCAGTTGAAGATATCTGGAATTTATAGCAGTGTCCTTTAAAGAGTGCTGTTGATGGATATGTTGCTTCTAAAACACTGACTATCCGATATGGATCTTGGCCTTTGAACATTTTCTTGGAAACTGCACGTGTAGGTGGAGGGGGAGAAGAAGGAGTGAGAGGTTGCAGTCTGAAAATGTGCAGAAATGTTTGGTTTTTCTTTCTGTGTAACAGAAGAAACTTTAGTCTGCTGAATTCCTTAGTAATAAAGAAACAAAGACAAGTTAATTTGAAATTATAAAAGTAATAATAAATAACAAAACTAAATGAATGTCTGTTTTGAATGTTCCATCTGTCAAGAAATTGTGTTTAGCTCTGTACTGAGGGAATGAATTGCTTAATTTACATTGCATTATGGTGGGTTTTTTCTGAAGAATTTTCCTGAAAAGTTAATTGCTTCTTTCTTAATACAATTTTTAGTTTATTTTCAAACAGACAGTGTACTCTTTGCACACTTATTAACTGTATGCATTAATATGCAATATAATTCATTGTCACAGTATTCAGAGATGAATAACTTATTTGTTAAACAAGAAAGGATCATTGTTTTTAACTACATCTGTACGAAGTCAGATGGAATTGCAGTTTTGTTAGAATACATGAGAAAAATGTTAAGTATGTTAAATAAAAATTGGCTAAAATGTTGAATAAATATTACTTCTAAATAAAAATGAGTTTTGAAAAATTTGCTTGTTTCTGCTGTATCTTACAGAAACACTTGATTGGTAAATTGAATGAAAATTTCTGGTTGCCTTGTCTTTGAAGATTTTTAAAACAAGGAGAGCTGTTCTGTAAAATTTGATGTTTGGGGGAACTAAAACACATCTCAATTTCAGCTGAAATTTATTTCTTAACTTTTTATATAACTCTCTGAAATTAGCAGAAATTATTTTTAAATTTTTTTTTGCTCTAGATATTTATATTGGGAGTTTTCCTAATTCATTTGTTTGACTTCCTCAAGTTTCTCAGCCTCAAACTTGTTATCTTGAATCTTTCAGCTCTTTAATGGAAGTCGTTTTAAAATATAATAATAAGGTTAAATTTTTCAGCACTCTGGAGTGCTTTGTTTTAGTTTGAATTGTAATGGGCTTACTTTTAAAGAACAAAACCAATTACTATAAAAAATTGGTTAAAATGAAAATATTACCATTAAAAATGTACTGTACTCATGTTCTTTGTGTGGCTTATATGATTTTATGGGGTTCTTTGGGGTTTTTTTTATAACCATAAAGCAAGTGGTACTGTTAAAAGCATTTTATTCTAGAGGGAGAGTGCCTAAATGAAAATGCATTAAAATTTGTATGAAAAATTTTACAAGTAATAGCTTTGTTGTTTTGGGTGTTTTGTTGTTTGGTTGTTTTTGGTTTTTTTTAATTCAGAGGATAATGGCCACTAATATTAAATAAAATTGAGTTACTAGATAATTCCTATTTCTAATGAAAGATATTTTTTTAAATTCTTTTTTTCCCCCTATGTTTCCCCCAATATCCATGTTAAGTTTTAAACCCATGCTTTGCCTGCCTATGTGAGAATTGTGTCCTTTTCAGCTCTAGTATAATTTTCTGTCTTTTGGCTAGGTGATACAGCATAATTTAGTATTTTAATTGAGAAAAAGCTTGTTGTATTTGTAAATAGATTATGAGAGAGAGTACCTGTTGTTATTTGATGCACTATTAATTCAAGATATCTCTTTGACTCTTATCTTGCTCAAGTTACTTTTTTGCCAGTTTACAGCTTTGTAGTAATATATTATAACTGATGGAAAACTAATTTCAAACATAAAGGGTTGAATGCATGATAGAAAAATTAGTTCCAACTTGTTACGATAAAAAAATCTATTAAGATATGTAAATACAGCAATAGATGAAAGTGTACAAATAGTTGGCTTTTTAATTGCTGTGGGGAGAACTAGCAGCTTTACTCAGCAACATTCATTTTTATATTTCCAGCTGCATATGTAGTTAAAACTGTCCTCTCCAACATCAATACAGGATATTTGAAGAACACCACTTAGTAGAACTCTAGTCCCTTAACAAGAAAGTAGTTTTCAAAACTTAATTCTATTGAGACACTTTTGTTGGTTCTGCAGTGTATTCTATAATTTAAAGGTCACTTTTGGAGGAGAGTGTCCTTCCTTAATTGTTCTTGATATTTGAATAAGAAGTTAAGGAGTTGTATCTATTATATTTAGTGGTATGGTCTTTTTCATTGAGTTCTGAATTGAGAAATTCTGTTTTGGAAATTTAGTGTTACACTTATGATTTCTCAAAGCAATAGTTTTCTTGTATTACAACATTTTTCTGAAAGGGTTCTTGGGGATTTTTGTCCCGTGATTTTAATTTGATATGCAGATAAGCTGCAGAAACTATTTTTGCTTATCATTTATGTATTAAATTTATGTATTAAAATCAAAGAAGGTTTTAGTGAAGGTAGATTGGGAGAATTCAGATGACACTAATTTCACTTGCCAGCAGTTTCTCAGAAACTGTCATTTGGTACTGAATAATGTTTTTTGTATACAAAAGACATAAGACTGGAATAGACACTAATATCAAAGCAAAAGACAGTAACAGCAAATCGACTTTTTCTAAAGTCAAGCATCAAATCAACTTAAAATTCCTTAAAAAAGAAATGGAACTGTGTTTAGTCTAAAGTTAAGCTACATATGAGATTTTACAAATTTAGGGAGAAGTCTTGGGAAGGGGATGCTAGGGAATTTGCCTGCAAATACCAGTAATGTTTGGTTAATCTTAAGCAGAACTTAATAACCATGAGTATGGATAAGCCTGTGGAGATGTTCTTTCATCTCTGGGGATGATCAAATGCAGTTAAAATACAAAATGTGGTCACTCGTCGATTTCAGACAAGGATAGCAGCTTGCAGGAACATGGAAAGACCTGTCAAATAAAACTTTGTAAAATTAGGCAGTTGTCTGTTTTGTAATTAGGCTTTTTCTAGTAAAGGTAGTATGGAATATTAAATCTTAATTAGCAAATGGAATACAAACTTTTACTATTGGCAAAAAAATCCTTTTCTATGCAAGTGTTATGTATGTGTTTGATAAAGTATGTTTTAAGATGCTGTTTTAAATATAGTTAAACTTGTTTATGCTAGGAACCAATTTTCATAGAGGTTGTAGCTCTTCAGCCTTGTTTCAGTGCCATCACTGGAGACAGGAGAAAGAGAGAAATCCTTTTGTTTTTAGCAGGAGGAGGCTGGGCAGTTGGGCATCTGTGCTGTCTGACAGGCAGCCAAGCTTCCATCCAGGGGTGCGGCCAGCCTGGCAGGGGACACATGTAAGGGCAGGGGAACTGGCACTGTCTCAGCATCGGCCCGAAAGAGACTGACCAGAAGGAAATTCCACCAGTTTGAGCTTTGGGGCTTGGGGGATCTCAAGACATTTCCTAGGGAAGTCTAAGGAGGATGAGGTTGGAAGGTGGGAAGTGCTGTGGGGAGAGGGAGTTGGAGGTGCAAGCTCAAGGACCTTGTAGGTACAATGGAAAGGCTGTCTCGGGAACAAGCTGGTAAAGAAGGGGTGCTTGCACAATGGAAACTTAAGTGGCAGGAAGCAAATTCATAGGAAACTAGTCTTCAGCCTGCTGCTCTAAAAACAAGCTATTCTTTAGAGCCGCAGCTGAGCTAGGAAAGGAAGACAGCACAAAATGATGCGACAGTCACGTTTCTGAATTTCCCTAGGACTAACCATGGGGCCAGAGGATTTCTTTCACTCCAGAGAGGAGAATTTGCAGTGGATTCCTTCTCTGGAAATTATGTTAACCACTCGGTTCTTTTTTTGTCTCAGTAGTATTTCCTAAAAATTATACCTGCACACATCACTTGGCAATGCATTTTTAAGAGTGAAAAACCCTCATTTACTGTGGGTTACTTGTAGACTGTGAATACTGTTACTTCCTACCATAAGAAGTAACAAAACAGGCTTTCTGCTGCTTTTCTGCCATACTTCTTTTCCTTCCACGCTTTTCCTCTCATTGAAAGCTAGTCTCTTGCTTTAGATTATTCCTTACGACAACTGTGTTACAAAGGATTATGGCTTCAGGTGAACTGTAACCAATGAGTCAGAATAGGAAGAGCACAGTTGTATTTCATTAGTAGATAGTTTTTCATTAAAACAAAGACAATAAAACATGTCAAAACTATCACTGCAACTGCAAGTATATTCAACTTTTCTACATGTGACTCCCAAAGTGCTTGAATGTTTTGTTTTCCATTAAATCCTTTATATGGATTCCATTTCCATTCAGACATAACAGTAGTGATCCCCTTAGGAATAGTAGTAAGTGAACATTTCTGTTAGTAGCGAGTAATGGTAGTGTTTACTCTTCCAGAGATGACTCATGTAGGTTGTACTTTTTTTAATGGAGTTGTGGTTTTTGTTATAGATGTATATACAAAGTTTATAATTGTCCGAATTTCATTTTTGCTTAGCTGTGACAAGCCATCCTACTAAACTGTATTTTTAGACTTGTTTCCTAAGGAAATGAAGCTTGCACTAGTCATGCTGTCACAGTCAGCTGTCATAGTCCATCCATCTGTCCATCCTTGATAACTCAGCCAATTTTAGGCAAACTTGACAGACTGACAGAGATAAACTAACTCAGTTTTCTCCAAGTCTGCCTGAGAGAGTCATTGCTGATGTCCCTCACTGGAGGAGAAGACAGAGCAACCCCAGCTCTTTTCTCAGTCCAGGAAGGTCTGAAAGGCAGTGGGGAACCAGGCGTTGTGCTTTGCTGGCCAGCCCAACAAAGGTAGGGAGGAGGGCAGAACCAGGGGAGATGGACTAGGCTTTGAAGGCATTTTTGAGATGGCAGTGGGTAGCTAGAAATATGAGAAGGACCTGGGGATGTGAAAGCAGTCATATGGTAGGGAGACTTATTGTGAATCCTGCAGGAGATGGGGGAGGCAGAGGAGGAATGGCTCAGCAGGAGGTATAAGGAGAAAAACAGGAACAGATTTCCTACATTCTGCTCATGGAACAACTTGTTTCCTCTTCAGTCATGGACGCAGTTATGAATGTTGCAACCTCACATAAAAAATGATTGCTAGATAATGTGCATGCCCTTTGCTGTGCCTGACTGCAGATGGGTCTCTTGTTCCTTTGGTCAAACCAACTGGAAAGCCTATGGTGCACATTACTGCTATTGCAAAAGGTTAATCATTACCACACTGTCAGCCTTAAAAAGTTTGTTCACATGAAATGTTAGGCTTAAACTGAAGAACTCCAGTTGTCTTTATTGATAAAAATTAGAAACTTTACTATGTTTCTTTTTTTTTTTAAATTTAACCAAATTTGTAACGATTTGTGTTTAGTGGAAGGATAGGGAGGAACATTTGAAATGTCAGATGCACCATTGGAAGGTTTGTGAAAAAAAGAGGGAATTTATGAAACTCCAAATGAAAGAAAGTGCTTGGATGATAACATTTTCCTAAATGTTTAGATACCTTTATCAGATTTCAGAGGGGTTTTTTTGAGTAATTTTGGGGTTTTACCTATTTGTCAACAATTTTTTCTCTAGATACTTCAGCATATGGCATTTTCATGTCACGCTACATCTCCATTTCTCTCAGTTATCTCTGTGCCCTGAGTTTCAACTAGTTAGGCCAGCTACTTCATCGTCAAGTGCTTTTTTTATTAGTTCTTCTGCTGTAATTCCAAGAAGTGTACTGCATGTCTTCATTAGTGAGCAGATAAAAGCCGAAGTTTTTCATCTGGAAGGTTCAGTCTCAGTGGAGAGCTTTATGTCGAGTGAATCTATTGAAATACAGTTGCTTGTTTTCCATGAAGATATAACAAGTAATTTCCCCCCTTTCTTAACAGAACGACCCTTAAGTTGTGTTTGTTTATATCACTGTAATCTAATGCTCGTTAGTTCTGAGACATCCTTGTCTTTTTGGTTAAAAATGATCTCTAAACTGATGAAAATTTCCAGACTTGGCAGAGATCAGAGCCTGCCCAGCTTCTGATTAGTGCTCACTTGTACACTCTTTTCCTGTGATTGTCTCCCCTAGTACAATAAACTGCCCTCCCTCGTTTTGCCTGAATGTGCAGCCACTGGCTCTCTGCTGAAATGATGTAGTTAGAATGACATTAGGATGTAGCAGGCTCCAGCAGGAAACAAGGCACTGCTGGGGAAGGTCAGGAAGCACTTTAGGATCATCGGAATTTTCTGCCATATTCTGGGACCATAAGACCATGTATTAATTAATGCATTTAACCCTTCTAAAGAGTGATCCCTGCATGGTTATGTGTGCACTGTTAGTCTGTGCTGTACAGATAACTCTGTGAAATAACCATGAGGTTTTGTGCTGAAAAACAGCTTTGTTGAAGATGGAAGTACATATGTTAAATATATTAAAACACACTTCTTGGCAGTGGAGTGCCTGGATTGAAGAGGCCTGAATTGTTAAAAACGAAATAGTGTGCATTTCCGTATTTCAGATTATAAGAAGAAACAAGAAAAAGTATTTATTTATTTTCATTCCACTAAGTATTCCATAATCAGCATGTGTGGTCTTTTGTCTGAACTAAATCTCTCACCTGCCAGCCAGGCTCTAAGAGTTTGGAGAAAAGTACAAATGCTCCTGTTTCTGTGATGGTTTTGCTTTCTGTCCCTTGCATGACATTTTGGGTATTGCTTGGTTATGCTATACTGAGATGTCATCTTTTGTTCTCAGAACTTAATGTCACAAGAGAGGGCTACTTGTTCACTTCATTGTTTTGTTTATATATAAGCTTAAGCAGGGGTTGCTGCAAAAGTTTGAAAAGTACACCAAATGTGTTATGCAGTTTTTCTGTATGTTTACAGGCATTAGTACAGTTCCTCTAATTAAGGAAAAAAAGTGATGCGTTCAATGTTATTGTTGTCTCTCTTATACGTTGTATTTCACAGTATAATTAAAGCCATGACAGGACATCAGAATTTACAGATTATAGGGAAACATATGCAAGTAGTCTTCCTTATCATCAGGTTTCTGCTGTTACAGTATGTGATGAAATGTAAAGAGTTGTGGGTTTCGGGAGGGGGGTTGCAGTTGGAAGGAATTGCAGCTGTACCTGCCTGGGTACAGCCAGAGCAAAGAGAGCAAAACAATTTGCAGAGAAACTTTTGCTTTTATTTGCTCATTAACTTTTGTAGATTTTCTTTCACTTTTTGTTTGAGCCAAATTGAAGTAATCTCTAAAATTAAAAGGCATGGTCATTTGGCTGGAATTTTAATAATGGCAAGCTCAGAAATGTTTCAGTGATTACTGTTTTCCTAGTAAAGAAATAACTGTGTTGAAGTGTGTTTAAACTGGTACTTCTGAGAAGAGAATAGAAGTCATTATAACACAGATTGCTCCTTACCTAATGGTGCATCAGGTGGATGTTAATGAGAATCTCTTAAAAGGTGTTGCTATTTCCTGACTATGTAGTGTTACAGAAGAGATCTCCATTTAGCAGTGTTGTTGAAGTGAGGGTACAGCATGTCACCAAATCCAGCGTTTGAGTCTGGGGACAAGTATTCCAAGTGACCACTTTACATTTCTGTCTTTAACAGGCTTGGGAAAAACCAAGAGGAAGACGAGTGCGAGAGACGCCTCCCCCACTCCCAGCACAGACGCAGAATACCCTTCCAACGGCAGCAGCGCCGACCGGATTTACGATCTTAACATTCCCGCCTACGTGAAATTCGCCTATGTCGCAGAGAGGGAGGATGAGCTGTCCCTCGTTAAAGGGTCCCGAGTGATTGTCATGGAGAAGTGCAGTGATGGCTGGTGGAGAGGTAGCTACAATGGACAGATCGGCTGGTTCCCTTCGAACTATGTGGTAGAGGAGGTTGAGGAGGCAACTGCAGATTCACCCAGCTTTCTCAGCCTAAGGAAAGGCGCTTCCATGAGTAACGGCCAGGGCACCAAAGTACTCCACATTGTTCAGACACTGTACCCATTCAGCTCAGTCACAGAAGAAGAGCTCAATTTTGAAAAAGGGGAAACGATGGAAGTAATTGAAAAGCCAGAAAATGACCCAGAATGGTGGAAATGTAAAAATTCCAGAGGTCAAATCGGTCTTGTTCCTAAAAACTATGTAGTAATCATTAGTGATGGTCCTACCATGAACACTTCCCATCCGCCTCAGATAAGCTACACGGGACCATCTTCTACCGGGCGGTTTGCTGGAAGAGAGTGGTATTACGGGAACGTTACCCGGCACCAAGCGGAATGTGCGCTGAACGAAAGGGGCGTGGAAGGAGATTTCCTTGTTAGAGACAGTGAATCCTCGGTAAGTGGTGCTCAGCCCACAGGTCTGTAACCCCCTGTGCATGGGTTAGCAAGCACAGCACTTAACAGATTCCCTGTCTTCTCACCCTTATAGAGGCGAGCAGGGCTTCAGCGTTACCAACCAGGACCCTCCCTCCTTGTGAGAATTGGTCTGTTAGTGAAATGCAGTGACATTTACACTGAAGTTTAACAGCTGTGGTCTGTATTATCCAGGGGTTTTTTAATCAGTGGACAAGCAAGTAAATATTTCAGGATTCTGTTTGGCTTTTCATGTGTTTCTCATGCAATCCTCAAATTTAAAGCACTTCAAGATAAAATAATTCTAGTTGATTGAATATTTTGTCATTGATTTGATCTTAAAGCTAATTTCAAATAGAATCTTTGCTTTGGTCAGTTCTGTTCGACTTCTAATTGAATAATTGCATATTTTATTTATTAATTAAAATCCCATTTTAATGTATTTCTGATCTACTTAGATAATTTAGGTTGTAATAAGGTAAAGTTATTATTGTAGCTAGTTGTTAAGATTATGATATACAACAGAGAGGGTCAAGTCAGCAGCCCATATGCCTTGTAAATTGAGCCTTGATGACATCAGAGGGATCGGAGTAATGCTGATTATGGTTCATGTAATTCTCAAAGTTCAGATTTAAAATTCAGCTGAAAAGACTTTCATGTGTGCTGAGGCCAGAGAATTTACAGTTAAAACACTAAAATTTAATTATCCATTGACTGTGTTTTTGAAAAGGTGACAGATTTGAATCTTCCATCATATGTAATATTGGCAAAATTGACAAAGTACAGTTTTGTAACAGTCCCAGATATTTTTATCTGAAGACAGTATTGTCTGATTAAATTTCAGGCACCTCTCCTTGATGAATTTGCTCTGCAAAAAACACAATAGCTATCAACCTACCCTTTCTTTGAAGCTCTGTGTCATTGAATTCCTATTTCTGCTTAATTGTAATCACTAAACAAAGGCAAATGCAAATAAACCACAGGAGAACAGGAAAAAGGAATAGAGATTAAATAAAAATAAACCAGAGGAAGACAGGAAGAAAAATAGGAATTTAGAAATCATGACTGATTTACAGAGGCTGAGAAGAATCAAGTTTGTTTAATCAACAGAAGAGAAGACTTATGTGGGACACATGGTCTTCTGAAATGTAGAAAGCCACTGAAGGATTATGGTAATCATGAAATTACAGTAGTTCCTTTTTTTTTTTTTCCAAATTATTTTTCTATCAACATCCTTTCTAGATAGGGGCATACTGGATGTGGTGGAAAATTGGCATATCTGTCCCACAGGTAGAAGCTCACTTTCAGATCTAGAGGCTGCATTGTGATTTATCCTGAGACTGTAGCTATCAATTTCCTTTCATCTCTTGGGAAAGTGCCAAGAAGGAGAGTTTGAAAATTAATACATTACTTAAATGCAAAAATGCTCACCCATTTCTCAGTGCATGACATGTCACAGTGACCACTATGCTATGGCTTGGTTTTTTTGCTCTTAAGAGTCTGCCTCTATCTCTGGAGTAAACAAATCACCTTGAAAGGTAACCTTTTAATTTAATGTGTCATCATAACACTTAATCCTTGTATTCAAAGCAGTTTCAAACTTTTCTCCCTGCGTTGTTGCTGAAGAAATCATTGCTTTGGAGTACAAAAATATTCATTCAGAATGTGGTCTTCAAACTATTTCCAGCATCTAACACTTAGGGGGATTACAGAAAATTTCTTCAGTTCATATCACAGCAAGATTTTGCACACCCGCAGGGAAGAAAAAAAAAGAGCTGAATTGAGGAACTTACCTTTTTTCCTTCTTCTTGTACTCTTTATCTGGTCTTGCAAACCCTGTATTTGAGACTTTTTTTAGCGATGAGAAAACTGTAGTTATGCACATAAATGCCTTCTTTGTGTTAGTACTACATGAGAGTTCTAGTTTTTATTAGGTTTAGAGAAATAATTTACTGCCTCTCAAACTTGCATCTGCCCTAATCTTTATGTATCATTCCATCATATAATGTGTGAATTATAAACCACTGGGGATTGCTTGTTTTTTTCCTAGAGTGCCACAAGTGATATAATAAGTGAATGGGCATACTTGATAGCATTGAGAAAAGGATCATAAAAGATCTATTTCAAACTTATTACATATGGAACAAAGAAAGAGTTTAGCAATAACTCATAAATTTGTGACTGATACTGTATTTCACATGTGACTACAGAGGTTGTTCATGTTGTGGCTAAAAGTCACCAGGAATGTCTGCACAATCTGAGCAGAGGATCTTGATTAGAGAGAACAGACTGAGCAGAGCCAAGTTGTCAGCTCTCTGGTGTGCTCATCTGACCACCAGACCAGGACTTCCCATTACATTGTGGTGTTAACTATTAAAGCTGCAGATGCAGGGGTTATTCCTTTCTAGAAAGGCCCACAGATAAAACTGTGAGTCATACTGCTAATTCCGTACCTGATTTTTGACCTGTTTTAGAGTTTTCTGTAGCCTTCCATCACCATAATTACAAAAATTTGTCTGTATAAAAGTTTTCCTTAGATTTGAGTTTTGCTCTTGTTACTGAGCTACAGAAAGCTCTCCTTGGATAGATGAAGGTTTGTGTTATTCTGTATTTGCTTGATGAGACTGTCATGATTCTCCATTTCAGGTGTTAGTAGTTGCAAGATTTTACAATGTTTCTCTAGGTTTAGCTTACCAGGTGTTTGTATCACAGCTAGATTCCTTCAGCCAAAAATATTCTTCTCAGTAACACTTAGATCTACAGGATGAATAGAATAGTGGAGAATAACCTGAGATGAACTCTGCAAGGTAGCTAGGAGCCTGATTATCTTCATTAATTACGAAATACTATTATTAGAACCATAAACTTATTTGAACCATTTAAGCCGCTAGTTTATGTAACAGGCACAGTTACCTACTGATAACATTTTTGCCAACTCTGTTACAGCTAGGAAATGTCACCTTAGTTTTGGAGATCTAAAAGAACTGGGCACGTGCCTAGTTAGAAATACTGCTTGATTTGTTCTTTCTGTTGCAGGTTAATGAATACTGACATTTGTCTCATATAAGTAGCACTCCTAAACAAAAAAATGCAGATTTAACCAATGCAGTCTCTGTAGAGCCACTTTTTGGATTTCAGGCTCTTCAGCGGTCAAATTTTTGCTCTCTTTGTGTCCTTCCTAACCCAAAACAAACAGGTCTTGGCTGATACCGGTGGTCTTGGTTGGGTGGGTGATCATCATGCTTTGAAGATCTCAGATTTAGAGAAGCAAATTTGGGTGAGAGAGGGTTGTTTTGTTCAGATTCACACCAGGAAACAAGTGTGCTCACTAGTGCTGTAGCTAACAGGAAGCAGTAGTGTGTCACCTCTAGCTTCTGAGCAGAGCCTTTGCTGCAGACACCCTTAAACTTCAAAGGCAGCTTCTGTCAGAACTTGAGGGCCCCTTGCACTCCTTTGCAACTGGGTGTGAAACTAGTGATCAGGCAAACACCAGTGCTTCATAGTCCTATGAGGTCTTCTCATGAAGCAGAGGTGTTATTTTTCTCAGACTGTGAGAGTCTGAGCTATGCAAATCTTTGGATGATTTCAGGGGCAGTTATTCATTAGGAAGTAATGTCTACCTTCTGCTGGTAGCCTCACAGCATTCAAATTACAGTAACCCATCCTAAACAGAGTCGCAGGATGTAGTTTAAAGATGATGATAATAATGATTGTAGATGTATTAAAATTATATTTAGGATTGTAGGTGCAACTGGATTTGTCAGGTTTTTGAGATCATATTTAGCTTTTCTATTGTCTAGAAATAATGACTATAGAGGGAGGAAGGAGAGGTTGAGAGTTTGTATGTTTTTGAGGTGCTAATTCTGTAGCATTCAGAGTATCTGATGTTTTCCTGGGGTTTTAGTCCTTCAGCTGCTGGATAGAAGCAATGAAATGTGGCAACTGTTTAAAAACTGAACACTGGTCATGTTCTGTGACGTGCAGTGATTGATGAGTACAGCAGACAAGAGGATAAAGTTTTTCTTTGAAAACAAGCATAAGGAAATATCCTAGTGCTTTATTTTAAATGGAAGAACAGAAATCTTATTAGAGCTATGCTTGAAGATCGATGGAACCAATTCATATTTCTGACCTGTGTAATATTGATTTTGGAACATGAACACTACATAGGGAGGGAAAGGGTATTTGGTTATATCCAAATGAAATAGAAGGGGTAGAAAAAGAATTGACTCTCCCAGATGGCTCTTTCCAGTATGACCTTAGATCTTTGGGCCATGACTTGAAGTTTTTTGACTGAGTGATTGAGTAAGAGGAGAAGTGAGGGAAAACTTGGGTATGGAAGTTGAAGGAGTTGGGGAGCCCCAGGACAGGCTCACTGATGGGAGCTCAAAGGGTCAGGCATAGTCTGAAGAGTGAGTGCATGAGAATATCTTTCTTTGAGAAAGGGCATTGGCAAATGGAATTGGATTGAAAGGGAAAATATGAAATAAGTTACAGGATCAGTAAAAAGCTCTCAGAGGGAGTTGTTTTTCACAACCTTGCCATTCATAAATGATAAAATTATATTTCATTCTCAATTGGAGGTTTTAAGAGGGAACTCTCTTTTTCCCATTTCACTTGTTTTTCCTTAAATTGCTTTATCACTTGTTTTTGTGATAGTTTCCAATTGGTTTTTTAAAAAAGATAGTTCAGTCCCTCATGAAAGAAATAAAATTAAAGAAACATCTTCCTACCTTTTGTTTTCCACGTGCTGTAGGCACCAGCTTGCTTATGGTCATCTCTAGATATAAGCAGGTGTTAAAATAACGGAGTTGAAAACAATTCAAAGTAGTACCTGGGCTGTAGGTACATTAGAGCTAATCTTTGATTTTTCTGGTTTAGGAATTGATTTAACTTCAGGTTAGGTTTGTCAGGTCTGTGTCTTTCCAATTATGATAGTGTAGAATTATTCATAGGTTCCCTGCCACAAAGTTGTGCTCTGTAACTCTTATTGAAGAATCATCAACTCTTCTATAGACTTAAGGGATTAAAGCTTACTTCTGATGTGCCTTTATTTGGTGTATGTGAGTCTTTTATTCCTGGAAAAGTTAGTGTGTAAACATCCAAATGTAGCAATTAATTTAAGAGGGAGAAGAGAGAAAAATTGGCCAGCAGTTAGAACAAAATAGCTTAAACAGTAAATAAAATAAACAGACTTGGAGCAAATCCAAGGAGGACAGCAGGGAACCAATTCAAACTGCATCCAACCAGCATACTTTAAAATGGTAGTGTTAAGAGCAATTGTTTATTTAGATTTTTTTTTAATAGTATTTTTAATGAATTTGCATTTTTGGTAGGGCAAGAAGGAACCAAAATAAAGACAAAAACAAGTCAAATTGCTTTTGCTGCTCATTCTTGAATCCTATAGAAGTTACTACTCTGAGACCAATAAAGGGTTTCAGGATTTTTGCAACAGCTGTTTGAGCTCTTCCATCTCTTTGCACCGGATGATGACTCTCAAAAGAGTTAGATCAGCCTTTCCACTTTTTACATTTTTTTTTAATTAAATCAGATAATGAAAAGAATAAACTTTGTAATATATTCTGCAGAAAATATGATAATGTCCTCTACTTCTGTATCAATCTAACTAACAGGCTCCAGGGCTGTGGAGAATAGACAATAGTTCATGAGAAATGATCATTCACTAAGGTTATAATTAAAATGGCAGAAAGAGTATTTAATGTATTGTGTGAATCACTTCACAAAGATAGAAGTCTGGCCAGTGCCTGGGTCATAGGACAGTAGGTCAGAGGTCCAGCATCTCTCTGCGTGTCATTAGCACATTCTTTATCATCTAGAAATAATGATTCTCAACAGATACAAGGAGCTTTGAAAGCTCATAATTTTGACATGCTAAAAAGAACTGTGCTTTGTCAGAAAACATTAAAACATTTTTGAGAGCAAAGTGATTTTCACTTATTTTTAAACTTTGCCATAACGTTGTTTCCTGTTCCTAAAACAAACAAAAAATATTTAGTTTGCATTATGTACTTGTCATATGTAAATTCTTCTGTTTTAATTGAGGGCCTTTCGGTTACTGATATTTGTTTGGTGTAGACATCACCCATGGAAGCAACAGAACTTAGTCAGCAAGATTTGTTACTGTTTTTTGAATCCTAACCAGCTAATCTGTACTTGCTGCCTAGGTCTGTCCTTGGTGAGACCCTACAGACTGCCTGTGTTCAGGGCACAGCAATCAGCACACTGCCCGGAGCCCATGCCCTAAATTTCTCCTCTCTGAGCCCAGGGTCCCAAAGCTTCTGCAGAGCTTTGTTTGTGTGGGCCTGTGCTTTGTTACTGTTTAATAGCTGCTGCTTGGAAGTATGGAGAACCCACTGGAACCAGGTCCCAGGCCTGTGTGGCTATGGCTGCTGAGGGGTTTGTCCACGCTGCATTCAGGGCTTTCACCACAGCAGTGTTCATACAGCCAGGTTACCTTTAACCCAATGGGGTAGGTGCTGAAAATAAGCCAGTCTCAGTGTGAGTTCTGTGCAGCCTTCTTTGTGATGCTCCTGAGGCAGGGGCTTAATATCAGAGATAGATGGCTTAAAATAGCAAGTTTTCTTACTTGGAATTAGGGGTGGATGACAGGGCACAAAATGTATCTTGGGTGGAGCATTGGAAATCCCAAAGATATGCTCTTATGCACATTTCTTTCCATCACTTTCCCCCACCCTTCCCAGTCCTCTCTTGGCAGTCACGGAAGTGTTCCGTGTATTTTGAGCCAGTGGCTGCTCAATGCCAGAGGGAGCCTTCCTGATGGAGCCTGTGCTGACCCAGTCAAGGCCCGGTGATACTGGATTATAGATGGAACAAGTAATTATCCTATGGGTGTTACATAAAATAATTTTTAAAGAAGTGATGCCTGTTCATCTGAAATGTAGTTCCTTGAGGTAGAACAGGGTTAGGCCTGGGGTGTGGGGAGTTTACTGCTGCCTTTAGTACTACAAAAGGGGAAGAGCTGCTGCCCACAGCCTAGCTGTGAATTGGACCAGAGCCAGATCAACAGCCATGTCAGGAGCTTTTTTTACTATGAGCAGGGCACATGGAGTCAGAGGGAAGGCAGAGAAAACAGTAGTGCTAAAACTGGTGAGGGGAAGATGCAAGAGATGAGATTTTGGGATAGGCAGGTCATGAGGGATGTGTGGTCAGAGACCCACTTTATTGCAGGAATAAAGACAGCATGTCTGAGAAAATGCTGTCCTCCAGCTTATTTGGGTAGGTACCCAGTGTCTATTTGATCTCTCACAAATGCAGTGTAGAGGACTCTGAGGGTGTGGTTTCATGAACTGAAGTCTGGTGACAGCAGTTATGTGAGGGCTCCTGACCCCTCCACTTGGTCCTCTGCTGTGCCACGGCTCTGCTCTGGCTTGTTCCTAACGCAGCACTGACGCAGCTGGTGGGTTTTGTTTAACCTGGACAAACTCAGGTTTGCAGTGCTGGCCCAGCTAAAGCAGTGTGATGGGGAGAGGACCAAGGGACACAGTAAGGTTGTGTCAAAAGCCTGACACATGCCTTCAGCAGTTTGTGCTTGAAGCCATGCCTTCAGTTGGCTGAGACCCTACATCAGTACCTCAGACTAGCACCAGGCATTACTTAACTCCATTAAGTGCTCATTACAAACTCCAGTGTGTGCTTTTTATTATTCATTTTCCTGCTGGCTGGTGATATCCACCTCCATACAGCTCTCACAGGGCAAACCCAATGCTCCCATCTGTCACGTCCTAATCCTACATGGAAGGGAGCACCCAAGATTCATCAAAGAATGGGAAAAACCAGAAAGGCCCAAAAACAAGCTCATGAAGTTTTATTAGCAAACTACACACTTGGCGTAGAAATTCATGTTTTGCCCCTACTCTCTGATAGTGAGAGGAATAATAAAAGAAAAGAGGGAAGAAAGAGAAAGTGAAAGGGTGATCATATTGCAGAGGAGGAGATCTGCAGTCCTGGATCCTGGATCAATCCAGCCAACAGGGTATCCAGGGCCTGGGGGGTGTATCACCAAGGCTTTGTGGGGCTACCTTCTTATAGGTAAGTTTTCCACTCCCTGGGATTAGCTTTCTTGCTTGTCATGTAAATGAATTAGTATGTGTAGTCTTCTGGACCTATATGGAAATAAGGGGAGCTTTGAGGGTCTTTTGGTGGTCTTGATCCCCCTATACTGGACTTGCCTGCTTCTTGACCCTTTTCCTATCCCTGCACTGTTTTGTGTTGTGTGGTCTCCATGGACTAGAACAGGAAAATTTGCCCCAGAAAGGTTCTGTCTTACCTCTGCATATCCCCCTTTCCAGCCACATCCTTTTCTAACTTGCCTGCTTGAATGGTTGTCTGTGAGGTGTACCAGCACATTAAATCCTTATTGCCCAGGCTTCTATACCATCTCTGTAGCCAGCCAGCAGCAGTAGGCAGCAGGAGACAGAGTTCAGCTGGAAGCAAGGGACTTTGTGTCCCTTCTACCCTCCTATGGTGGCATGTGGTGAAGAAAGTGGAATGGTCTCGTTCTGGCTGTTTGGATGACAGTGCTCTCCTTGTTAAAGCAACTGATTGCCAGGATGAAGAGATATATCATTAGAAATTGTTACATCCTGAATAACTTAATTAGTGCATAAATTCTGTCTTTTGTGGGTGGTGGTGTGATGGTGAGATTTGTCCTGTGTTTTTCTTCTATAGCTTTATTGCTTTTACAAAGAAAGTGTACTCAATTGGAGAAATGATTCCCCATACATGTGGTAATGAAGATAAAAGGTGCATGTTTTTGTCTTTTGCAATGCAAAGCAAGAACGGCCCTCTAGTGGCCACGGCTCTACAAAAAGCAATATGGGGAGTTTTCTTCATCTCACCCAAGCAATATTGCAGTAATTGTTTTCTCCAGGGCACTCTAGAGAGGAAGACACGCACGATAAAAAAAATTTCCCTTCTCCTTGACATTTTTGTGCTTCTAGATTGAGTAACTAAGATAATATTTGCAATTTAGTCATGTAATTGGCAACTTCAGACTGTGCATCTGGGGAGCTTTCACTTTACTGACTTAACTGTGCACGTTAATAACTACAGGAATTATTTATTGAATAATAGGCTATTGGGTTTCTTAAGTAGCTAAAGCACTGAGCTGTGGAACAAAGACTAATGTAAATTACTGTCAACTATATGACACAGTTTGTTCCTGAAACCGAAAATTATGCCTTCATTTTGTTCACTTTTATGTAATTTTTTTTTTCTTTTTGAATTCTTCTCAACAGCCCAGTGACTTCTCAGTATCTCTAAAGGCGTCGGGGAAGAACAAACATTTCAAGGTGCAGCTCGTGGACAATGTCTATTGTATTGGGCAGCGACGCTTTAATACTATGGATGAGTTGGTGGAACACTACAAAAAGGCTCCCATCTTCACCAGTGAACACGGGGAAAAGCTATATCTTGTGAAAGCACTTCAGTGACATTGAAGATGGACTTGGCCACCTGGGCCTCTTATAACTTACAAGCCTTAGGTCCTAAATTCACTTTTATAGAGCAGAGCAATATCAGAAGCAGGCTTAAGGAATAGGCTCTTTCTAAAGTGTTTGCTCTGTCAGTTGCTGTTTGTCCTTTTTTTTTTTTTTTGTTTGCCTCTTTTTTGTGTTCCAGTTTTGTTAACCTCTGACCACCTCTCTTCAGGTTGAGAGTTTCCCTTGGGTGGCCATGGCGAGCACTCACCTTCCCAGCAGAGTTCAAAACGCCCCTCTCCTGTGTACGTTTACATAGTTAGCTCAGATCAAGGAGGGGCGTTTTCAATTCAAACCAGTGTTAATCTGTTCAGACTGCTCATGCAGGCAGAACTCTCCATTCAGAGACATCGGGCACAGTTTGAATGCACTGAAGCTGCAGCTGCTTAAGTGAGAGAGAGTAGACATAACAGTTGTGGCTGTGAGTTCTGTTGCTATATCGCTTACCGAGTAGGATAATACAAAATCTCCTAGTTCCTAGAAGCACTCTACACTGTACTCTGCTATTACATTGCCTCTCTGACTCTTTGTAAAGAGTACACTAATTAAAAGCATTTTGTAATAGTACTTCTTAAACTACTATGGTAAGATTGTAGTAAAAGAAAACTAGTGTATTTTGGTCTGTAATTGCAACAAAGAGAAATTTTATTTGAAAGTTGATTACTAGAGAAAGAATAATTGAATTGTAAAGGATGAATGTTTTGGTAATCTACAACCAAATGTGCCATCCACATAATGCTTTTTCCTCTTGCCCTTCTGCTTGTTTGAATTAAACGATTATGTATTTAATTCTCAAAGTAATATGTATCTGTAGCTGATTGTTGACACTAATACAGAAGATTAATAAAAACTGATCTTGGGACAGGGTGGGGCGGGCTACCAACACTATATATATATTTGCTTTACAGAAAGAAATCTTCGGGTTTTACAGAGGATGGTGTGGTTGGTAGGAAGAGACACACAGAATGTTTATGAAGAAAATGCATTTTTCTCTTTTCTTTACATTTAAACTCCTTTATGGTTTAAATATACAGTCTTTAGATGGCACATTCCTGAGATTGAAGAAGGGATCATGAGATCTCAAAATCTTGCATACTCAGTTTTTTGGATATTGTAATAAAAAAGGTATTATGTCATGATGGAGTACTGGATTTATCCTTGGGTGGTAGTCCTGGTGTTACTTTAGCAAGGTGGAATAGAGTGAATAATGAATTTGTTTGTCTTGGAATTTGTGTGGCCTAAAAAGAAATCATCTGCAACTGCAGAGGACAGTTTTGATATGAGGCAGTGTCTATGAGCTCTGTGTTTCTTGTTTCTGCGATAATTAAGTCCATTCATAGCTTTAATGAAAACTGCATGATGGACCTGTTTCATGGTACCTCTTTGCTATTAAAACACATTTCTTCACCTTTTCTGTATTTCAGCCAGTAGTAGTGCAACTACCTCTGTGTATAACTCCAAAGCAGGTTAAGCAGGCACCAGCACTGTCTGACTTGCTTTGGGGCTAATCATGCCACTGCCAGGAGACTGCACTGGCACCTTTGCAAATGAACTGCAGTCTTGCTCAGATCCAAGAGGCAAGTACAATTTCTGAAGTTCTATGCACATACTATTTTTCCACCACTCTTGGAATTTTATTTCTGTAAGGTTTTCTGAATTGACAGCTTGTATTGGAACTAAAAACTGTATTTTTCTGTATGTGCATTAACTAAAAATTGGGCAGTGACACTTGTGCTTGGTAAAGCTTAATGAAAGAAAGCAGTGATTCAGAGCAGTCCAAAATGATCATTCATTATCCTGAAGAGCACCTACCCATGACTGTCTTCTAAGAAGATAGAAGTTTTCCTTAGGAAGTTGGTGAGAAGTACCAGTTGTTTACAACTTACCTACAGATGGACTTCACAGTGGGATTCTTAAACCTCATGAGTGAATTCTGCAGTGAATGTAGGGATTTGCCTTCTAATTCCTAGTTTTTTCTTTAGGTGAATCTAAGCATGTACCAAGTATGGCAATAACATTAAGAAAGTCATATATTATATGAGCATTTTCAGGTTTGAGTGAATTGCTTTTCAGTCTTATTGTCTCTTGGTAGTATTTGCAAAACTTATATATGGGATTGGTTTACCTTTTCAGTAAACTGATTACTCTAATTACTGTTTCATGCCCCTTGTTCATTGTTTTCTTGAAATACTGCCTATGTTTCCTGTTTCAGGAGCTTTCATATGCCTCTTGCAATCTTTTTTCACTTTTTTCTAGCATCCATTTTTACAAGCTCTCTGAATTCCTAACTCCTTTCTAGTCTTAGTAGCTTAGAACTAAATCAAATAGACATCTGAATGAAGGGTTTGCTATGTGCTTTATGTTTTAATGGATTTATCAAATTTGCTTTGCTTGTTTTTGTTACCTCATCCTCTGTAAACAGCTTCTGTGTCTTGAGGTGTGAATTGTAAAGTACTTTGTTTTGGAAGCAGTTAGTTAATTTATGACCTGTAAATGACTAGCTTAGGTAATTTCTTTTCTTTTTTTTCCAAGTCTCATCTGGGTTTTTCCCATGCTTTCCATTCAACAGGTTCATTAATAGCTCTTCAGTTGCTCCCACTGTTATTGAGATATGTTTATACAAACTTTTCCACCTTTTCCTGCCCTTTTGATCTCATTTGTTGGACTTGGCTTAAGCATTAATAATCTTCAGTACTAACTGCTTGATGAAGGGGCAGTAGACATGGGTTTTATTGTTATTTTCCTATTTTATACATACTTTTCAACTATTTGACAAACATCATCTTTATTTTTTGACTACTTACAGAACCTTTGTCAAAGCTTCGGGGGTATTTTTTTTAAATATGAGCTGAGTCATGGTGACCTGAATTTCTTTGCCTGCAGTATTCATTAAAGGCTCAAATAATTTCTGATGGAGTAGAAGTGGTGATTTTTCTTTATGGTGTTCAGTCTGGCTTTTACCATCATACCTGATTCATACAAGTTATACTTTTAACTATTATTCCTGTAGAGCTGTTAATGGTTTTTTGCCTTGCTGGTGTCTACAGAGGAATGTGAATGACCTGGGAATCCATAACAGTTGCTGTACTTTCCACACAGTGGCAGAAATTTAAGATCCGTGTTTATAATTTTAGCTGTGGGAGCGAAGTTATCTTGACTGTGGTTATCACCCCTTTTGGTATTGCATATTAGGTGGGGACAGGTTAGCAAAGGATTAATATAAGAATGCACTGAGAACATGCCAGGCAGACTCACATGGACCTACTGTGTTATAAAAGCAAAGGATTTGCTTACTCTTTGCATTTGAGGAAAGGAGAGGCAATAAAGACATGCAGTTGGGTATTTAATGTCATTGGCTGCATGAACAAACTCTGAAATCCCACACTTGAATGATTCTGCTTAGTGTTCTCTCTTCAGATCTTCTTGTTTAATAAATGTATATTAAGTCCTAAAAGTTTACAGCTATTCTTCCAAACCTTCATTGTAGCTTTTCTGTACTGTAAAGTTTGGTGTCTGGTTTAATGGTTTCACTATGAGGAAGTAGAGATCCTTCACACTTAGAACAATAACTTCTGTTATAACACAATATTGAAGTACTTTCAAGATGCCACCATAAAATTTCAACTATAAAAGTGAGTCTGATTTTTTCCTAAATTATAAATAAAAAAACTAGAAAATGGATCACAGCTCCTTTGAACTAGGTGCGACAATTTACGTGGCAAAAGCTACTAATAACTGTAAGGGCTTTCATTTCTTCTTGGTCTTAAGCTTGTTTAATTCAGTGCTGTAGAGGTAAATTAAATTTCGGCAATCTCTACAATCTGAACCTGACGAGTTCTGTTTTCTTACTCCAGTGGGATGGGATGACTCATTTTTAAATGGAAACTTGTTAACATATTTATAATAAGCTGTGAAAGTTGTACTGCTAAAGTAACGCTGAGTTCTTAAAGTGCTCTAGAAACTGTGAACCTTCCTATTCCTTTCTTTTCGGTACATTCAAAGTTCAGTGCCTTTTTTATGAAGTAGAAAAGTGTAAGCCAGCAAGAGTACAGCGTGCACAGTCCTGAAGAGCATTACAGATCGCCTGTACCATGTGAATGAAGGTTTTTAGAGTAGGATGCAAGTAAACACTGCCATTCATTCACTGTTTTGACTAGCAAGTAAATCAGTTGTGCAATACTCTTTTGGAAATTATACTGCAGTTGCAGCCCAAATGTGCAGGACCAGCTTTAGTATGTGATAACAGTGCCTAATGTGTGTATGTTGTGCCAGTGTCTTGCAAAAGCAATAGCTTGCTGTATTTTTCTCTTTTTTAGGTGGGTGTTCATATCTGTAGCTGTTGAATATATTTATATATATAGTATAGTTATAGTTATAATTTGTTGGAGAAATCAACACATAATGTTTTTGACCTAAATTGACTTAATGTGAAAAATAACTTATATATAGTATACTTAAAACTGTAGTGTTTTGTGGTCCTTTGCATGCTGCTGGAACCCTATCCTCTTTTTGTATTTCAAAATGTATTTTTTTTTTTTCTGGCATATTCTTAGTGTTTCTTTTCTTGCTAGAAAATAGGCTGTTGCCCCTGTTGTTACTTGAACTATCCACCCAGGCTGACAGAGAAGCTGACTAATAGAAGTGGCATGTAGCCATTGACACATCAGACAAGTTTTTCCTTGCATTTTCTTTCCCATGTGGTAATATTAAATGGTTTAAGAGTGGGAGGTTAAGCAAAAAGAAAAAAGAAGACTCTCTAACTTGACAGGTTATCTTCAGCAGTGGGAGTTCACAGTTATGAGGAAATAGTAACAGGTAAGAAATTTCTTTTCTATTTTCCTAAATGGATTTAGTTTGGAATTTATCTTGACATCATATGGCATGAGTGCATGAAGTAATACAAAGGTTAACAAATTAATGCTGATTTAGTCCATTTTATTGAAGGAATGGATGGATAAAGTTGTTAGTCTCAGTGTCTTACTACAGAAAATAGTAGTCATCTTTAGAAGGGGAGAACTGGGATTTGGGGGATTTCTTTGTTGGTGGTGGGGTTTTGTGTTTTGATTTTTGAGGCAAGACTTCAAAAGAGGTGCCTTGNTGCATTCAGTGCAATTATAATTGGTAATGCAAAGAAGCCCTTCAGTTGTGGGCAGCTGGTATGTTTGGAATACTAAGTCCATAGATGATGATGATGATAATACAGCCATAAAGAATTGTGGGTAAGGCACCAGCAGACAGTTGGAGAGAACAGGCTCTGGCATCATTAACCAAGTGTCTTGATGGTTTCTCTTTGGAGAATGAGAACATTTA
>VZTN01003460.1:0-34079 GCA_013400515.1 Erpornis zantholeuca | reverse complement strand
GTGTTAAGTGGAATTCTTTTCCCAGCTGTAATTGAAACTGGTGGTGAATAATGGCCTGCTTTTAATTTTTTTTTTTTTAAATTTTGATCTCCATTAGATTGGATACATACATCTATATGGTAATTAATTAGTGGGTTCTGCGGGTTACTGACTTAGCTTTTCACCTGGGTTCAACTCTCTCAAGTTGAAATAAGCTTGATGACTTTTTNTTGATGGTTTCTCTTTGGAGAATGAGAACATTTATTTTCATTTGAATATACATAGCTAATTTGTAGAAGTTAAACTTAACCCTTTTTTGGTGTACAGTGTGTTTATACATAAGTAAATTTGCAGGAATTAGCACTGCAGGCAGGAATATGAATGTTGAGGCCCCAGGAAAATTAAGGATATTGGTGTTTATGACAGCTTTCCTAATGAAAATCCTTCTAGGTTTATGTTCCAGTGAAAAGGGGGGTACTGCTTTATGTTCCTTGGTTTTGCACTAGCATTGGCCTCGCTTTATGCTGTCACAACCTGTCTCCAGCAAAGACAGGGCAACTGTGATTATGTTAGAAGAGATTTCCATAGTGTCAGGACTCTTGTGCAACTAGCTTGGGCTAAGCACAGAGTGCAGTGTGAAGAGAAGAACAAAGTGTTGCAGAACTCACCAGGAATGGGTGCGTGCCACAGAGAACTCATTAAACCTAGTTATTTTTGTCTNTTAAACCTAGTTATTTTTGTCTTTTGCCCTTAGTAGTTCAGCAGTGAATGCTGACATTATCAATTTTTGATGTTTTGTTTTAATAAGTCTCAGGGTTGTTTCTTGTGCTAACAGGAAACTTTGATCAGATGTGCCAATTCTCTGGCTTGTCTCTGTGCAATCATTCTGCTATGAAGTTCAGAATGGTTTAAGAGAAATTATATCTTCATTTTAGCTGGCATTTCTGATGCAGCATATAACCACACCTGTTGTCAGCCTTCTGATGCTCTTTTTTTGTAACATCATCTTCTGATGTTACTTTTTCTGTAAAAATTAGAAGTGTGAGCATGTTTCAAAAATTATCAATCTCAGTTCAGTCCTTTGCCATGTGGTGGGCATTAGATTACCAGTCATGGACCCCTCCATGGCAACATCCTGTATTGTTTAACAGTGGTCTTGGAGACTTGTCTCCCTAAATTAGCATCAGACTTGTCCTTTTCTTTTTTTTTCATTGTTCATTTGCCTTCTTTTCTCTCCATTTATTTTTCCTTAGAAATACACATGCATCTGCCTTTACAGTCTTATTAGTCTCCTGGTCCTTGGCTGCTGTTCTGGAACTTTGTGGATCATTTGGAGCCATGGCCTTTCCATCCAGCATTGCCTTCTTGGGAAGTAATACTTGTCTTGATGAATTGTGTTATCCCGTGTTGGGGAAATAAGAGCCAAAGGTGCTTGTCTACTTTGTGGTAGTTCTGGGAAGCACTTTGTGCTAATAGAAGGAACTTAGGCCATTCTTTAGAAAAGAAACCAAAAAAAAAGAGGGAACAGGTTACCATTCTGGTTTAAATCAAATGCTCTGTAAAAGCTTGCAAATCATTCTAAAACTGTAATAACGGAGGAGCTTGTTATATAATGCAATGTCAGGAACTGATTTGGTTACTTATCGATGGAGGAGATTGCTTTCCTCAGCATTAGCAGGATGTTAATTCTGCAGTAGTCTTAGAATTTCTGAAGATCAAACCCAACCACCTTCAGGAATATATCTGAAATCAAGCTGTGCATACTACAGTTCTGAGTCTTTGAGGGTAGGGCACCACACAGTCACCTGTCTTGAATTTTTATTATTTTACTATTAACTGCAATGATTTTACTTTTGTGATGTCTCAGATGAATAATTTTTCTTGTGTTTTTCCTAGTGCAGTGTCATGTGGTCCAGCATAATTTTCATTGAAGCTGGTTGAGCTTCCAGGAATCCTGCTTGTCCTGTGCTTTATTCATCTGCACTGCCTTCCTGCCTCATTTGTACTTGGTCTCCTACTCTGCCTTTTTGCTTTTCTCACCTGTTTTCTCTTTTGCCCTAGAGCTTCTTCAGTTTTTCTTCTTCTTGTCTTCAATTATTTCTACTCTTCCTCCATTTACAATCTTTCATATTTAGAGCCTGCTTAATGAAGAGGAATGATTGCTTTGCTCCACAGTTCTCCCTTACATGCCCAGATTGCAGAGGAGCAGGCCCACTTCCCTACATGGAGCAGTATTTGTGCTATGGGAACATCAAGGAACAGACCATCAAGCAAATAACTATATGGCCTGAGCAAACCTGTTCTTACTCACACAGGAGGTTTTTGGATGGTGTAATGCTCACTTGAATCAGCAGCTTGACTTCGGAGCTTCAGTGTATGATCTCACTGTGGAAGGTGCTCAAACAGGCTAAGCATCTGCAATTCTGAAATGTGGAGTGGGAAAATAAATGGCCAGTATTTCTGCATATTTACCCCAAATGCCACGCAGCATGCTCATCAAAACAGGGACAGTGACATTCTTATGTTGGTATTTGGGAGTGATGTCCCATCCTTCTTTTCTTGCTTGCTGAATTTTCTTCTGCTTGACCTACTGGATGGTATTTTCCAGCACTGAACAGAAAGAATAGCAAGGATTTCTCCAAGAGAGTTGCAATTCAACAGCTTTTGAGATCAGATTTGCTTGAATTGCATTGATCCATATTTAGGCTGATACAGTAGAGTTGTTACATGGGCATATAACTATAACACTGTGTTATAGCTGTAGATGCCACTTTGTGCTGTTTATTGGGACTGTTATGGTGTGTGCTATAAAATCTTAATTCAAAACCTGATATCATAAACAAAGCCCTTTAATTAAAAAGAAAAAAATAGCCTCCAGTGCACATACAAAAGGAAGGAATAGCTCAAACTGAAAAGAGGAGCCAAAGTAATTGTTATGCTCTGTACAGTGATGATGGAGAGTAGACAAAGAGCATACAGCAAGGAGCCATGAAAATGAAGCAGCATAAAAGGACTGGTGACAGCGCTATTGGGAGTGTGCTCATCCACACAAATGGAGTGATGCATATGTTGGCACCAGTGAGCTGGAGTGGTGTTCAAAATGATCTGAGCATGAGGCATTTGCTAAGGGACTGGGCTCAGCGGGCTCAGCCCACAGGAACTTCAGTTTCATGCTGAAGAAGTTCATGCGTTTTCTCCCAAGATACAGAGACAGGATATAAATAGCAGTGGGCTTGAATAAGCAGTCAGCCTCTGTGGCAGGAAATGAAGACATCTAAGAAATTCCCTTTGTCCCAGATAGATGTGTGTGTGCATGTTTACTTTCCTTCCATTTAGAAGACTGCTTCAGATTTGATTTGTTCCAGAACTAACTCAGTTCTCTGTTCAGAATCAATGCAAGCCTTTCCGTAGCAGGCTGATCACCAAGGAAAGGTTTGATTACCCTTGAGCATGAGTGTAATCTGTGTTGTCCTATATTCACATGGTGAGCTCAGTGCCTTAAGGAAGGGAGAACCAATACTTGAACAATTTTAGTGTAGGGTACTTAATTGCATTAAAACTCCCCTGCTTCCCCTCCTTCCCCACCATACTGATGGCTTGGAACACATATCCTTTTGGCTTCTATGGTTAATATGGTTTGCAGCCCTGACACTTGTTCAAGTTGTTTTAAGTCTAATACTTGGAAGAAAACCCCCTTGAACCTTCTTCTCACACCAACTGTTCCCACTCAGTATGAAAAATGTCTGCACTTATGAAGTCATACCCATGCCAGCCAGGGAACCTCATTGCCCACTGCCACAAGAAGAATGTGTTGCCTGCCATCAGTATACAGAAAATACAGGATTGCTCCATCCCCAGTGGAAGAGCAGTGAGGCTGTCGGTCAATACTATGTCATTTCACATCACTTTGGGTACGAGTTGGATTGGAAGCTGCTGATGCATAAAACTTGGTGAGGAGAGGTAAAATATGGTGTGTATCGATTCTGAATCATCTCTTTCCAATGAAGAGGTCTTAATGTCTGTGCTGGCCCTCCTATTTACACAGTTGTAAAAGTAGACTTAACCAGTACACTTATATTAGGGGGATGCAAGGCCTTAAAAGCACTGCAAGAAAGACTCTGTGGTGCTTCTGTTTTTAAAGCAAGAGAATATAATTGTTGCAAAAGCAGTGAATCTGGGTTAAAAATACATCTTTCTTGTTAGTGATATTAGCTGACCCGGTCTCTTTGCTGGTTCCTTATCAGTCCTTGTAAGGCCTTGTATTTCTGATGGGTGAATGGGACCTGTCTCCTCCCAGTCAGGGAGTGAGTTATGAACTCTTAACATGATGCTCTGAACTAATCCTCCCCTGGGCTTTCAGCCATGTGCATCCCAGTCATGAAAGCTGTCTTTACTGGCTTGAAAAAGAAAGCAGGGAGATTTTTCCAGAAGCTTGTATCTGTGTCATCAGACATTAGGAAGACCAGTCTTGAAATTAAGTAGTGATAAATTGTGATGTAGAGAGCTATAGGTTTTTATGCTCATCTAGCATGATAGACAGGTACTGAAAAAAATAGGACAAGTTAATGAAGACATTTCTTTTTCTGAATGTCGTTCACCCTTCCTGTAAGCCTTATCCTTTCCAGCTGGTAGAGAAGTTTGACAGTGCTTCCTCCCCTCCGAATTTCTTTCCCTAGAACTCAGGAAACTAGCCAGTCTTGGTACTGTCTTCTTGTAAGTGATTACATTTTATACTCACCACATGTTTTGAATATACAGACTTGTAAACATGTTTCAGCAAGATCTGTGTGTGAGCACAGGCAAAAATCACTGCCCCTCGGTGATGCTCCCTATACCGAGAAGTACACATGTGCCTTATCTGGCACCCTGACTGTTAGTTTGAGAATGCTTTGGTTTTTAATGGGTGGTGGCCATGAACTGAGACAGAGAAAAAGGAAATTATTTGCAAAGAACCTCACAACATTATGCAATAACCACAAAGAGCATCAACATTTACTTTAGATGTTCTCTAAGGGCTTATACTGAGGCAGGCTGAAATTTAATGGGAAGATCAAAATGACAGGACATGGCTTTGGATCAAATTCTAATACAATTCACTTCTTACTGACTTTTGTTTGATATCAGAAGGTATTAAGGCACTTGCACTTAGGATTTTAGGAGGCCTAATTTTAGAATATGTAGGGGATCAGAAATGTTAACTTGTATTCCAGAGCACCTGACTGAAGTATTAATCTGTGTTTTCTAAACTATCTTAGGTGCGGCATATTTACTTTACCAATCTTGCAAGAAGTATAAAAAGTTGAGATGGTGCCAAATCTGCTAAGAGAATGCCATATGAAAGGGGATTTCATGCTTACTTCAGTATGAACTATTGCACTGTTCTCTAACTGAATCTGACTTCCTAAGGTTTCTACTGTAGAATTAGTGTGGCTTTTCTCAGATTTTCTGGTTATTAAAATTCAGCCCTCCAACTTCAGAGCTCCCTTGTCTAATGTTATTTGATCCTAGCTAGAGGAAAGTGTTTTAAGTGTTAGATGTATTTTTAATGGATAAAACCTTAATAGTAAGAATTTAAAGAACATTATACTTTGGGACTTAGAAACCTCAAGTTGGAGAAGAAAGGAATGCTATTTGTTTTCTCAGTTTATTTCACCTTTCAAATAATGTTCCAGCTCTTCAAGGAACTCTGTGGTATTACTGTGCATATGCAGTATATGGGACCTTACATTCCCATCCCATAGAGATTTTGCAAGTTTTCTTCATCTATAATGAGCCAGTGTTAAAAATAAATTCTAGTCTCATAGAATCACAGCGTGGTTTTGGTTGGAAGGGACATTAAAGATCATCTAGTTCCAAGCCCCATGCCATGGGCAGGGACATCTGTCATTAGACCAGGTTGCTCAAAACCCCATCCAGCCTGGTCTTAGACACTTGAAGGGATGGAACATCCACAACTGGGCAACCTGTTCCAGTGCCCCACCACCCTCACAAGTAAATAATTTCTTTCTGATATCTAATCTAAATCTACCCTCTTTCAGTTTAAAGCCCCCTTGTTCTGTCACTACATGACCTTGTGGGAAGTCCCTCCCCAGCTGCCATGTTGGCTCCCTTTAGGTACTGATAGGTGTTATAAGGTCTCCCCAGAGCCTTCTCTTCTTCAGGCTGAACAACCCAGATTCTCTCAGCCTGCTTTCATAGGAGAGGTGTTCCAGCCCTCTGATTGTGTTTGCAGCCCTCCTCTGAACTCCAGTAGATCCACGCCTTTCATGTGCTGGGATCCCCAGAGCTGGATGAAGCACTCTGGGTAAAGTCTCACAGGAGCAGAGTAGAGGGGCAGAATCCTCTCCCTTGCCCTGCTCCCCACACTGCTTTGGGTGCAGCCTAGGACACCATCAGCTTCTGAGCTGCCAGTGCACATTGCCAGGTCATGCCCAGCCTGTATTTTTTTACGAGCATACTTTCCTCCAATCCGTTGGAATTACAGAGGAGGCAGTGTCACTTGTATTCCCAGGTTCAGAATTTGCCTTTGAGATAGTCGCATGTTGCACCGTAGTAGTGAAAGATGTTTTCAGTGTGTGAAAGAGCTTAAAAGGTAGATTAGGAATGATTGCTTTCAATTCCTTCATCTCATGGGTTTTGATGTTTATCTTTGGGACGGTATAGCAATGTAACACAACTATAGCTGAAGTTTGTAGTATGTTCCTCTTGGGTCCTCTTTCAGCTTCTCTGAATGAAGAAGCATTAACCTTGCTCCTTAATGATGTTCCTTTCCTACTCTGCTGATTGGAACTGACTGGATTCACAAGCTTCATATTTCGGTAATTACTCTGGAATTCATTATAAGATGTTTAGTGTAGGAGGTTGGATACCTAAAAGAGCAGTTAGTTTCCAGGCAGGGATCAGATCCTGACAAGTGCTTGCAGAATGATTTAGTGAGGTTACACCTGTTTATCTGCTGCAAACGGTTTGTTGGTTTTTTTTTTCTCTTGCTGCCATTTTCCCATGTCTTCAGAGATTCACAGCCTCCTACACTGCAGTCCACTGGGACTGTCAGAAATGACTTTGTTATTAGTTGATGTTTCTTGAATGACCCAAGTTTTCCTTGTAATCTGAGTCCATCAAGAGGATGGTGTTAGGCCTCTGGGATTTTCAGGAATGACTTATATTGCACACACTTAAAGAAATCTTGTTCAAAGTGATCTAAAAGCTTAAAAGTCTCAAAGGAATCATCATTTTTTCACTTCTGAGCTCAAAAGCATGACTTCCTCAAATGCCTGTGCTCTTTTGGATGAGTGTGCTTGCTCTATGCCAAGCTCTCCTGCTCACTTTCCTCTAGTCCTAAGGTCCTCTGAGCAAGCAGGGTCACAATCCTGCTTGGGCATGAGGCACCCATGTCAAATGACCCCCATATTTTCACTGTTGTGCCCTCCTCTCCTGTGTGCTCTGTATGTGAGATTTCTCAGTCACATATGAAACTGAAGGCACAACCTTGGGCCCTGCTTATGTAACACCATTTAAAAAGCCACTACAGACTTCAGTTTGTCTTGAATGTATGAAAGTCCACCTTCTTTACAGAGTGGTATGTTTCCATTTTCTATTTATGAGAATGATAATAAGTCACAAATATCATAAGATTACTTCTTTACACTGTATATATGCTTTGTAGATGCCCCCAAAAATAGAGGGAATTAAATAAGGAATTAGAAAAATTAAATGGTTTTCTGCCATTTTCTGCCATTGGCCTGTTAGAGCTCCTATTCTTCCACGTGCTTTGCAGCTCTGATAAATATAAACACAGCAAGACTCTTCCTTTTACAACACTGCTTAGAATTCCTCTGCTACTAGAATTTATTGCCAGAGTTGCCAAGTGGAAAATCACATGTATTCATTACATGAATGGACATTTTTTTCACATGGAATTGCTTTGGTGCTGCAAAACTATTTCTTATAGGTCACTGATTTGCTGTCATTCAGGTGCTCAGTGATGTTATTCATCATTTCTTTTTGGTGTTGATCAGAGCCACACTTCGGGCTGTGAAGAAGGGTACAGGGATATTCAATATAAATCTGAACTGTGCAATTCTCTCTTAAGGTACATGTTGTAAAGAAAGAAGGGAATTAATTCCCCTGCTGCTTCTGCCACAAGTGGGATTTAAGGTGAGCCAAGAAACTTCTGCTGATGCTCCATATTTTATTGTGTGTCAGGCAGGCCTGAAAACATTCTTCATGAAGGCTGTGCATGCTCTTGACTGATGAAATATTTCACCTGCTTCAGCAGTGGGAGGTTGTTTAATTAAAGGGAATAAGTAGCATGTACTATATCAAACACTTTAATTCTGAAAACTTGGAAATGAGAATTAATAGATTCATGCAGAAGTGTGCTTACAGGGGATTAATGACTCTTGTTAAGCTGGTGATTATTCATTTCCATTTTGAATGCATTGGTCTGAGAATATTCTTGGGATCCAAAAAATTAAAAAATGGAGATGTGGGGACTTGGGGGTGGGAACTCTGGGACTGAAATGTATTTTCCTTCAGTGTCACAGCATTAAAACCCGCTGGCTGATGCTTCAGGTACCTGTGATTGTCATTTCAGCCCTGCACGTGACCCTGCGACTTTCTGCTCCATCTTCAAGCATGCCATAATACTGAGGATAAGGCTTAAAGACAACAGTAAAAATAAAGGTGTGAAATATTAGTAAAAGCCCGATTTCCTGCCATTGGTTAAGGGGAAACACAGTGAAGGTTTGTTCACTGATGTTCACATGGGCTTTGGTGTCTTGCTGCTATCACTGACATCCACAGTCCCCAACAGTCTCTGAGACTTGAATCAGACCTATTTTGCCTGGATTATCAATGCAACCTGTTTTCTCCCATCTCGCTTCATCCAGAATAGAAGAAACTGCCTCACAGTTCTAGGACTGGTATTTAAAACAAATGGGCACTATTAAAAGAGATAAGGAAGCCCTTTTTACAGAGATGCCCTGTGGAATGGTATTTGAAGAAAAACTGATCATGCAGAAGAACAAGAGAAAGCTGAGGTACACAAGTGTGAGTTTTTCATGCAGCAAGCATGGGGTGGAGGATGAACAAGAAGATCAGGATAAGAAATGGGTCTCCACTGATGTTCACACAGAAAGGGAAGAGCATTAAATCAGGTCTATGGATTGGCACTGATACAAAAGTAATGCTTTTCTCTTAAGCACAACTCTGCTGTCACAGCTTTTTGATTGCTGTTGTGTGCTCCCAACAAAAGACATTACCTTAATGCAGTGAGGTTGCTGTGAGCTGCAGGCATAACTGAGGCTGTGACATAGTCTCAAGCATAGTTACACACACAATTCTTTTCTAGTGCATTTTTACATCTGTATTTTTCTCTCCTGAATGCTTCTGTTGATAGTCAGACTTTCTCAATTGTTATTGCTCGCATTAAGTGGTAGGAGGAGGGAAGAATAAAATCCTGAATGCTTATAATGTTCCTCACTGTTGCAAAATCATTATTGGTAACTAAGTGACATCAGCACGGGGGATTAGAGAGAGAAGTACAAAAATAGTATATGAGGGGTTAAAAAGACAATGTTAGTGGCTGTAGAACACCATCTTCCCTTTCTTAAATAAAATGCTCCCATCCACTAACTCATCTATCTCAGTTCTCATTAAAGTTAGTGGAAGCCTTTCCATTAACTTAAAAGAATATTGGATCAATCCCAGATGCTCCATGCTGCGTGTAACGGGCACAGTTGTTAAGCTCAGAGGTGAGCATAGGGAATTTTATGACTGAAGAGTCAGTGTGAAATTTCAGCCCTCTTGAATCCACTGGTGACACTCCCATTAACTTCATTAGTGCTGGGATTTTGCCGCTAGACTCAGCATGAAGTGAAATCAATGTGGCAGGAGACAGCAGGATGTTTGACAACAGAGGTGCTAGCTGTGTTTTATCCATGGCTGGAATGCTGAAGTGTAAACTGTTTTCTCTGTTAAAGTTTCATGCTGCCATTTCAGTGGCAATAGGAGAATTCAGCCTGACTGCAGCTGCCTGTCTTGTAAGGAGAGAAATTCCATCATGGCATCTGGCATGGGCTTTCCTTCAAAATTGCTCCCTTTCCAATTTATCCAGAGGTGGCTGTATCTAATATGCAGCAGATAACTGGAATATAGTACACTTCCATCCAGCAGCAGACACCATGCCCATAATCCCTTCCCACGTGAAAGAAAGCATAAAGCTAGAGTTCAAATAAAAATAGGGAATTTGGAAGAAAAGAAGCTTCTAAGAAAGTAATGAGTTGTACCCATCCAGCTGTGGTATCTGCAGGGAAATGATATATTTTTGAATTGGAAAGAGATGCGTGTGTGTAAGAAGGAAGAAAGAATCGTTAAAAACACATGGGAATGGAAAGGATTTTCACCACACTCTCCCCCACTCTGAAAAGAAAGATGTCCATTATAATAATTGCAGTGTAAGCCCCAGAAATATGCTGCTGTGTGAGGCCAGATCCATCCCTGGAGGGCTTGCAGGCAGAGATTAATATAAAAAGTCACAGGAGTTCAGGGATAGGTCAATACAATGATTTCAGTTTTTAAGCAACAAGTACAGGGTTTTCTAGAAAGGGCTGGAAATCTTATTTCCCTTAAGCAGTTGGAGTTGAGCTCCAAAACCCAAAGGCTCTTAAAACACTGGTTGCTTTCTGAAATGTTTGTGGTTATCAGTATCTGATTCCAGCCTGTTTCCCAACCTTGGGCAGCCTTTGAAATACCACTACCAAGAACTGCTCTGTGTTCCTTCTCTGCCCTAGCCCGCTCCCAGAGCAGACTCCAGAGTGAAAGGTTTTGTTGTAGGCCTGTGCTTCACCTTTTATTTCTACAGGCTGTTGGCTGGTATTAGCATACCTTCCTTAAAAGAGACAAGGAGACAAGGTGGTGCTTAACTGAGGTCCCTAAAAGGACCTCACTGGTTTTAGGCTCCATCCGTAGCCACTAAAGATCTGTCCTTGGGGAGAGCATGTAGCTGCAGCATTGTGCCTGCATTTAGATGTGCTGCATGTAGGTTGGACTCCTCCTGGGGTTGAATGGTTCATTTGTTCAAATACTATCTTATTGATAATGCCAGCATGTCATTAATGTAGGGAATCTCTAAATGGGGAATATTTTTTCTGTCTACTTTTCCGTGGATTAATGTTAAATGTCGTCCCTCATTCCTGCCTCCAACACCCACCCTCCACACTCCCCATCCATTTCGCTTTCTGGAGCATTCAGAGTGCATGACTTCATCTGCTTGATTATTTTGAGCCTTGGGAATGCTGGCTTTGTCTCTGAAACCAGAATGTGCTGAGCAAACACCTCTCCCAGTCAGGCTGCATCAGGGCTGGCGGTTAAACCTCCTATGCAAGAAAACTTGCTGGGAGCTGCTGTTCGATGAGATCATCTCTAATGATAGGGGGTTGTCTTATTTTGGTGAACTGGAGTGAACACGAGGGCAGTGTCAAGGCCAAATAAAAGAGCTGTTGTTTCTGAATGTTTTTGTAGCTTTCTAGGATTGCATTTTTGCACAAAAGTGGGCATTCATTCTTAGTTACGTTGCAGTTTCATCTTTCATACTGACAATGTGGTTTCTGTCATTGGCAGCAGTGCCAGTAAAATCTACAATGGATTTTTAAAATGTAATTGCAGAGGGAGTGTTTTTTCTCCAAGAGGCATGAAGAGCTGTATCTGTGACAATGCAAACTTCTTACAAAGAGCTGTGCTGTTTGCTCAAGTCTGCCTGGCTACAGAGCATTGTTGTTCTTGTCCAACAAGCAGTAGCAGTAAGCTGAAGCAATGGAAAGGGAAGGACTGCTGACAGGTATCTAATGGGAGCTATTTCGTGGGAACTCCCATGATGAGAGTGCAGGAGCTCTCCTTTCAGCAGCTCCAACTTGTTGATGGGTGTATTTGCTGCCACAGATGTTCTGATGTGCAGAACAGGAAATTAGGATGGGTTCGATATTACTGGGATACAAGGAAGAGTATTACGTTTCCATGTTAGCTGATAATATCTAAGCTATGCAAATGCAATATTTTATGGTCTGCAGATATCTCCTGCCCTCCATGAGGAAGATAAGTGTTTAGAGCTTGCTCAGAACTCAAGCTGCAGCATTACATTGTCAGAAGTGATCCAAAAGAGGGGAGGTAGTGTGTGAAAAAATGAACAATGTGAGTTGCATACCCTGACCCCCACAGTCTGTGAGGGCACATCTTGACATCTTGAATTTCCTCCTTGAATATTCAAAAAATATGGGCCTGCCACTGTTTGTACACAGCAGAGGCAAATAATGCAGATGGCAATTACAACCACTGTTCAAATCTTAGTCAAGCATGTGCTTATTAGTTTGAACAGTGTCAAGGTCCCAGCTTTCTCCCTGTCAGGCACTACAACCCCCACAGGTTTAGGAGCTGCCAGTGCATGTGAGGACATTTGCTGTTTTCTGTCACTGTTCTTGGATGTATATGAAGTTGAGTGTTACCCTGATGTTACAGTGATTGCTTCCAGCACAGCCTTTTGGGGAAAATAAATCATGCCAGTCAAATTAGGAAGTGATCCAATATCTTGCTCATAACCCAAATTAAGTAAAACAAAGCTTGTATTTTATTCTGGTCTCAAAGAGGTTTAACTCTTTGGCACGAAGCCTGCTATACTCACTTCTAGTCCATCACACTAGCATCAAAGAAATTATTAAAGCTTGGCCAGAAATGCTTGAAGATGTTCTAGAAAAGAGCTTATTCTCACTGAGCTGAGAAGATAAGCTTGTGCAGAGCTGGAACCAGCTTTCAGGAGTCTTGCAGGTGGAAGCTTTGAATGTCCAGCCAAGAAACTGGCTCAGTTTTGATTGTTTGTATTGAGATTAGTGCTCAAGCCAGTGTTAATACACAGTTTTACATGGCCTAACAAATAGAAGATGCAGTTTTATCGCAGATGATGAAATTGAAGTAGTCCCCATTGAGACAGAAGCTAGAGAAGGTTACCGTGGATGACTGCTGACTTTGAACAATTTAGAATTCTTAAATCAAACAAATTTGCATCCATGCAATTTTAAAGACCTGGAGGTAGGAGCTCTGTTGCTCTCTGTATGTTGCTTTTTAGTCAGTGAGTGGAAAGAAGCGTACTGGTAACAGGCTATGAAAATTGAGTGCTGGTGGTAAGTATTGGTCTAACAGCTTGACATTGATCCAAAGCAAAATAATGGAACAACTGAAACAGGAGTCCTTTATTAACAAATTAAGGGAGCAGGACTTTAATAACATCTATCTACCTGAGCCTAAGGAAAATGAATCTTGTCAAATCACCCTGATGTATTTTACTTTACCAAGGTTACAAGCTTGCCTGATAAAAGTTGCAGTAGTCTCCTGAGTAGTCCTTCTTCACATCTTGATCCAGAGAGAAAATGAACAATGTCCAATGGAACATGATTCTGATGCTGGCAGATCTCCAGAGGGAGATGGATGGAGGGAATCATCTCTGAGCTGTTGATGTATATAGTAGGGTTCCTCAGGGGTCATTTACTGTCTTTTCACTATTTAACACTTGTGTCAGTAGCTTACTAGAAAACATGAAATGATTACTGCTACTGTTTGTAGATGTGCAGGCAGACTGGAGACAACTGAGGGAATAACTAAGTCAGATCATTGTAAGAGCCACCCACATTATTAGATAAACTCTGAGAATGTAGGAAATACTCATATATTATTTACCTGGTACAGGGTCTTCCATTGAAACTCAAGACAGCAGGTCTTGAAGGGGCCTGAGGCTTTGGTCCTACAGAGCTGCAACCAAGAGGCCCCGATGGATGGAAAAGGGAGTATAAATCCTGACACTCTGCCAGGCTGTGGGGTTTGATAAGGCACCATTGTGGATGTGGAAGGAAACATTAGAAAACTAAACTCAGTATGGGCAAAAAGGAAGTGGGTTGTTTACAAAGTCACCGTATGTTGGATAAAATCCACTTTTGTGCAGAGAGCTAGCACAGATGATATCAGGGCTTGGAATGAGATTTTCGTCTTGGGCTGCCTTTCAGTGCAGAGGTGGAGTTTAACCTCAGTATGTTATTGTGCTACATCAGGATTTAAACTCCTTATTTACTGTTTTCTGGCAAACATTTAGGTAAATGTTGCATTAAGTAGACATTTCTTTTTAATAACACTGACATTCATCTCACTTTTCTCCTGACATTTTTAGCATCTTCACAGATACCTGCATAGCTATTTCTGTTCTAAAATTTGCAGTAATTAATTGCTTTTCTGCATATGTGGGAGCATCTATCAACAAAGAGAAAGGGAGGCACTCTAGTTTCACATAGTTTGATTAAAGGTAAATTGAAATAATTAGATATGTGGTATTTAACATAGAGGCTTTAGGGCTGAAAACCAGCATCCTGATACCTGCTCAGAAATACTTTACTCCACAAATAATCTCTGTTCTAGTAACTCCTGCTGTGGCTAAGGCTGGCACTGGAATGTGGCCCACAGTAATTACTGTTTTAAGACAAAGGGGACGCTTTCTGTTCACCCAGAAATAAATCACTTTGATTGCTTTTCTCCTATGGCAGAGCACTGTATGTATAATTTAAGATGTACAGCTCAGCAGTGGAGCCTTTTAGAGCTGGATCATCCCACCGGTCAGCAGTTAAGAAAGCTGATGCAAGTGATGGGTGAGCAGATAAACACTAACAGTTCTGGGAGCTGGCAAGTGCCGAGGATGCTACACGTACTTGTACAGCTGAGAGTGCTCTATGTGTCTCAGTCCTGCTATCAGCCTGTCTGGAGGCGAGACCCAGCTTGCCCATGTGTGGCTAAGCTGCAGGAGTGTCTCAGGACTGCTCTTGGAGGATTGCCTGAGTACTGAGTGGAGCTGCAGTCATGTCAAGAAAACCAGTCCATCGTGTCAAGTGCTAATAACAGGAATTAAGTCATTCTGTAAACACATTTTATGAACAAGTATAATCAATTTGGTGTCTCTTAGCAGGCTAGTGCGTGATGACTCTGGAGAGCTTTGGAATAGCTTTTGAAGGGGGAGGTAAGGCAGAGCATCATCCTCTTTGAGAGGGTATTTGCTGAAAATGTGGGGCTTTCTTATAGCTGTGAGTGGGGCTGCTGCATGCACAGCTGGGGGCTGATCTCACAAACACAGGGTTGTTTGTTTTTGTATTAACCAGCCAGTTGGGAAAGGTTTCTAAAAACAGCTTTTTTGTTACTTGGTGAGCACTCAAAACAATTATATCTATGGCAGAAATTGCTGATGGGCTTGTATAAATTTCCTTTTGATGGCTGTCTTTTCTTTCTTTACTCTGGATTCTAAGATGTTTTGGGAATACCAGGATCTTTGTCCTTCTCTTCCATGGCTCCAGCTGCTCTCCAGGCTGTGAAAACAGCTTCAGTCTCTCTGTGTCCCATCCTGCTGTGAAGTCATTGAACTTTTAACCAGTTCTGTAGTTAAGCAGTCCCTTCTCACGGTGCCACAAAGGCACATCTCACCTTGCATGCCCCGAGTTTCTGTACTGGAGGCACAGCAAGAACTGGAGGAACTGCCTCTGCCAGCAGCCACCTACCTCTTCCAGGGCTTTCCACCAGAGCAGGCACAACCTGGTGCTTGGTGTCATCCCTGCTCTGGCTGAGAGGAGAGGTGAACAGCGAGCATCAAGGTTCTGTGTCACGGAGCATCTGGCAAAGTTAGTGAACCTGGGCTTGATACCATACTTTGCCTTCTGGGTAGCTGAAAGACTGACACAGGAATTTTAGTGAAACATGTCAAGTAGGCAGCCAGAACCTGCCATACACAAGATTACTTCATTGTCTTGCATTGTGTTGTATGTGTTCGTACATACAAGAAAAATATATGTAGTTTGCATGTCTAATGCAACTAGAAGAGACAGAAAAAGATCAGAGAAGAGGTTGTTCTGTTTCATTTCTAGTCATTCTACTTTTGTGTAAAAGCAGCATTGTGATTGAGGCATTCTTATTAAAATTTTGCAGATACTTGTTTGTAATGGGAGGCATTGCCATGTGGCATTTTGAAATCTTGTGTTTTCAGTTCTGAGTAAATTAAAGGGTTTGGATTGGCAGTTCCAGATGTAGATGCTGTCGGTTCATAAACCAGGTCTGTATAGTAACAGAATTAACCTGCCACCTTAGCTGTGCTTGAGCACCTCTGATTTGATCTGAAGAAACCTCCATGCCAGCTGAGAAAGTTAGCAATTTTGTTTTCAGCACAAGCATGAACTTTTATGATGCAGAAGTTATGCAGCTGACTTAAGTAAACAACTGGTGGTATTTCTGCTCTACCATCCATGTCACTACTCACTGATTATAAAACCCTTCCTCTTTACTCCTGTTGATAGCAGGTTTCTTTCTTTCTGCAACATGTTTGCTGAGAAAAAGTCCTGTTGTCTAATCTTGAGCCTGGTGCATTTTTTTACAATTTCTTTTTATTTACATTAGAAAGAAAAAAAGCAGGTGGGAGAGAACTTGGATCCTAATGATGTTATTTAAGCAATGAGTTCAACTTGGAGTCTAAATCAGACCTTTTGCTTTTGAATCACTCCGTAGGTGGTGCTGATTCTGTACAGGCACAGGGTGCCCTTACTATGTTTGTAATTCAAAATAATTTCCAGGAATATGAGTGCAGATGGAGCCAATCATTGGTGCTTATTTCTAGGCTCTTTATATCTTGTCATGGAAAAAAAATGTCTTTCTGATGCTCTTTTGAAGATGAACATGATGCAAAAATCAGGCAGACCTTTCATCTTCCTCTGTCCTGATGCTTACCATCTTCTCTGTTGAAACATGGGGACAGTGGCACATGACTAGCATATGGATCAAGTTTCCTGTACGACAAACCACAGCTGTTTCTTCTGTGCAGGACCCCAATAAGGTACTTGTCCCGGCCCCAAACTGTGGAACAAAGAGTTTCCGTGAGGTCTGCACCCATCCTTTTTGCAGGACTGGATCCCCATCTCACACTGGTCCCAGGCAGGAGCTGGGGCAGGCTGTGCTCACACAAGGACAAGAGCCCCAGGGTGAATGGCCCTTGCCTGCACCAGTTGTATTAAAACATGGGGGAAGTTCCTTTTCCAGAAGCCTAATGGGAGATGTTTCAATCTCTTCTAATTGAGCACTACTACAAAACAAAATGCTATTTGAAAATCAAAGTCCCTTTGTATGCAGCTCTTCTCTTTCACCTCTCTCATGGAGCTGAATTACAAACCCTGGCACATCTGGGTAATGGCTGACAACAGGGCACATTTGCAAGGGGCCAAAGCTTGGCCTAGGCTGGGGAGCAGGGCCAGGGAAAACAATCTCCTTTAAGGAAATCTGACAGCTCAAACAGACTGACACAATTTCTCTGCCCCTCATGCAGACCATGGTTAGCCACTGGTCTAGCACGCCAGTAGCATGCTCTCCACAGCCATCCTCTCTCTGCCAGGCACCATCTGTCCCTCTGTGCTGACCACTGGAAAAGCTTGCAGGGGTTATGGAACAAAGCTTTGCCTGTGCAGCTGGTGAAGTGAGAAGCGCTTGCTCTTGGATAGAAATGACAACAGCTTTTTTTTTAACCAAATTATTTATTTGAGTAGAGGATGCAGTAACTGTGCACTCCCTTCAGAGTCATTTAAAACCAAATTAATGCCATGCACTTGTAAGCCAAGGAACAGGGAGGCAAGTAAATCCTTCTTCCTAGTCTCAGGGGAGTTGCTTTTTCCCTGCAGCACACGAGAAGGGCTCATGCATGCTTAAAATGCCATGTATCAGTTACAGAGCCCATGCTGCTGTTCAGATGACACCACTGGTAAGCACACCGTTTTCTTCTCTCTTGACCTAGTAATGTGTGTGTCCTCTTATCATCCCCCATTTTATTTTAAAGGAAGCAGGCTGCACCAGCAGCATAACAATTTGTTTCACAGGTTCCTCCTCGTCTCAGAATGATTGTTAGAAAAAATCTGGGGTTAGATTGACATGTGGGAAATTGTTATACTGAAGCTGGTGTGCATGAGGAGTATAGCCTAGCCCATCTGCATTCAAAGGTAATGCTAGTCTTGGTTCTTTAGGATTTTTAGGATGGAGAAAACTAAGGCTGGCTGCATCAGTGTTGCTCTTTGCAGCTGAAGGTGCAGGGAGAGTTTTGCTGCTCTGTTATATACCCTCAAGCTCTCTGAAAAAGCAGTTGCATATGCTGCAGGTTTACCTTGATTTCCACGGCACCAGTCTAAATTCCGTCCTACAGCTCTGGGTTGTGGTACAGTCACAGCTTTAGGTGCAGCTGGGCTGATCTCCAGGAGCAAATTTCATACTTTTCTAAGGATCTGAGCAGCTACAGGAGATACCCTTCATTCAGAGCCGTCTGAAACAATAATTACCAGAGCACACCTCAGGGTGAAGCCCTGTTAATATTCACTGTTCCATTTTCCAGACACACATGGCTCATTCCATTTCCTGATGGAAAATGTTTCTGGGGGCGGATGCCCCATCCTTCCCAGCATTAAAGCACAATAGGGAAGATACAGATGTCCTTGAGAATGCTGGAACATGTAGCAGAAGTTAGAGAAATAATCTCTCCTAATATGGGAAGCCTTTTATCTTATTAATAAATGACTTTCTAACATGGGCACACAGATTTGAAGGGGATGGGAAGGGAGGGAAATGCCTGCAGGATTTAGATGGCAGGGATCCATGGCATGCTCCAGCTGATGAGTGGGAGACACTACATGAAAATAAACATGGTCTTTCTCTGGGTGCCATTGGCAGGAACAGCAAGAGCTGGATGCAAAAGAACAGGGAGCTGGTTTGATCCTTCTGTTGTTCCAACTGGATGCCAGGGGAGAGTCTTCAGCATGGGGGGAAGCAGTGCATGGCCTGCACCAGAACAGGCAGGAAGATAGTTGGTGTCTGAATTCCTCGTCCCCACCACTTCATCACACAGTCCACACAGATTAGTGGACAGTGTGCTCATTTCACAAGGATCATCTGGTCTTCAGTCCTCCCCATAATTAATCACAGACACAACAGCGCTACCTAGCAGAGGTGTTTGGTTTTGGTTTGGGGTTTTTTTTCCATTAGAGAGGAAGAACCCTATATAGGGCTCACAAACACTAGCAACACATGACTGTTAATAATCTTTAATTGTACTTTGCCTGGCTGTGGCATTGAGTCAAAAGGAACACAGGGCTCAGAGTAAAATTGAGTCACTGTAGCTAGAAGAAAAGGTAGATACTGTCAGCATTTCAACACTGGAGTTATATGGTTATCTCTTGAGTAGCCAAGTTTAGGGATAGGGATAAAATTCAGGTTAGAGTAACATTGTTTAAGAATGGGACAAAGCCTAAAGCCCCAGCTGGCGTTGGACTGACGAAGCAACTTATAGGCTGAAAAAAAATTATTCCCTGAGAACCTTTTTCCCTGGGCTCTAGGTAAGCTGAGGTGAGAGTCTGGGGCAGGGTTAGGTTTGGGACAGAAACAGGGAGAAATTTTGATGCCTTGAAGTGGCTACCTGGAAACAGAAGCTAGACAAGAAAAAGAGAATAAGAGTAGGCATTTGTTTGAAGGGCCTTCAAAGGTACACCTTGGGAGTGTAAAGCCTATGAGGGACTCCACCCAAGATGGATGCTGGGTCATGAGTTCTTCACACTTTTATAAGTTTTGTCCAGTTGCATATCAGGGTTAATTCTCCAATTATGACTTCAGTTAGTGATGTAATTACCCCAAGTTTGCTCCTCCTCTCAAGGCATTACATCCTGGGGGGGCAATCAAGGTGTCCTTGAAGTGCAAACCTAGAGAGGTTTGTTATGTCTAACCAGCATGAGAGAACAGTAGTTAACAGGCCACATGAAACTTCAGTGTTACACACTAGGCAGTACAGGATTTGAAAAATATAGAAGTTAAAACCTAAGGCATCAAGTTGGGATGGGAGGTTTTTTGGCACGGGACTGCCAAGGGGATTCCAAAGTAAGGAGAAGGCAAGAAAAATGTTTCTTCCCTACACCTTTTTCATTTAAATGATGGCCCAGGGCTCATTCCACATTTAGAATTAAGATTAAGGTATGGGTTTCCTGAAAGCTTGTTTCTCTGACATCTTGGTCAGGACCACAGCAGGTTATCCCTAACTATCATTAACTCAAGGTCAGGCTTTTGCTTTCAGAGGGTGAAATGCCCTTAAAGCTTCAGTACCTGTTGCATTTGCCACATAGAAGCAGCAGTCTCCTAGAAGGTCATTCCTTTGACAATTGCTTGATTTGGGTTTTTGTTCCTCCCACGGTTCTTCCCATGCACAGCCTTAGAGTTGAGTTCAGTGTTGGGAAAGGAAAAAAGCCTACAGCAACAGTCAGCATAGCACTGGTGAGAGAGTTCTGAAGGGAAGTGCAGGTCACAGAAATATTTCTCCTCTGATTGCTTTTTCATCTGGACCATTGCTCTGTGTGCTTGACTGAGGATCAGCTGTCCTCAGGCTTTAGGGCTAAGGGTGGAAGAGGGACAAAGCCTAGAGCTCCAGATGGCAAAGGTCTGCAAAGGGTTTGGAAAAGGCTAGAATGAATAGTAAAAAGTTTAACCCCCTGCTACATTTTCCATCTCAGCCACGGCTGAGTGCTCTTAGCTGTGAAGCAGCCCACTCCTGTGCTCAGGGTTGCAGTGGGAGCACTGAGAGGTCCTATAGCTCTAGTTGGCATGGGGGTGTTAATGCACTGCCAAAGGCAAGGGAGAGGCTGCAAAGAGCCTTCTCCATCTTGGCCATGGCTTAGTCTCTTTGGCAAACGCTCAGTCCTCACAGAAGGTTTAGGGTTAGGTTCAGGGGAATGTCAAAGCCTAGAATGCTTGTGATGTGAAGCTGCCAAGGACCTCCCTCAGAGGGAGGGCCTGGATTCATTAGGATTTTATTTCTGAAAATTTCATCATTCGTGCGGCTTGCGATAATCCAGCCAAGGCCAATGTTTAGGGTTAGGAGAGGGAAAACCCTTGAACTCCAGTTGTGTTGTGGCTGACAAGGGAGAATGTAAAAGTATTTCTCCCATGATAGCTTTTTGATTCCTGCTACAGCTTGTGGTCCTTGGAAAAGGGTTTAGTCTGTGCCTAGGGTGAGGGGTATGGTTGGGAAAGGAGCAAAGTTTAGAGCTCCCATTTGTCTAGGAAGCCTGGGGTTGCCAGGAAAGAACAAGCTGCCGGGGTGTGATCTACAGATAAATCCATCATATTCTTGAAGTGGGTAAATGTCGATCAGAACTCTCTCAAAAGCAGATTTGGGTCATGACTTCATACTCACAAGCCTATTGGCATTTCATTTAAGTAGCACCAAATAATTCCCTACTGGGATATGGCCAATTCAGCTCTGTATTGCCAAAACAATCGAGCTCTTTGGGGGGCAGTCACACATGCAAGGCCTCAGGCAAACGTGTCACAGTACACATGCTTGGTCAGGTCAAGAAGATTTCTAGCCTTCAATTTTTCTCTTTTTCTCAACAGAATCAGCAGGACAGTTCACTACATCCAAAACCTGAACAATACCTACAAAATGTACTCTTCACCCAGGGAGTAGAAGGAAGTAAAGTAATGATATGCTCTTACAACCTGGGTCTGCTAAGAAGGTGATGAGAAGGGGCAAGCTCACTCTGAGGCACTGCAATTTGAGTCCAGTGAGAAACCAAAAACACATTTGAAGCTAAACAAATTCTTCTTGGCAGAACAGTTTGAACAAAGGAAAAATGGGGGAATAATAGGGTGAAATTTTGAGGAAAGGTATCAGTGGGGAAGAGAAGGCTGAGGGCTCCTGTTGATGGGGAAAGGTAGTTATCAGTGTGGGCGTGAGATACAGGAGATCCCTCAGAGCTCCTTCTCACTTACGTCTGCAGAAGAAAACGGGCCAAGGAGCAAGACTTGGCTACTGGTCAATGGGTCAGGAGTGTGAGTGGCCTAGTGGGATGAGAAAGGACATTCATGTACTGGCACTCATGCCTGGCACTTATCTGAGGAAGGATGAAGGCAGAAATTAACTTGATATCTCATAGTTTTGCAGGTATCAAAGCCACCAAAAAATAGCTCTGCCTAGAGAACACTATAAAATGTGATCTGTAGGAAACCCTGCAGAAAACAGTTCACCCTCCTCTAGTGTTCCACGGATGGCAATCTCCAGGACATCACCACCTGCACCAGCCACTGACAATTGGCACAACTTGGATCACTGGTGGTGCGAGAGCTGCAGGTGGCCTGGCACGACCAGCCCACCTGTGCTCAGACAAGTGTGTTCAGGGAGCAGCGAGACCCAGGCACAGCCTGCTGTGCTGCCCAGCAAAACTGCTCTCTGGGACAAATCCCAGCAGCTGCACCTGTCTTTGAAGGTCAGAGTGAAATGTGGGGACTTGTTCCTTCACGTGGTATTTCCTGGTTTGTCACCCTGACCTTGGCGCTCTGGAGAGATGTTTATACTCAGCACTAACAAAGGCTGGGGCTGGCAGGGGCAGGTGGGCACAGAAGTTGTCTTGTGGTTGTTTTTTCATTGAAAATACAGTTTAGCACACAGTGAGACATGCCAGGAGGTCCCATCCTGTGCCTGCACCTGCAGGCAGTTAACAGCTTGTTGGATTGAGGCCACAAGGAAAAGCTTTGCTGAGATGGAAGAAGAGAAGAACAAAAACCACAGGATTAACACTGTGCACTTGGCTCTGTTTCAAGAGCCTGTTTTGGTGCCACAAGGATCCCAGCCCTTCCCACAAGCACACAGGGCACAACTTATTTCAGGCTGTGCTCCTACCTCAGCCGTGTTATGGGTCTTCAAGTGCCAGACCAGGCGTCAGTTTTTAGAAGAATGGATGCAAAACTAACATGAACTGAAAGCAAGATGTTTATGCCCTCACACAAAAACATGACATTCAAATCCTATTCAGAAGTAGCCCTGCAAAAACCAAGCAAAATTAATAGCTCATATCAAAGTTGGCCTCACTTCAGGAAAATTTCTGTTGCCTTGGTAAACACAGCTGAGTCTCCATTTTTCTCCTTCCTATTGGCAATGTACTTCACTTGCTAAATAAAGGTATCTAAACAATCTCTCTTTGTACAATAAATTTTATGCTTTCCCCATTGGTCTGTTTCAGTCACTTGCCCCTACTCTGGGCAGTACAGTGGAAAGCAGTATTCAGAGTATGCATTAAAAAAGTGTTTGGGGTTTTGGTTAAGATACTAACAGGAAAAAAACAAAATTTTCTGGATGTAAACGTAGGGTGAAAGAAAGCCCCTTTTCCTTCATCTCTTCAACAAGAGACAACTTCCTGCTACTGTTTGCCTTATAAAAATCTAATTTTTTCTGAACAGAATTAATGGTACAAATTTACTCCAATATACAATCTAGTATTCACAATCTATCAAAAGTACTTCCACACATAAAATATTTCATTTCACTGTTTTATATCCTAAAATCTTTATTGCTCGAAACCGATTAGTTATTTCTGCAACATAAACACTTGCTTTATGATTAAATTGCTTTCATTTTTGCCTTCCCTTGGAACTCCCTATAACTAATTTACATTCATTCTCCACCCCCAGAGGGGCATTATCCTGGAAGAAATATCTGCTCAAGGAGAACTGAAAACTGATAACTTTCTCTATCCAGTCGTTTCAGCCTTTATGGCAATGAGCAGACATCCGTGTTCATCAGTCTAACACTGATTTTAACAAGTCTTTGGGTTGAGGACAATCCCAGAAGGAGTTTCTCAAAAATACCTTCCCTAGGTGGTTATGTGGAGCTACTTGCCAGCTTCCCAGCTTTCCCAGCAGCAGATTGGGCTGATTCAGCAGATTCAGCAGAAAGGACCCTGGTGCCTGTTCATGCAATACACAAGGGTTTACCTACACAGTTTTGATTGTGCTGTAATTCCATCTGTAGAAATTAAGTCAGGCATGGGTTTGGTTAGACTGATGGTACCCAATTCCTGCACATCTAGTAAAGAAGGCTGTGTGGATGTTGAAAACTCCGAGCTGATAGAGCCACCACTTGCACAAATGTTTATAGCATTGTGATGATACCAGCACTATTCACAACTCTCTACCCTAAAGGGAGAGTAAACCACTAAAAAACCCAAACCAAATCCCTGTGACATAATTTTGTTTTGCTTTGTTTTGTTGCATGTTCATCTTTCCAGCTCCTTGACACCAAACACCAGAGTGACAGTGGATCTGCAGGCAGAAGAGGTGAAAGCCTGGGTGAGCCAAGGGTGGAAGAGCTGCCCTGGCACAGCACACTGAAACATGCTGCCAGTACCTCCTGTGGGGCTGCTGTGCAGGGCAACAGGCAGCCAACAGGAGCAGGGTCTAAGGGAGGCCTTGGTGATGCTGGAATTGCCAGAGGGCTCTCCAGCTGTAGGGGACAGCAATGGGGAAGGTGCCTGGGGGAGGAATGAATGGTGGAGTGGGTACAAGGGTAAAAGAGTTGGTAAAGTCATAAATCTTCAGCCCTGGCACATATCTGCCCATTTCATGTGCTTGCTAGGCCAGTGATGAAAGACTTATTCATCAAATCATTGTATCCTGAAATGTGCTGCATTTTAGTAGGAAATAACTCTTTGAAGCAAGATATTATTTATTCCTGACCCTTTCACCTCAGCAAGAACACTTTTTCATGTATTTAACTGAATTAACAAGTAGGCTGTGATCTGCTGAAACAGTGAATTCTGCAGCAGTGCTACAGGACAGAGTTCCCCTGTTCCTGGGCATGGGGCTGTGACACCCCATCAGAGTGGCAACTAGGAGAAAAAATAAAAAGAGCTTAAATTTTTTTTTCTGGTTTTTTTTTTTTTCTTTTTTTTCTGTGTGTTAAGGTGGTGTGAATGGGCAGGCTGACATGAGGTCTTCTGCTCATCTTGCCATGAAGTTTTCAAGTCTGGGTCAGCATTTATGCAAAACAGAGGAAAGAGCAGAAATAACAGTTTGCCAGTATTTGTGGTGATGTATTTTGGTTAATTGTGCTCACAAAAGCTTACAAAAGATGACAACCTGCTCATGGGACCAAATTAAGCTGAGGAACATTTTTTTTTAGATTTGAAAAGAGACTGGATTTCTTAGATTGTATATCCACAACAAACAAGAAGTTAATTCTCATCACAGAAATCAGGAGGTTCATTTCCAGCAGGAGGCATGAAGGACATGCATGACCACCAGTCATGCAACAAGCTGAAAATGTACTTTTAAATTATGGTCTTCTCTGGTCATAGCATTTGGGGTGACATTTAGCCCAAGGAAATCTGTGGGCCTCTAAAATGACTAGCTGGATGGAGGTGGATTTTATTCTTCCAGGAGTAAGTGATTATTGCTTCCTGGTTACTCTGAGAGGGGGTTTGTGTTTGGTGCTGGGGCAGTGCCTTGTTGCACACTCAGTTCTCCAGCTCGGGGTCTTTTGCAGTGCCTAAGGGGAATGCACTGAATGAAATGTTTTTACTAAGTCTTTCTCAAAAAGTGCAGGAGGAGGAAGAAGAGGACCCCTTTCCTCAGAAAGTGCCATTAGTCCTGGATGCGGTACATAGGGATTAGCTTCCTCCTCTTCCCCTCAGGCTCCTTGGGCTCATCTCTCACACTTTCCTGTTGAAACTGCTTCACTTTTTTCAATAGTCACTTGTCTAGAGAAAAAAAGAGCAAACACAAAGCAACTGGAATAATAATATTGGAAGTACTAATAGTGGTTGTAGCAGTAGTAATAATAATAATACTAATAACTCTTGACAGCTGCATGAATCATATTGGGTTCTGACCACTTTTCTGATTAGTTTCTTGCACCTCTGGGAGGACAGGAGACAGGAGATTTGTTGGCCCTGCTCTCCATAGGTGAGATAGAATGACATTAACAAAGCCAATCTGCATCGCTGGAGTTGCTGTCTGCTGTCCCTTCCAAACTCTTCTTACTCTCCAGTGTAGCCAGGAATGTAGAGTAACTCCCTGTTCAGCTCTGCCTGGGAGAGAATGAATAATTCCTTTTGCACAACAAAAAATTAAAGTCTAGGGAAATGACGAGAAGGAAAGAATATACAAAATTGCTGAAAATTATTAGTATTGGCAGATGCAGGCTTTGCCTAATTGGGAAGGTAAATGACTGGGGAAAAGTGTAGTCTGAGCTTGAATGTGAACATTTTTTCAGCTTTGCACATTGCCACTGTATTTAAGGAGGGATCAGTCAGGGAAGAACTTGCAGTTCATGTCTGAAAGCAAAGCCCTAAGAGCCCTCTTACAAAAATTAAATCTTGATCCCCATCCTGCCTTTACCCTCCCTCTCTGATCACTAACCATTGGTTGCAGCTTCTCCAGGCTCAAAAGGGAAAATGCTGAACTATTATTGCTGGGCAAGTCTTCCTCCTCCAGGACATTTATTAAACTAACACCTTTATTATTCAAAATATTTGAACAAGTGGTAGCATGGTTACCTCCCTCTTTCAGAGGTCTGCTGACGCCAGCCCTAAGACAGCAGAACAAAGCAGAGACTTTTGCTCAGCACACCATTTCTCCTCTCCCCTGTTCTCCCTGCACAAATTGACCCCTGATGAAGGGCAGGCGGAGGCCTGAGCTTTGGAACAGATTATTTTGTTCAGCCTTGGAATTGAAAGCAAACACTCTCAAGTCGCCTTTGATGCCAGCTGACCTGAATCAAAGCTTGCAGACCCCTGGCTGATAATGTTTACCAGATGCAGCAGTGAAGAAGGGTTTCCGATCTACCATCTCTCTTTCTAGACATCCATACCAAAAATTAAGTGCATGGTAGGAGTTTAGCATCTGACTTCTCTGAGGGAAGGCTTGCTGCAGAAGAGAAAAAGAAAACAAAAATTTATTTTTTTGCATAGACCATTACATTCAGATACTTAACTAACAGCTTGTAATAATCCAGATAAGTGCAAAAGGCTTGTTACAGGTTCTGCGGTGGTGGGGGTTGCTGGCAGCTGGATCTGTACTAACATTTGGGGGAGCAGGGGGAGTCCTGTGTGGCAAACACATTGGCAGGAAGGGAGAAGTGGGTGAAGGGAAGAAACCACAAAAGCAACATTATTTTTGCTGACAGAAGCAGAAGAAAATTGCAAGTGTCACCTGAGGGAATCTCAGTGTCAGATACAGACACTGACAGGCCCTGATGGCACTGGGGACACAGAGGCCTCAGTCACCTGCCACAGGGACAGAGAGAGATGGTGACAGCTACCTGATCACTATGTGTAGAAGAAAACAGTGATATTACTTGCAGGTATTACTTCATAACCTGCAGTCATTGTCTAGGAGAGTCCAGTCCTGCTGGCAGCTCAGTGATGACAAAGCAAAGGTGCTTTGCTACAGAGGGAGGAATGAGGTGGTCACACAAGAAACTCACAAATGCTTGACTTCCAGAGGCTCAATCTAATATGGAAGAACTCCAGCTGACCCTGTTGAGAATGGGAGAAGGAGAAGGGAAGGGGGAAAATGTAAGCATTCATATTTCAAAGGCCTAGCTGCTCAAAGCAAATCCAGACAAAAGGCACTGTTGTCCCACTGCTGGAAATAACAGCAAGATCAGGCTTTGGGGCAGCAGGAGAGAGTTAAGCATCGCATGACAGGACGTGTCCACCCTTGTGACAGCTGTTGAGCTCTATATACAGCTTTGTATATGATACAGAAAAATATTAAACAAAGGAAGAACGTCCAGGCCCCACAACTCCCTGTGTGTCCTTGTATCCCATGGGGTTGTGCCTGTACTACCAGGACACCACAGCTTGCCAGCCCAGTCACATCATTTCCCTGGGGCTCCTGGGAATTCGTGCTGGCCGTCCTCGGGGGTGGACCCTCCTTTCAGAAACTGCCTTAAAAGCAGCGGCAGGGTAGGGGCAGGGAAAGCAGCTTGCACAGAAATCTGTGAAACAAAGGCTGGCCTGCATGGGGGAGCACAGCTTCTCTGGGTTATGGGGCAGTGGCAGGAGTCGTGGCATGGCTGCAAATCCTGCATGCAGGGAGGGAGAATATAAAACAGGGCTAGATCTGAGTCCACAGGAATACTCTCCCCTTCCTCCTCCTCCTCAAAGTGTACGTGTGTGTGTGTGTGTGTGTGTCCCAATTGCTGATTAATTGTCATCCCTGACTGGCCATGTTAGGGTAGTTTGACCTGGGTTAAGACCTCTCATCTATCTTTTCTTTTTACAGAAATGGGGCATAACCATGTAGTGTGGGCAGCGACTTTCACACTGCCCTCCTTTACTCCAGGCTTCACCATCTGAAAAATCATTAGCTTGCTGTCAGCTCCATGAGCCTCCCTAGGTGTGACAGCCAGAAGCCCAAAGAGCATGGCATGGGATGTGTACATCCCCTCTGGATGCTGAAGCAGCTGCTGCACAGTACCTGGTCTCTCCATCACCTGCCAGACTTTCATCAGCTGTGTTAGAGCTGCTGGGGTGCTACCACACCCCTGTCCTTCATGCATTATTGGCACACAGGAGACGCAGCCTCTTCTCTGTTACTAGTCCCAGCCAAGTCCTACAGCCTTCTGTCAAAGATGTTTTTCCCTCTGTTGTTCTGCAGTCTCTTTGCCTGAGCAAGACCTTGACATTTCATGATTCAAGCAATAAAGGATGCATAATTAAAATATATGCATGACCTATCTATCATATGCTGTTGACCCATTTTTTGCAAGGAGCAAGTGGCAGAACCCAGCTCACCTCAACAGGTCTCACCCCTTGTCTCCCAGGTGCCTGCCTTCTTCAATCCTCACCTCATTTTAGAGTTGCTAAAACATCAGTGGGATGAGGCAAAACTCCACGCAAGACTGAATTTTTGTTCCTCATCTCCTTTGATGCATCCAAGATGCAAGCCAAAGGATGGAGTAAAATGGACCCTCTGCATGTTCTGATCCCCCATGGGCAGGTGAGAAAGAAGGTCAGGGTTCTCCCATGTCTGATCCTGAGTCCTGGGATGGGGCCTGCCTGTGTTTTACTGTATTCTCATTCAGTATGTATGTACTCATACTGGCAATTTCAGTCTCAAGCTCACTACTAGCCTGGCCTGATTCTTATCCCCCGCGCACTCCCAGTCTGTCCAGTATGTTTGTTTCGGTCCTGGACTGGAGTCTGAAGTGATGTAATAGGTCTCCCAGACAGGAAACTCGGGCTCATGGCTGGCAGAAATTGTAGGTCTGGGTGGTGCAGGTGTGGGGGCTGCACCCCCTGGCCCTTTCCCCATGTGCCAGCAGTGCCAGCAGCACAGTGCCTGCAGCCTCTCCTTCCCTCTTTCTTTCCAAAGCACCTCAGGGATGCCACCCATGCACAGATCTTCCTCCTAACCACAGGGGTGCTTAAGATGACATGTATTTAAATATTATTTAGCATGTGGTTTGCATGCTGTCTAGTCTTTGCTTGAAAGAGCAGGGTACAGGGAGAGAACCAACAAGTGATGCTTTTTTATAGTCCTGGAAGAGCTATAAACCCAACACCTCCAAAGTAACACAAGCCAGTGATGAAAGGAAGAGCCACATGTCAGTACCACAGGTGAGCAGCTAGGCACCTGCTTTAGCATGGAGCATTTAAAGGCTCCCAGTGAGCACACCCTCGCTCAAGTTCCTAGCAAATGGAAATTCAGTCTCAGGAGGATTGTTTTTTTTTTTCCTTGAGATGTTTTCCAACCATATGGTGCCAGTCTCAAAAATTCATGTCTGAATCATTTATTTTTAATAGGTAAATAGCCTCCTTCTGTCTCTCTTTTATTCATGTTTCCTTAGTGGGACAAGAACCAATTTTGGCTTGGGTTTTTTGGTTTGTTTTTTTTTTTTTGTAATAGAGAACGAGCCTCCCTGTCTTGCTCCCTTGCATTTGAGGAAATTTTTCCTTGAGAAGTCTTGCCAAAAGGGGAAAGTGGCCATTCCTGTCCCATCCTGTGGGGTGGCTAAAGGAAGTGCCATTCTCGCCTCATATGCAGCACAGGGCTGCTGACAAATGTCCCTGCTGAAGTGGGGAAGTCCCTCACAAACTGCATTTATGTGATAACATACTTTAGGTACAATATATGTACCTAAAAATTGTACTTTAGGTACAATATATGTACTTTGTAAAAGTTCCTTTCACAAAGATCACTGTGGTTTTCTTTCTTTCAAGGTATTGCAGCACCTTGGAAAACACACTTCATCATCACTTCAGCAGCCCTGTTGCTCTCCAGGTGGTCTGCCACTATCTCTTGTGAGCTGGAAATGAAACCTTATATCTCATGGGAGGCAATACACAGATTATGTGTGTGCCTGGATGGGTGCAGGTTTAAGTACATCTCCTGTTTGGGTGCTTTAAACTCACCAGCTACACAAGAAAACCAGCACTGCAAATACCCTTCCCTGGCTCCTCTCGCTGGGCTTCACTGTCCCAGCGCTAAAATATCCTCCCAACAGGAGGCTGAAAGCAATGGTGGGAAGGTGCTTCCATGTCCAACCTGATGCACTGAATCTGGGCTATAGAAGTGCCTGAATTACACCCTGCAGCTGGGCTGTTAACTGCAGCGATTAGATACACACTAGCATGTGTAAGCAAGTGGATGTATCCAGCTTTGGGAGAGATTTTAAATAGGCAGCTCTGGCAGTCCTCTCAGTTTCTCTCAACAGGAGGATTTTCTGCTTTACTGGTTTATTTTTGGATATGAAGGCTGCAGAAAAAGGAATTTTGTTAATAGAGGCATGCAGTCTCGTTTGTGAAAATAACTTCATAAGTATGGGAGAACATTGTGCTGTTTTACTTAAATCTGCACATGTTTTGCTGACTTAGAAGTTGGTACTGCATTTCAAAGACTAACTCACTAAGCCTGATTGGTGTCCTTTATCTTTTGATGTTTAAGAAGTTTTTCTTTCCAAAGTCGTCTTTTCTTTCAAGGCACTTCAATGAAAAGTCTTCTTTCACCCACCTTCAGAACTGCACATAGCATCCTTCAATTCTCCCTGATTTATCTTCTGTATTCTTTTGACTCAAGGCAGATCATAAATTTGCCCTAAATTATGATCTGAGTTGTTTTTTTTTTTTTTTTAAATTCTGCATTCTCTGAGACATTTATATCACCCTAATGAAAATAATGTATCTACTGGGGTATGCTTGTCCCTCTGAAAGTAAACTGTGGCAGCCTACCACAGCAATAGGGACAATAAATGCATCAACTGGAAGCTGAATCAACTGATTCCTTGCTGATATTTTATCAAGCATCTGGTCCTTTTTATTTTTCCCTTGAACTACTACTACTTATATGTTCAAATGCAAAAAAGTGTGTTTAAAAATAAAGTGAAGGGTCAAACTCTGACCTTGTCTTCTGTGGGAACTGCACTGATGTGGTGCTCAAGACCATGTTCTGGTCAGAATTCCAGAGTAGAAAGAAGAATATTTTTTGGTTTTTTGGTGGTTTTTTTTTTTTTGGTGCAGCAATAGTGACAGGCTAGAAGACCCACTTAGGTCTTGTTTGAAGGCCTTAAAACAAACCACAGTTTTCAGTGACAGTTCTGGGACTTTTATATCACTTCATTTTTCTACTTTTCTTCTAGCTTTTTGTCACCAAAGGTTTTTGCAGGAGGAGAGGATTATTATTATTATTATTAACTTTAAAGAGGTCCTCTGCTCCTGCTTCATATCTCTCTCTCCTGTTTGTGACATCAAATTGTTGCTGTGGGGGCAACTCAAAAATAGAAGAATGTGACATCATGCAGGGAAATAACAGGATATCTGAGGAACTTTTATAGGTGTCCTCATTTTCACTTTGTGTTTTCCCAAATCCTGATTTTAATCTGTTTGCCTGAAAAAAAAATTTTGCAGACAATAAGCATTCTACCTACCTACCTACCTACCTACCTACCTACCTACCTACCTACCTACCTTCCCACCATGTCCCTTGCTCACATGTATGACTACCCAGAGTTTTCCTGTTTCAATATGAGATATTCAACACTGGCGAAAGGTTTAAACTTCCAAATCAGAGTTTATCATAAAAATGCAACTAGATCCTCACCCACAGATTCCCTGGAAAATGCTCCACTGGTTGTGACTTCTGCCAGGGCGGGATAAAGATCAGTTAACTGCATGCTCCTGATGGTCCTTTGTAGGACCCAGGGCATATCCTGTCTTCCCATAATGGTCAGTTTGTCTGTATAGAGGAATAGGGAAGGTTTGGACAAGATGCTGTGCTTGGTGTTTCTCCTCTTTCTGGAGGTCAGAGACTGGCTACAGGAGGAGGAGGGGGGTGGATGAGAGGCAAAGCTTCTCCATGTAGGACCAAGCAACCTCGTGAGTGATTGGTCATGTCTCTGGTCCTCAAACTCAGAACTGAGATGATCACCAGGTTAGAAACAAGGATCAAATAAAGAACTAATGAGTTGCATCCAAAGATATCAACTGGGCTTTTTCTGCTGACATGCTTCTTACTCTGGCATTGTCCTAGACCATCAGGACCCTTATTTCTACCTTTCTGTAGTCCTTTGGGGTGGCTGTTGGATACTTTATTTCTGCATCAAAGATCTTGGTTTTCCCTTGGATTAATGAAGTGTTTTGTGGCAAAGGAAGGAAAGGGTGTGGGTCCTTCCTTTAGACAGTTGACTGTGACTGCCAAAAACTGGATTTAATCACTCAACAGGCTTCTTCCAGTTGTATTACTGATACTAGTAGTTCTGGCTGAGCTTGTAGGAGAATCTAGGTTGTTGCCCTGACAATGCTTTACTTGCATTCAGGCCTGGGTTGGGAGCAGGACTCTTGTAGTGGTTTCTGAAAGCAGCAAGTGACACAGAGGAAGAAGTTGAAGGGAGCAGTCTTCTGCCTGAAGTCCACAGAAGTCAGGAATTTGAAGCCTTTTGACTTTGCATCCCAAACTCTTCTTCTGAATTTGCTTTTTTAGAGAAAGACTTTCTCATTCTCCATGCAGAAATGGAGTCTCTTTGCATATCACAGTCTTCAACTTGCCTGAGGCCCCTCGATACTTTAATCACGGAACAGAAATTCAAGAATCAACAGGAAATACCTTTGGCAGCCACCACAATCCTGCAGATACAGTCCCTTCCTTATTTTCTCTATGAATTTGCTGCAGAATTTGGCTGAATTGGCTGTGGGATTATTCCTTCATGCCTTCTTTTCTACTGGGGTTTTGGAGACTTCATCACAGTTCTACTTATCACCACCCCCACCATGTTCCTTCTCCTCTGTTTCATCAGCTTTCATCGGGCTGGATCATGCAGTCTCTCAGACACTGGACATGCAGAGGCATCCTCACCCCACACACATTTAACAAATCTGCATGGCTGCATAACTGTTGTGGCCAGGAGGCATTACCCTGGCGTGGGAACTGGAGATTCACCGTGGATTCACAAGGCCAAATGGGCCTGAATGCAGCACCAGCTATGACAGACCAGAGGTACCTCCTGCACTGCACCCTCAGTGCATCTGAGAGTCTCAGTGGCTTTCCTGAGAGGGAAAGCACAGGGAACTGTGGTGCAGTTTTCTCAAGGTAGCCCCATGGATGGTCTAGGGTAAATGGGAATATCCATGCTGGTCCCATGGCAATGAGCTCTGGCTTCTGGAATGACTTACAAGGAAGGAAGCCACCTCTGTCTACAAAACAAGAGAAGAAAATACAAGTCAAATTGTTGCCACAGCAATTTTACAGGCCTGCCTTGGATATATCTTGATAGAAAAAGCAGGAACTAAAACCACACAATATAATGGGAACTAGAAGGTTTAGAAAACATCAATTGTGCTGCAGAGATAAAGAGATGCCAGTGAATGTATTTTAAAAATGGGAGCTTTATCATCATCTTTTTTGTCCAATAAAAAAGCTAGTTGCATTCTCTTTCGTGTGAAAAATCATAAAATCTTAGACTAGTTCAGGTTGGAAGGGACATTAAAGATGATCTCATTCCAACCCCCCACCATGGGCAGGGACAACTTTCACTAGACCATGTTGCTCAGAGCCCCATCCAATCTGGCCTTGAACACTTCCAGGGATGGGGCATCCACAGCTTCTCTGGGCAACTGTTCCAGTGCCTCACTGACCCCACAGTAAAAAACTTCTTTCTAATATCTAATCTATACCTGCTGCCCTTCAGTTTAAGGCCATCATCCCTTGTCCTAACCCTACATGACCTTGTAAGAAGTCCCTCT
>VZTN01003459.1:14265-51135 GCA_013400515.1 Erpornis zantholeuca | reverse complement strand
TTATTCTTTTACAAGATTTCAGAACGTTTAAAAGTTTCCAGGACATATTGTTGAATGTGTATCTCTGAGTATCTGTATTGAAAAGTAGCAGCTGCAAAGATTACTCTGGCTTTTCTCACTGAATTGGAGTAAGAGGAAGAATGAACTATGTTGATTAGGTGGGATTTATTGATGTGTCAAAGGGACACTTCACATTCTGTGCTCTCCTCTTCATATGTGCTTTAAAATACAGATATGTCTCCTTGGTGTTTCTAGAGCAGCAAGATGAAACTGGCTTATTTCCTTTCTGGTATGACTGGAAGGAGAAATCAATTTTACCTTCGTTTGAAACCCAGAAAAATCTCAGTGTTTTCAAGCTCAGTGAAAAGTAGGAGCCTAATTCTTGTCCCTGGTAAGAGCAAAGAAACTTCTGCTTGCACATACTTGCTAATATGGATAAGACAAAGCACATGGGTTAACCGTGTCCTGATGGAACTAATGAAAATGCACTAATCATTTTGGTTTAAAACCAACACTGCCCACTGAAATAGTGTCTAATGTAAAATGCAGATGAGTGCTCTCAGCTCTAGAGGGCTAGTGTAGAGTGGAAGGTAAAAATATTCTCCATATTGCTTGAGTTCTCTGAGGTCTACATCCCTGTCATTTTAGTTTGTTGGGTCTGTATGGTGCTCAGAGCATTTTAGACATATTAGCCTTCCTGACATACAGATGCAAGAAAACATAGCTGTACTTTGAATTTACTTTCCTACTTTAGTGGCAAATGGACTTTGTTGAAAGAAATGTGAGTATTAGTTTACATCAAATAAACAGCATTCTTGAAGCTATGAAATGTGGGGAAGTTTCATGAATTTGAAAGATCTAGAAGCTGCCAATTATTCATTTCTACAGGACTCCTACTTCAGACAAGATGTTAAGGTTAATCCATTATGGAACTTTTTTCCTCCTTACTTTTCTAAACAGTATCTAAAGATTAAAACGATCATCAGTAACTCTTTTTGTGTGGGTAGTAGAGGAGGAGAATTTTTTTATGTCAAGTCAGTATAGACTCCTACATACAGTGTTATTAGGAAGGTTAAATACATAGTGACTTTCTAGGTACAAGTTAATTTTAAGGGAAAGAGGTTATTTAAAATCATAAACCAAGAAGTCACTTGCTGTTCAGCTTGTCAGAAAAGATAATTTCCTCCCAAAGCAAGCCCATCTTTTAACTGTGTATAAGGCTTTTACATTTGCTGTATTTATGGTGAACAATTGCCTCACACTTGCCTTACTCACCAGTTTGTCTCGAGGGTGCTAGGAACTGTGCAAGAAGTCAAATTTACAATGAGGGCTACTGTTCATTTCCCAACAATTGTGGCTGATCCCACTGCATACACTGAATTGCCATGAAACTCTGATTCTCCTCTGCTGCTCTTTGGTCTCCTTGTAGGACAGCCATCCCAAAGAACTGTCTAAGAAAAAAAAAAACTTAAAAAAATTTTGTCCTCAAAGGAAAAGGCAGCAAGGATTTTCGTGCTCTTTTCCATGGGCAGCATTCCTTTGGCATGTGTCCAGAAATGACTGTTGCTTGCAGATGATACATGCTTTCATTATGCCTTCAGCAAAAATATTACCATCATATGTGTCAAAATCTTGGACACATACAGATGGCATCAGTGATACAAACTAATTGATGGTTAAGATAAAAATAATTTTTTTTATCTTTTCTGTTTCTGATTGTCGTTCACAATTAATTACAAATAAATAAAATCCTAATGATAATCTATATTTGCCTGTTCTCTGAACACATAACAATGACCATTATGTGGATGTTACACTTGAGTATTTAAAAAAAAAGTTATTCCACAAACTTCTACGGGAATTGAAGATGGCAGGGAAGTTAATGTTCTTTTCTAAATGTGTCTCATTTATCTCATGAGATAATTGTGAAATTTTATGGTATTTGGCTTGCATATAGAGGTTTTTCTGTGTGATTATTTAATAGACATTTATAGCTTCATTAACTGCAATCACTGTCTTACTCAAACTAAGTACCTGAAATTCTGAATTTGAGCTGTACCTCCATGACCCAAAATAGACATACCTTATATCTAGATGCAAACACAAAGTGAGAGTGTTTGTGCAGCATAGCTTAAAATATCACCTAATCATCTAATCACAATAGTTTAACATTTGTCTACATTTTGCAGGAGGAATTTTAGAGGAATTATTTTTTGCCTTTCCCAACCACTTAGTTTCAATACAAACGTAAATCACAATTCACACTCTCATTTTGTGGAACTTTCACACAAAAGTGTTAAAAAATGCAGATTATTTGCATTTTCAGTTTCACATGGCAATGCAATCTGTTACCTAATCTCCACATTTGGGAATAAATAGAAGACAAGCAGGCACAAATGAATAGATGGTTTAAAGGGCATTTTGCAGTAGAAATAAAATTCTTCTCTATCTCATTGCGATTAAATTTCATTGTAAGTTCATGTGTTTAGAATCTTCCCAGGGAGAGAGCATGAGTGAGGCCAAGCCACTTTCAGTGGTGCTTTGTTCCACAACTTGGTTTCACAACCAAGGAAAACTTTCTGCACCAAATGCATGCCTCAGCCCCTTGGACTAAATACCCTTGGTTCTGTTCTTACTAAGGGCAAGCACATGTTTGAAACCATGGTGTGAGACTTAAGCAAGCCCTCAGAAGAACAGTAGCCACATCATATCAAACTGGTAGCGTTTGAAATGACACAAAACAAATGCATCAGTGTCACTATCATTGCCTGACTGGCTTCATATAAATTGAGTATTCAGAAGGAAGCCATTTCAATTTATTCTTGTTTCTAATGCTTGAAGCAGTTGCATTCCAAGAACTGAGAGGAAATTTCCAGTATCATTGAGAATCTGAGTAGACTGATGGTTTGAGATTATTTTATTCTTCTTTGGACTTAATTTTCACTTGAGCCTGGTCAGTGTGTTCCTTGTTAATTCTACTTTATTCTAAATGAGCTGACCATTCTTTGTCCAGCAATGGCTTTTCATTATGAGCTTCTGACCTGATTAGTTTCAGTGTTGCATATTCTTTTCATGTTTTCTGTGGCCTATATTACCATATTATTAAGTTACCTACATGAATAATTACCCTCTTTTACTCCTATTATCTTTGTCATGTTTGGGTGGAAAATCTCAAGTAGAGTGGCAGAAGCAGCCTGCTCTGCAGAAATTACAGCACTGTACTCAACTCTACTAGCAAAATAAAGTGGTTCAGAGCAACCTGCCAAAATCCATAACTCCTATTCTTATGTCTGGAGATCTGTTCTGGCTGTACATTTCAGAGAGACAAACTGCCTTTCCTTTTTCTCTTTGCAGAGATGTCCAGCCAGCTGGAGACTTATTTTACCCTCTGGGCTGCTTTCTATTAGTCTCAATGGTTTCTGTTAAGATTGTTTTGAATTTTTAATGAGTTTTAAAAGCTTGACATGTTAGAGTTTTTAATTCCATTTTGAATTTATTTTTAAAAATTACATAAATAAAGATCATCTGTGACAGTTCCATGAAAGGAGCAACAGATTGAAAGACTGGCTTACAAAATCATTTTTCTTCAAGACAAAAATTTTGATGAATATTCTCCATTGAACAATCAAATTTTGCAGGACACAGGGGACCCAGTATATGCAGCATACCAAGGCGATGGAGCATCTGGAAATATTTTTTTCATTAACGTTTAAAAGGAAATAGTGCTCATAATAATACTTGCAAAATATTGAGGTCAACTTCTTTTGTAAAGATACAGAACACGAACTGACAAAAAGTATGAGCAGGTGGAGCTGCAACCCTGGAGTTTCTCTCACAAACATACTCTTTCAGGTGTATTCAGCTAACTTTCAATCTGATTTCTGTGGTGAGTACAATTATTTGTGTTGATGAGGATTTGGAACACCTCATTTAAAAGCTCAGGTTGTGGTTGCTGTCTGTGCCCAGCGTGCCATACTGAACCAACTCTAATTGACAAGAGAAGCCTGATGCACCTGAAAGAGTGGTTGCCATGGCCAGAAAGAGCCTTCCAGCTCTTGAAAAATTATGCTGAGGTGAAACTGCTGCTTATGATAACATGTTGATTTTCATCAGAGCTGACACGATGATTTACAATCATAGTATCACCTTGTTTACATGGAAGGTGCATCTTTTAAAAAATACAACACATTTATGTGTGCAATTTAATGATGAACTTTTTATTGTCATTTAGTGGGAATTAACGTAACCTTCTGTAAATGAACAAAGTAGCACAATATGAACTATCTTCTAAAGAAGGAAATATTACTGTGTTTTCTTCCCCACTGCGCCTTCCTTTGAATGAATTCCTGTGAACAAGAGGAACTGGGAGTTGCCTCTGATATAAGATTCTGTCCCAGCTGTGATACAAGGAAAAAGCACTGAAGTGGTGGGATGCTCTATGACCTGTGTGAAGCGATTTTTTGAAGATTACCAAGATCTGAGATTTTGAGGAGACATATACTGTGCCTAGTTTGACAGGATCAAAGCATCGTCCCACTCCTTGGAGAACTCAGAAGCAAGACAACAAAGTGTTTTCCCCCTCCCTTTGCTGCTGTTCCTGCTCTCTGGAAGAAAGGTGTTGATCCAACTGTTTAGTTTGCAGCCAAATATAGAGCTGCACATTACCAAAACCATCAAAAGGGATTTCCAGTCCAAACTTGCAAATTCAACAACTCTTCATTTCGGGAAATTAGTTTTTTGCTGACAAGCTGAACCAATTTATAATCATTTTAAATATTTTTAAGAGGGTTTATTCTATGACTTACTCAGATAATTTTGACAGAAAATATGTAACTCTCGCTATGCCTTTTTTCCTCATTGAGACACCTCTATTTTCATAGGATTTTTTTTCCTGAAGCCTGTGAACCATAAAGATAACAATCTCACAGAAAATTTGAAAGAGCATGAAATGTATACAAAATAGAAGCTCAGAATGAAAAAGATTGCCTGGAATAAACACTGATAGCATAGTCAAGCAACATCATTGGAGATTTCTGGAATACTCATCCCCAGTAGATTGTCCTACCTTAATACATTGAAATTAATCTATTATTTTAGATTTTAAAATATATGCTTTTGTGGCAATGTGAACTGTTTGTGTATATGAAAAGTATACTTGAATTCATAATTTCCCATTAAAAAAAAAACAAACAACACTTAGGGATTTTTACTTCAAGCTTGGTTTACAAACCTGAATTTTGAAAGCTTCAATTCTGACTTAATTTTCAGAAATAAAGTTAGAGAGTTCTAAACAGAAGGAAGAAAATTTCAGTTTTGGAAAAGAGAAACAGTAGAAGAAAAAACCCCAAATAATTTAAACTACATTCACATAAAAAAAACTATTGACAAATAAAACATACACACACAGGAATAAAAATAGGTGTAATCACTTTAAATGAAAATATTTACTAAGGGCATTGGAAGGTCAACAGTAAAATTGTGCGATATGAGATATATTTAAGTCTCCTGGTGTAAGGATGATTCTTGCTTCAGTAGAGTGTTTGCCTTGATGAATTCCCTATTTGGTGCTAATCTGCTATTATCTCTTAATTTAGTTATCTTGGATTTAAAACCTGATTCCAGCACAAGTATAGAGAAATAGTGTAATTTATAAAATGTGCTTTCCAGATTAAAGAGTAGAGATGGATTTCTTAGCTTACTCTTCTCTGCAGAAGCAAACCTTTTAAATCAATACCCATTCATAAATAAAAATAATTGAAGGAGCCTGCAAGTACATTTCTATAATCTCCTCACCATATATATCCTGATGTGGAAGGCAGATGACTAAGAGTGTATGTCAAGTAGAAGATTTAACCTCAGCACTTTCAAACCAGCAGTGGGGTTAGAGAGAGGTTCTGAAGCAAAAGTTAAATCATGCAAACCAGGATGTTCAAAATTCACAGTCTCTGAAATCTTCCTGCCATGCTGAGGGCCAAATTTAGGCAGAAAATAAATGCTGAAATGCATGGTTGAGAAAATGAGGTAGGGTCTGATTTACTGGGAACAAGGGGTAAAAGAAAACACCAAAAAAAATCAAGCAGAAAACCAAAGAGTGGTTGCCATGGCCAGAAAGAAAAAAAACAAAAACAAAAAACAAAAAAACAAACCACTAAAAAAATCCAAAAACAACAAAAAAGAAAAGAAAAAAGCCCCAAAATCTGCTCAAAGAATCCAAAACAAAATAGCTTAGAAACAAAGGGAGTCTGTTTGAGAAGGCAATAAAGACTTTTTATAAACCACAGTGAAAACCAGCTGCTAATGCTTTCTATGAAAATGCTGCAGGGGGCATTTTTAAAGGAAAAAAAAGAAGAATGGAAGAAAAGCATCAAACGTGCAAGAAACCACCACTTGGGATGATGGAGTCTCTAGGGATTAAACCAAAATCTTTCTTCTAACTTTTGGTAAACGGGGTAGCCTGAAGTATGACATTTTTGCAGGTGACATAGCCTGTGTTTGAAGACACTGTATCAGAAGCTCTCCTCGTTTTAGGGCAGTATGCATCCTGCCCTAAAAGAATAAAATTTGGATAGCTAAACTGAGTCATGAAATGACTTTGTAGGTTGGAAAGCACCTAAAACACTTTCTAGCTCCAACCTCCCTGCAGTGAGCAGGAACACCTTCCAGCAGACCAGGTTACTCAAAGGCTCCTCCAACCTGGCTGTGGTTGAATGTACAGGGAGCCTCTTATAAACAAAAAGGCTGCCTTCATAGAGCTGAGGCTCTGCCCAGCTGAAGGTCTCAGACAAGGCCACAAGCACTGGCAGGTTAAATGCAAGTATATGCCAAGCTAGGCATTGAGAAAAAAAAACTTGCAAAGACATAAAAAGTAATAATAAATTTTTTTTCAAACACATCAGGAGCAGAAAGCTTGCCAGAGAAGTGTGATAGCCAATAGATAAGCAAGGCATAAAAGCATTTGCCATGTACAAACTTAGGGAAGTTTCCATGCTGGAACTCTCCTTTTTAGAGGAGGTGTTAGAGAATCTGTCACAAACTGAAGTGTTAGTGGAACAGATTAGAGAACAAATTGACAGGATACTCAAACCACCAGAACTGGATGGCACCTGCCCAAGTTCTAATGGAACGCAAACCTGAAATGGCTGAACTATATAAACTCATAGGCAGACTACATAAATTCTCACTTGAAGCCACCTAGGTATAAGGTGGAAATGGGAAGGGCAAGAAGACTTTTGGAAAAAAGGTTCAGAGAACAACACAAAAGTACAGAGAAAGATCTAAGTTTTACAACAATTTCAGCATGATGAATGATTAAGTTGATCAGCAGTACCCTGCCTGGAAAAGAGGAACTGCTATGACACTGTGGAGAAAAGAGCACATTACAAAAGTATTGAAAGTTGGTCATCATTTTTTCTAAAGCTTGAATGAGCAAATATCAAAATAAACTAATAATTGCCAGATTGTAAAGAAAAATTCTTCAAGCAATCATCACTTTAGTTGTGAAGCCTTTTTTAATAGAGTTGGGCTTTTTTGTGTTCTGTCCAGATTTGACTTTTGTCCAGTTGCAAAGATTTTTGTCCCCTAATTGGAAAGATCTCATGTGAGAACAAAGAAAAAGACTGGAGGCCAGAAGACAAAGATTTACGGAAAAAAATTTAATTAATGTGTTTTGAAATAAAGAGGAGATCACAGAAGCAGGATGTAAGTTTTAAGCCACTTAAAAGACTATTCCATGGAGCTAAGGGACTGTTCTCCATGTCCTTTAAGGACAAAAAGGAATAGGTTTAAGTCTGCAAAAGGACTTAACAGCAGGAACACATTTCTAATGGTAGGGAAGCACTAGAAGAGATTCCCTGGAGACCCCTACCTCTCCCTCTGCCTCTCCCCTTGGAGGGCTTTCACTGAGCTGACAGTAGTACTGAGTGATTACACACTGATAGGAGGATGGTCTACATTGCTCATTGAGGGATCTTCTAATCTTTCATCTGTTCTGTTGCTATTTTCCTCTCCTCAGAGTAAGAGACGAAACATTACTTCTCCTTTTACTTTGTTTTTTTCTGACTGTTCTTTCATACATTTATTTAAGTTGTTAACCCATTTACCAGCCAATGTATGCCATTACTTCTCAGGTCTGAAGAAGTATGTGTGAGGTGTGGACATTCTGTAAGATAACAGTTGTCCATGACTGACAGATGCTAAACCCTGCAGAAAAGGGATCCCCCAAACCAGTTTAAATAGTAGGGAAGTATATAGTAGTCAGATGAATGTTTTGACTGGTTAACTCTTGTATTATTTGTAAAATGACTTCCACACAATTTAATACCAAGTATTTCCATGCAAATATCCTCAACCCAAAAGTAAATGCAGTATGTCAATCAATTTTCAGTAAATCGATTATATTCTATCTGTCTTCTTGTCCCAGGACTTCTCTTTCTCCATCAATCCATCTCAAGTAGGGCCACATGGTGCTTTAAAGCAGTGAGCACATGCTTAATACACTAGTTTTTAAAAGCAGTTAACAACCTAAGAGGAACATTTCGATCAAAGCATTTAAAATTTTGGCCTGAGATTTTTTTTTTATGCCAAAAAAAAGTTTCTTATTTTAGGTCCCTAAAAGACATAGATTTGCTTTCCAATATCCTGGATTTGACAGACAGTGGAAGATACCCATGGGATCTGTGGGTGCTGGCAGTGAAGCCAGACCAGGCACTTCCAATGTAGGTGTCTAAATATGGATTAAACTGCCTCTCTTGAGGCACCCAAATTTGAAAATGATTGGCTGCAATCCCCACTGAAGCAGCTCACACCGTTCTCTACATGGTCTGTGTGCCAAAGTTCTAGTAGCAATTGTTTTAATTGGAAAGAGTTCAGTTTTCATTTTTCTGAGAGAAAACTGGCCAGTCCCAATTATGGAAACAAAGCTTCAGCATAAAACTTTTAAAAAACACAGAAATTCTCCTGGGGAAGTCACTAGCAGGGCAAAACTAGCTTTTCCAGAAGAGCTGACAGTTGTTTACATTTTAATGTGGAGGAATCCAGCAAGTCTGCAAGTTTATTTTTAGTAGCTGTAAACTGCGTTATTTAACTCCCTTTTTTCTGTGACTGGAGCTGAGACACAAAAATGATTAACACAATGGCCAACTGGTGCCTGAGCTCATGCTAGAGTTCAGATGATAATGAATACTGTGTTAATAAGAAAGCAGTTGGATTCTTTCACATTATATTTCTTGTGATGCCTCATCTGAATATTTGCAATCTGACAGCCTCTGTGCTTAGAATAGCTCTGGTTGCCACATAAAATGCTGGGTTGCTATCTCTGAGCAGGATGAATCTGCTTCCTTTCTTGCAGAGCAAAGCTGGCAAAGAGTATTTTGTTACCAGTGTCCTGGCTCCATCACTGGAGCACAAGTCCTGCCAGATCCAGCGATGAAAGCTGTGGCAGCTGCACTCTCAGGGGCTGTGAGTGAGCTAGCAAAAGCCAAAAGTCGTGCAGACCTCCCTGCAAGAGGATTATGAGAGTCCTCCTCCTCCTCTTAGTGTCCCCAGTGATGCAGAGCTGTGGCTGGTGCTCCCCAGGACAGTCTTAGGGAAAGCACCCCAGGCAGCTCAAGCTGCTCTCTGCTCACAGGAAAGTCACCAGTTCAACTCTGCTACTGCAAGTCCCATGTGTTTGTCAGGGAAAGGAGTTTGCTGCACAAAATTAACTCCTTTCTAAGTGTGAAGAACCTTCCTGTACGACAGCAAATTTGCAAAGCTGGTGTAAAATGGGAATTCTGGTGTAGAATCAGAATTGCCTCAATTATAAATCAATCCAGTCACACGGGCTCAGTCGGGAGATCATGTTTTCTAAAAGGACAAAGCTGCTTTTTCCACCAGACACCATTAGGATCTGCATCCAGGGAGTAGTCAGAACAGTGAGTGTAGAAATCATTCCACTGAGGAGCTATATCAGGAAATCATGTTAATGTAGGCATAAAGGATGAAAATTTTCTAAATTATGCACATCGAGGAAGATAAAACACCAGGTTTCACGATACTATCATGCATATATGGTCAAAAAATAGCTCTAATCAAAAGAAGATGAGAGGCAGTCACATAAAATGGATGGCTAGTAGCTGCATGGTTTGGTTTTTGTTCTTAAGATGCAGACTTCTGCCCTTTTCTCTGGCACATTATTCAACTTCAGAGTCTGTTTCCGCATATATCTCCAAAGCAATGCAATTTAATTAGCTAGCCTCCAAGGGGGCTGGAAAAATATTTATTAAATACTTGCAGATGCTTTTGATCTGGGAGGCAGAGCAGAAGGGCAAAGCAGTACTTACGTGGCGTTTGACAAGAATTACAAGTGATCTTTGTGTTTGGTTTTAAAGGGAAAGCTGAATTATATTGCAAAACATTGAACTATACTGGCAGAAAGCAGAGAAAAATATCTAAGCATATCTGATGACCTAACCCTTTATTGACACAGTCTCCTCACAGGTCTTTCACATTTATCACTGTTATGATCAAATCTATTCGAAGTTTTTCAGAAAGAAATGCATCTGAAATCATGCCTATGTTAGGGTAAAACCTCTAATATGTCACTGGTTCTGTACACATAATCACATAAGGATTTTGCAGGGAATTTTGTATTGCATACCTTATACAGCCTATTAAAGGCAGGGGGGACAATTTGGATATATCGGTCATTTTCTTATCTCACTAACACAAAGTCTTTATTGCTGAGACCCATACCAATCAAGCAATTCCTGAATTACTGCTCTGTGAGAGAAGTTAATATTAACAGGCTAACGTTTTCTGTGTATTTCTTTGTTCTTTTCACATGCACTCTGAATAACAAAAGAGTAGGCAAACTGTTGTTAAGGATCAAATATTAAGCCACTGTGTCATGTGAAACTTGGACAAGGAAATATACGGTATTTTATGAGGTCTTCTTTGTCTCTGAACTTATTAATGAGATGTGAAAGACAGGTGGATAAATCTGAGTTATGATTTTTCTTATAAATTTTCTTATAAGTTGGTTTTTTTCTTTCTCTGTTTAGCCAAACAAACACCACCAATTTATGGAATTGCCAGCAGTTATGAGCAGAAGAGTTCAACACAGTCTGGTGATGCCTTAAATTGGCTACTTAGAAACAGAGACCAGACAGGAATAAAGGAAAAAGGTGGTATTTATTTGAAAGGCCTTCAGGTGCACACTTTGGGGTCCAGAGGTCCTGCCTCAGTGGGTCCCAAAATGGAAGCCCCAGATCACGAGCGCTTCACATTTTTATAACAATATAAATTCACCGACCAGAACCCAGCCAATGATGTGATTTCCTCCAAGCCTGCCCTCCTCTTCCCAAGATGATGTTTAGAAACAGTTCTGGTTTCTAGGTGTCCTTGAAGGGCAAGTTAGAGGTTTTGTTATGTCTATCTTAGCACAGAGAACAGCATTTAACAGGCTACAGAAAACTTCAGTTACACTAGAAGTACAGGATTTGAAAAATATAAAAATTAAAACCTAATCACTGGCAGATTCTGGCAACACCACTCAATATGACTCTTCCCAGGCCACTGGCTTAGCACCATCATCTTAGTCCCAGATCCTTGTCCAGTTCCTCTTGTATATTGCCCCAATTGAAGGTCACAGATCTTCAATTGGCAGTGACCTTCTCACAGCTTAAGGAAGGGGGCTGGTGGATATGAACTCTGAAATGAAAAAAATCTGTGTTTGGTAATATTAAATTACCTGCCCAAACTAGCAGTCAATCCAACAGGAACCTGATGTTCCCATCATGTTAGATCATGCACATCCAGGTAAGCCAAACTCTTCCACATAATCTGAAAGGAGGGCAGACTTGTCTCTAAAGGTTGGAAAGATCTGATCTTATTTAGTGAAAAGCCCTCATACTGTGAAGTCTCAGTATTGAGATTTTAGAGTGAGAAAGGGAAAGGGACTGCATTTAAGGGTAGCACAGGGCAGAAGTTTTAATGGGAAGGAAAGGCTGCTATAAGCACCACCAAGTTTAAATTGAGTAAATCCGTACCTGTTTTAATACTTCATCCCCAAAGAGAGAAACTTCGAAATAAGTGTGTTGTAGGATGGATTTAATAATCACTTCCAGTCAAAGGATTTCTCCCTGTGAAGAGCAGCTCAAAAGGATTCACTGTATAATGCCCATGTAGACCCATCACCGACCTCACCACACAGGACATCACAGTCAGTAAGAAAGCTTCTTTGTAGAAGAAGTTTTCTTTTAGAAAACTATCTGATTGAAATATTTCCTATTTATTGTCGTTGCTGAAGATTAACTGAATTCAGTATGCAGGCAAGTGTTTATACATCAAATGCAGAAAAAAAGAATTCCCAAATGATTGAGGTGATTTTTCTTAAGAAAATACAAGAAAGGCACTGTGTTTGTGGGAGCTATGCACAGTAGAACTACCTCTTTAAATTGAAAAGAGTTCCATGGTCTCCCCAACTGCTAACAATGGGTGACAAATAGTAAGATATTCAATTCTAAAAGAAAACCCCTGACAGATGGAATCTATGTGATTTAAATTAGGTTTGATCCAATAATGAAAAAAATGACAGTGCCAACTGTCAAATGCAAATCTGACATTCTTGGTAGAAAAAAATCACTTGTCTGAGGCTAACTTAGGTAGCACTGAAAGATACTTATTGTTGGGAATGCAAATTCAGCAGAACAATAAAATGACGACATTACCATGTAAGTGCACAATTTAGCATTTATCAAGTGAATTTAGCATTTTTCTTTAAATTTGAAGGTAATGAAAAACAAATTACTAAAATATAGATAAACTTTCTCATTGGACAGGCAATCTTATAATCACAGAAAATACTGCAAATGTACAAGATAAGAGCTATCAAACTAATTCTGTACTGTTTTTATACAAGAGCACCATCCTCTACATTCATAATTGTTTAGTGTCTAATTATTTTATAACTCATGTACTTTTAAGATGAGATCACTTGAGCCATAAAAAGGTCCTGAAGATTAACCCTCAGCTACGTAGTGCACAGCTTCTCCCTCATTAAAATAGAGTAAAACATTTAGAAGATGGTAGTCAGGATGTATTTAAGCATACATTTGGTTTGTGGAAGAGGGGAAAGTAAGCAATTGTAGAAAATTTGCTAGAAGATATGATTAATTTTAGCATTCATCTTTTCCAATGCCTAAATACCCACAGAAGGAAAGCAGTAGTTGAAATGGGGAAGGAGGGTTGCTACTGGGTGTTTTTGAGCTGGCTGGTTAGAGAAGTGTGTAGGAAAAAAATGGAATATGAAAGAGAGCAAGATTTAGATGGTAAGCTCACAGTGGGTCACTCATCAGACTCAGGTAATGCACTGTGAAAAAATAGATGGATTCTTAGAGTGAAGCCTAAAACCTCTAGAAGGGGTTTTCTGCCAGAAAATATTTTTGCTCCCTTTCAACTCTGTTAGCTGGTCTACAGATTTTAGTTCTATCCCTAAATCTTGCTGATGCCTCCCCCTTTACTTCTTCTATATATCAAAGCCACTCACATACCATATCAGGGCAGCCACCATGTGCAGAAAGACTTCCACTCTGCTGGGCAGCACAGACAACTGCACAAATCCTTTGTAGGCTTGTTTTGTTTTGCATGGAGTTACTAGTCAAAGACCACAAATGTTATAATTGTGAAATTAATATTTCAGCTGTACCTGCAGATACACAGCTTTTGGTGCAGATATTGTTAATAGAAGACTGTAAGTGGCTATTCATATAAGAACTGAAACCAATGATATTTTTATTAGGCAGATAATTTTCTATTTTGAAATGCAGTAGTTCAAATTATATTGCAAACTGTGAATCTTTGGAGATTTTTTATTAAAATATCACATGCAATTGTTTCGCTATTCTAGTCCTCTCTTATGTTTCTCGATGGACACGACTGAAAGGCCTGTGTGCCACAACAATCCTCCTAACAAATATTAGAAAATGGTATTCCTTAGTAGCATAGTCTCTCTAATGTAACTTGCAGTAAGGTTTGCTTGTATTTTAAGTAGAGTGAGACTCAAAGGGTGTAAGCAAAAGTCCAAGGAAATAAGATAGGCCAATGAAAATCAATTAGGGGCTGCAGCCTTTCCCTTAACTTCCAAAATCCTGAGTGTTGGTGTTGTTCAGGGGTCTGAAGGCTCCACTGGGTAATAGCTTTGCTGTGTAAGGCACTACACCAACAAGTAAGGAGACAGTTCCTGCCCTGGAGAGTTTGTTTAACCAAATTAAATACAACTTGCATTCCCTTTAATGTTGCCTTTCTTCCTTTCTTAATTTTAAAGAGGTGTGCAATATATCAAGCTGGGGACAGGCTCTCTGTGACATTTTTTGTTTTGAATCAATGTTTCAGTTAAGTATTGCCTTTTGGATCTTAGGAAATAAAGACATTCTACACAATACATACAGCATGAATTTTTCATGACTCTATAGCAAGTAACAGGGTCACATGCTGGCACATATACCAAGCAGTTTTATTTTTGTTTAAACACATGGACACAAATCAAGGTTTTTCTGAAGCAGAATAAACACCATTCACTCTTTGCTGTGTCTCTCAGTGACATGGGAAAAGCAAAATTACCTCAGCAGGAGAAGTGGTTTGCTTGCCATTCCAACGCCTCTGCTTCACTGAAAGGGCAGGTGGATTCTTTCAGACATCCAAGTGCAGGTATAGTGCTACTTCTCTGAGGGAAAGTGAACAAACTTTCTCAGAATGTCTTACATGGATATTCTAGAGAGGAAGAGACCACAGGGGAGATGACAATGGAAAGAATAATTACTGCACATGAAGTCTCCTGCTCACTTTTGTGTAGTGAGTGTTGTGTTGTGCCCTTCAGGACATGCATGTGCTGTCAGCAGCTGTGTGTAACAATGGGGCCACATATTGTCAGCAAGGTTTTGGTGTCAGGATTGGTATTCATTTCTTCCATTTTTCTGCCCATCAGGAACATACACCATCTCTATTCTGATTAACAAGAAGGTTTACACAGCCTTGAGGGAGAGTGACGATATAAGAATAAGCACAGCAATTTCAGGTAGCTAGAGATAGGGAGTGGAGTAGGAGCACAGATTTAGTGGGATTATGTGGAGGTAAATCCCTAGAGAGCATTCTGGAGATCTAAGGGATGAATTAAATCCTGGAATATATACTCTGAAATATATGTCTCACTGAAATAAGAATTATAAACAGATTCTTTGTACTAGAGCCCAGTTTAACTCCTCTCTAGCTCCATATTCCACTCTATAAGGTTTATAAGCACCTCTAGTGTTACAGCAGAGATTTGAAGAGGTTAAGCTAAAGGCTGCAAATGAAAATTGCAAGAGCATAAATCACTGTTGATACTGCTAATCTTTCAAAAGGCTTAACAGGAACAATCTTTTTCATATGTTCTCTTATCTTCTCATACCAATAGAGGTTTCGTCTGAAGCCCAGAAAACCTCTGTAGGCAGAGATTAAATTAATTGTTAATATTGGAAAACTATTTTCAGTCTGCTGAAAGGTTTTAAACCATAGTTCAGTGACCCCATTTCATTCCCTATGCCCTGTCAGCTGTCTCCTTTAGGAGGTGGGGAGGTGTCAAAATGAAAAAATCATTGATTAAGTATCAAATGTGTTTGCTTATGACTCTACAACCACAAAGAAGTGCCCTGAAGCAATATAATGCTTGAGCTTGAAGCACATCACTTTTACCCTCTGTATCATTAAAGATAAACAGCCCAGCTGGGTCATCACACTCAGACAACTCTGCAGCAGTCAGTATCAGGGCTATTACCCAGGATCTCTTGGCCATTCTCTATTACCAGAGGAGATATACAAGGCCTTCCATCTGACAACAGATCCTGGACTTCAGCTCCAAAATTGTTAACAAGGTATTGCAAACTCTTGTACTGTATAAAAATCTTGGAATTAATGGATGAATGTATAATTAGGGAGCATTGCCCTGAAACTTTTTTTAAAAAAACATACATTTAGTCACAAATTCCTCCTCAGTTTGTCAAAAGCAGATAAGTGGCTACTGAAACACTGGGGTAAGGATCAGTGCTTTGCACAAACTAAATTGCCAGTCTATAAGTACCAATACATAAACTGATTGCAGTTAGTCATAGTCTGCTGCAACAGAGAGCCAAAAACATCGGGTGGCTGTTAAAGAGATGGCAATTTGGCCATTCCATTTGTCTGTCAAATGATCTCTCTTAATGATTCTCATTTTCTGGTAGTACTTATTGTATCAACCTTGAATATTTGCTAGAAGCAGAAAATACACAGATCTGCTGTATGCCAACCCTACCACTTGCATGCAGATTAAATCTGAGATTATTAAGGTTCCTTCTAGTTTTAAAATTGATTTTGCAAGAACCTGTCTGTGATCTCAAAATTAAATCTTTTCTTTCTGCAGACAGGTACTTGTCCTTCATGAACAATGGAACAGATGAAATGGAAATTCCGCCAGGGATGCATGGTAATAGCCTTTTTCTGTATCAATTATCTTTGAATGCATAGAAGCCACATGATATCAAGTTTCATTCTGGTGCATGTTCGGAAATTCCCAGACAGCAGTCAAAACTCCAGCTTCTGTTCATGTTAGTGGATGACTGGGAAACTCAGTAGCACATAAACAGGGAAAGGGCAACAAGGGTGATTCTGTCCTCTTTCCTCAGAACATTAATGGAAGTGTTTCCTGAGAACCCATGACTTCTATCTTGCATGTTAAATACAAATAATAATACCAAAATTGAACTCTTGTTCCTCAACCCTCATTCCTGAACACAGGAAAATCATAACATTACTTTCTGAAGGTAGAGTGAAAACCTTTGACAAGAAATTTTCTTGAGCCTGAAGCAGATGATTTCAGTTTTTAGATTGCCACTACCTTGATGGGTTTCCCCAGAGGTGCCAATTAGTGCAACATCACTGATTTGAAAGGAAACAGACAGCTGTACATCATCTGCATTGTTTGCCAGATAATTTTAGAATACAGGAGGAGAGAGGAGAATATTCAAGACAAAGGGTCGTCTCTTCCAAGGCACCCTTCCCTGTTCATCCTTTACATTCCCTATCAACTTCAATGCCTATATCTTTCCAAACTGGACACTCTTCACAAAAGACAGGTTTAGTAAGAATAGCAAAAATCTTGGTAGTTTTCAGTTTGCTCTTTCAAATTTCCCCTTGCTTGTAGTTACGGATCTCCTTAGAGGTTTTCTTTGGGAAGGGAAAACTGAAAAGGACAGTTGTTTTCTTTCCCAGGAGTGGTTAGAGCACCACTTCCTTTCCTTGAAGTAGCAGGGCTTGTGGTTGACAAAAGCCAAGTTAGAGTCCCCCTTTGGATATACAATCTTCATTTTTGAACAGCTCAGAATTGAGCTTTCAGAGTACCAGCTCTCAGCTAGGCTTTGGGCTTAATGACTCTGCCACTCTCTTTGGCCCATAAGGTCTGGGAGCGTGGGACAAGTTCAAGACCTGGAATTGAACCCCTTCTGGGAAAGTGCATTGTGCTAACCGAGAGAGACTCCTGGGACGAACCACTTTAAATAGCATTTGTTTCTAAGTGCGATAGTTCATGTGAAAGTGCATGCAGCACTAGCTCTTACGAATGTTTCACCTCAGAATGTATTCTGCACAAAGAACAGTCTCAAGCAGTTGCTGGATTTGCAGGATGTGGACAGGAAGAATAAGGAGGGAGCAAAAGTTCAGCTGTTCTAATGTGTAGATATAAAAGCTGGGTTTTCATTGTCTCCCAGTGCTCCCTCTCTCCTTCGGGGCTGCACAGGGGAATGCATGGGAGAAAGCAAGGCTGTAGCTTCCCAGAACACCGCAGCTGAAGCTTGCCAGACACATGGTGACCATCAGAAGTTTGCAGTGATTAGTCTAGCTATGTAAATAAACATGGCTGAATTCTGCCCCAACAAAACATTGTTTGCTCTGCGCGACTCTGCTGCACTGAGCATGCTTAGGTCAGTGCTGCACGGAAAAGGAAGAGGAAGGGATCGGATTGAAAACTCTCTCATATCGCAAAAGCCAGGAGAGAGAATTTTTGACTGGCTTTTATTTCGCCATAGGGGGCAGGAGGAGGACAAAAAATACCTCTCCCGGAGGTCTAGCTGAGTTGGGGTTTATTGCACTTTTTGTGCTATGCTGGGGCTTTATGCAGTGTTCACTGTGGGCATAACAGAGTAAACTCCAAGGTCAGTCCTTGTGGAGGTCTGTGAGGGAGACCTGCCTCCTGCCTCACCCAGCATAGTACAACTGAGCCACTGAGGAGGGGAGACACTGGGAACTAAATAAATACATTTTTTTGTTTTCTTCCATTCCCTCTTTTTTTTCTTTTAACTTAAAATTTGCAAGTCAACCTGGCTGAGCTGAAGTGTATTCCTGGCCATCCTAGCCTCTTCCAGGAGAGCTGTTTGTCAGGGGGATAGCATCCAGGTGACCTATGAGCATTTGTATCTCTGTACCAAGTACATCTCTTCTTACAGCGTGAAGAACACAGGTGAGAGAAGCAATCTTGTACTTTGTTGGGAAAGTATTCACTGAAGAGCAGATCCTGAACCCTGACTGGTGTTGTGTTCTTTATAGCTCTGTTTTTAATTAAAGGACTGTCCTAATGCAGGCTTCGGTTTGCTCTCGTCAGTGACCATGCTCGTGGTCAGTGAACACATTCCATCCTGTTCCAAGGATTGCTGTGAAGCTACCCAAGGGACTCCATGTAAACTGGTCTGTCTGCTGAAAGCAATAAAGCATAGTAGCAGCATGGGGCTGAGTTTACTGGTGGTGGGGCAGAGTCATGCTGACACAATCCTACTAGTTTCAGGATGCAAGCCAGTATCTCAGAATGCACTCGAGCACTGAAAGCTACTTTGAGTCAGGACAAAGAGATTGCCCAAGCAGAACAGGAGACAATACTCTTTCTGGAATCTGTGCTAACTGGCATGCACTGAGCTGAAAACTCTTTGTCTAGCACCAAGTTTTATTACAGATGCACTTTTTGTGCAATAAAAATGAGCCAGTTTGTTCAGAGCTGCGTCAATGCACTTACAAGACATTCCATTGAAAAGCTAAGATACATCCTACATCACTCTTTCAGACTACCTGGTAGTGTATTTGTGATCATTATTCTGAAGTTCTTTACATCAGCAGACCATAGACTTTCTGATTCTGGAGGATGAAGATTTCAAAGATGCGTCTCATTTCGTTTTGCTGTCATATGAGGTAACCTCAGTAAAAGGGAATGAGCAGATAAATATGTACTCCACCATAGGGAACCACGGCAACAACAGCTACAGTAAGACTGGAAATAATTCACTAACAGAAGATATTAATTAACAGTATTCTGAGTCTATTGCAAGTTGCTGAATACCAGCTTTGAGATACTTCCACTCTGGCTTATCACTTTTTAGAACAAAATGCTGGAAATGTCATTGCCATATTTAAAACCTGACTGCTGATAGATGGATGCACATATCTGCCTCTCTACAAGCATATTGTTGGATTTTATTTTGAATGCAATGAGAAAGACTTCAGTGCAAAGACCTGGGTTTATGACTATTGAGGATTTCTCCTTGCTATGGCTATGGTACAATTGTCTGTGCAGGTCTTCATTACAGTAAGTGTTAGTGTTCAGAAAGATGCCAGGAAAGGATAGGAAAAAGAGTAGCAGCAAGTTCTGCTAACCAAGAAAGTTATTCTTTATGCAGTATGCTCCTCCACTGCTTCCTGTGACCATGGCTCCTTTGGCTCATTTAATGAGATCACATTAAAACTATATGATTTACTGCATTTTCTTTTATATGCCCATTGCACAGTGACACAAAGTAACAGAATAGTTAGTTTATGTTGTCAATGGGATTTCCTGTCCTGGGCAGCACAGGTCTCCCTTTCCCTACCTCACACACATCCACAAAGGCCATACAATGTGCATCTAATACAGCTGCAGAATATTTGCCATGGTAGTGGAAGTTGAAGGGTATTGAGGTGATGTCCTGATACTGGAACATCCTGAGACTAGTTCTTTCTAGACGGATAGTCCCATGACTGAGAACAATTGAAAAGCATGCTGTTACATCTGCTAGCTAATCTCAGTGGTCACAACATCATTCTGTACAGAATGATTCATGTGCCACACAGTTTGTTTACTTGTGATATGTTATGTGCAATCCTTGATCATTATACATGGGGGCTTATTCCAAACCCAATACATTGTTGACAGTAACTTCTCTCATAAAGTTAAACATTGCTTACTTTTAAAAATTCCCTTTTTCACCTTGCACTGTGGTGCATATTGTTTTTGTCATTATGTACACACATTGCTACTGTTGTGGCCAATAAGTAACAAGTCTGTTTACTGATCATTAATTAGACCCTTCAATGTCCCTGACAAATACAAAGTGGTTTTCAGGCTGTTTCAGTCCAGGCACCTTTTTTCCTGTATCCTTACAGTAAATTAAGATTGATAGGGACTGAAAGTTTCATATGAACACTTGTTTGCCTGCTTCTTTGAACCATATGCTTGAAAGAGGAATTATATCTTCAATTTTTCCTGCTTCTGTCATAAAGGCTAACACAATCTTTGGGGGTTTTGCCACCACATCCTTTCCAATTCACTGCAGCCACCAGAAGCTAGTGCTACCTTTACTATCATGACTGCCCCACACCTTAGTTTATGATTTCTATGCTTTGAGAGGGTAAGAGGTATTTCAATCTATTCTAAAGCAAACATGAATACATTAACAGCCATCAGTTGTAGAACAGCAGCAAAAGAGTTTATGTGTTCAGAAATAAAACTTGTGCAAGCTTGTTGCCTGGTTTAGCTCTCCATGTAATATATCCTCTGTAAAAGTTACTTATTTAAAGATTTAGAACTGTATAAAATAATGAGCTTAAAAACAAAATTTTTGCCTGGGGAAGTCTGCCTTATCAAATATTACTTAACAGGGATGCTAATGACTCACTAAACTCTGATGTTCAGCTCCTGAAATAAAGGAAATAGAAAAACATAAGGCTATAGCTGTTAATAAAGTTAGCAACTTCACATATAAATTTTAAATCTCCCTGCACTGCTAAAATTTCAGTGAACTGAGGTCCTCAGGCTAGATGTAACAATAAGTTTTAACAGCCTGTGAGCACACAGAATGTTTTACATAATCTGCAAATTTAAAAAATGATTGATAGGTTTTGAAAAGAGACACACTGTTCCTGAAGTCTAAACTTTTTCCAGTAATTACCACTGGGAAGGGATGACTAATTGCAGTACTCTCTGTGCTACACAATATACATAGCAGACATATACACTGAAGAGTTTTGATTTAGGTGTTCTCCATTTGGTAGAAGGAGTTAACCTATTTTTGGAAAGAGACCTATGTGTCTGAAGTCTGTAGGCTGATGAAAGTCTTCAACTGTGCTTTGTAGAATCAAAACATTTTCTGATGCTGCTGTAAGTCAAAGCCAAAGCTTTTGAATTTAATAAAATATGCACAATTACTCAAAGGGCAATTACATTATTATTATTAAAATTCCCATCCCATTAATTATGCACTGCAAATGGTTTACATGCAAAAGGGCAACCATAGGTTCCTATAACACAATAGATATGTAACCTTTAGCAGTGGGTGGACATGGCAGTGCTCTTGAGATTTCTGTTGCTCTTTTCATCTTCTTAAGCCAACATATATTTTTTTAAGAATATTGATAATTTGAAAAATACTCGTAGAAGGTATTCCATTCTCCTAAATTAATTTTATGCTTTCCTAAAACAGAAGGGAAGCAATTCAAATCAGTCAGTGAAGGATAAGTAGTGTGAGGGAGTAATACCCATGTTTTCCCGGTTCTTTTTTTCTCTTCTAAATTTGGCTAGCATCACTTGTGTGCTACAGTCTCCTGGACTTCTGCCATATTAGCTGACCTGACTGGTGCCACACAGCAAAAAGAGTGAGCTTGAAACACACCCATCAAATCAGGGCCAATATGAAATTTAGCTTCCTTGTTAGAGCTTGCATACATTATTTGCTTTTGGATAAGGGGGAGGTATACTGCACTGTACCCATTCTTGAGCACAGCACTCAGCACTTTTTATCTGTGAACTATTTCACTTCCTGGAGCTTTGCTGTGATGAAAGCTGCCTGTCTGGACCTGAGAGTACCTCCACCCACAACAGCAGGTTTTACTTTTGGAGTTTGGAGGCCAAAAGTGCCTGGTAGCCCCACTAGGTATAACCAGAAAAATTTCCTGTCAAAAGTTTTACAGTTTTGAGCTGAGGTGGCATCTACAGAAATGTTGGTTGGGGAATATGTCATTAAGAGGAAGAGAATTACATTCTTCCCTGTACCTTGGCATTGGATTAAAATTCCTGGCCACACTGGGTATAGGTGACATGGTTTTAGAAGGGGAGCATCCTTCTGTGGAAGGAGGTCAGGTCCTGTGCTGGGCACAGCCAGCTCCAAATGGCTCTGCAGCAGGCCCACCACAGGACACAGCAGAGCCCTTCGACCAAACCAGCAGCACTTCCGTAAAAACATACTTAAGACCAGAAAATACTGACAGGGGAGGGATCAGAGGAGGGAATGTGGGAGCAGCAAAAGGAGGAATAAACAAAAATAATGATAAGCAACAAAGAGGACACCACAGTTAGAGGAGAAGGAGGTACTCCATGGCAGGGCAGGCACACCACCAAAGGGACTGAAATCTGCTGAGGATCCACTCTGCAGCACAGGAAAAGCATGAAAAGGCAGGAGCTGCAGAAAGAAAAAGCTACATCTGTGACCACCTTCCCCCATGCTGCTCATCGCCCCCCTGAAGGCTCTGAGTGTGACTGCAGTGGTGGAGAGGGGTGAGGAGGGCAGTCAGAAGCTGGGCCTGGCAACAAGGAAGGATAGGTGGTTTAGATGTTTGCCTTTTGTTTCTTTGTTTCCCATTACCAAAAAGATAATTAAATATTAAGTTCTTCAAATCCAGTCTGGTTTTCACACAGCAGTACTTGGTTAGGGAGTCGCCTGTCTTTGTTCTGACCCTTGAGTTTTCTCATCCCTGTTCTCTGCCCTTTCTCTTTCATCCTGCTGGGCAGGGGAAAGTGAGTAAAGAGCTCAGGTGTGGGTGCTCAGCTGATAACTGGGCCAACCCACCGTCACAGAGACCTTTTATCACACACTGACCCTGGGTCAGGAGCTGGGTTTCAGAAACACAGTTTCTTTGTACTGGAAACTGTAGGAAAGCTTCAAAAGTCAGACTGAAAAAGCCACTGATTTTAAATTATTTAATAGCCTGAAAACTGTAGTTATGTTTTTAACTTTCTCCTGGTGGCCTTCAGCACTTTCAAAATTAAAACCACCTTCAGCTATTTAAAAAAAAAAAACAAAACCTGAATAAATGATGAGATAAACTGATTTTAAAAGGAGTAGCATGAGAAAGGAAGGGAAACAAGCCTGAAATGCCATTGTGAATTCTTCATTTCAACTACAAATGAGAGCAGCTTGCAGTAGTTATCACTGCTTTGGAAAGCAGTTTTTTATTGATGACAGCAAATAATGCTTAACATACCAGGCTATAAAGACTCACAAGTGACCTTCTCCTGCAAAGGCCGTTTATCTTGTATTCTTGCAGATGAACTGGTTGTCTTCTGTGGTTTATTGCTTGTTTGCTCTCCTACACTAACTAGCTACCTGCAAATACCATCTATGTTTCTCAGTGCTGAGAGTACTGTGGAATTGTTTGACAGTGGTTTATCCTATTAAGTGTTTCACAGAACAGCTCCACTGACAATTATTTAAACTCCATCAGTAAAAAATCCTCTCACTTAGTTTCTGTTGATTTCCTAGGAATGATTTTGGTTTTCAAGACTTGTTAAAGCTTCCTATTTATTTTATGATGGATAAGAAAAGTACGTTGACAAGTAATTTAGGATTCAAGTGCATTCTTGAAACAGACACTTACTGAATTTTGCCTGTTACAATCCAGACAGTGTGCAGAATTGGAAGCCACTTTAGGACAATCTATAAATCATATTGTTTTTACTGGTTTGTTGACATTTTCAACAATGGCTGCAGTTAATTGATGAGTGATGGATGAAGTGTTCCGCACTTAATCTGGTCCTGTGCTATCACATAGTGTCACAGTGTGCTGGGAAATTGCTTCCAAGGTCTACCACAGGGGCAGCAGTACTTGCACAATGACTTTTGCCTCAGGTTCCCCACAGACCTGGATGGTGCCTGCTCTGCAGAAATGCTCCCACTGAAGGAGTAAGGATGAGTCTTCTACATATGGGGTGACATTTTCACCACAACATAATAAAAAATATTAATGGGACTCATGCCTCGAAGTCCTTTCAGTGCATTTGGAATTCCTCTGCTTGTACCCTTGCAGAGGAGATGAGGTACAGTCTGAAAGAGACTGGTTATCTCTGGTCTCCCCTTCTTATCTGTATTCTCTTTTATTTCGAAGAGTATTTATGATATGGCACTAAAAATCTGTGGCCCTCTTTTAAAATGTACGAACCATGCTTAGTGGGCTTGCTGAACGAAGAGTGTAAAGTAAACATAGTTCCCTTGAGCAGACATACCATTTCATAAAAGACACCCAATTCAGAGAGCTGGATAAAATTTCGGTTTCCCAGAATACAGAGAGGATTGCTGATCTACTTAGGTCTGTCAGTAAAATGTTTCTTTTTAATTTAAATCATTCCCACAGGCATTCTTTTAAAAAAACTGTTTGATCCAAGTACATATCTTTTCAAGTCATTCTTACTGGGTCATCAGTGGAAATGGGAATAAATCTATTTCATATTACGGTGTCAAGGCTCAGTAGCGGTAAGAGTATTTGTGAGAAGGCAAGAATTCGGAAACTGGGAGCATGTAGAGTCTGTCTCATCGGTTGGTCATGTCCCAGTCTCACAGCACTAAACCCTGACCCTCCATGTGCTGTTCCTGCTGTTCACAGGCATAATTGTTGCGTTTTGCAGGGTTACTTTTTTCAGTTCAGTGTCTGTAATAATATGACCACTCAGCTGTTAACCATCACAGTAATAATTTGCTTCCATTAAATTGGGGATATATATATTAAGAGGAAATATAAGCATACCAGGATTTGGTTTGGTTTCAAGAAAGCCAGCTGGTTCATCAAAAAAAAAGTTTCCAAGATTATATTTTAATATTTTTGCAGTTTGGAAGTGCCTGAAGCAGGATTCATAGTGAAGTGGGCAGCTAAAATATTTGAGCAGCTACACCTACCCTGTACATACCCTCATAATCATTTTTATAGAAATTTCCTGCAGTAGGGATACATGCCTTAGTCTTCAGTGATGATATCTACAGGCAGTTCTATTGATAGGCTTGGCAAAGATTTTTTAAAAAGATACATTTTGTATGTCTAAGCTTATTTACCTCTTTTTTTTTTTTTTTTTTAATGAGAGGGCATTTTCAATCGCTGTCTCTGACTATGAGAAAAGGAGTAAGAAGGAACATTTTTTCAGCCTCAGACTATGGATAATGATTTTTTTTTTGTCCTTTAAATTATTCATGGTTCATATGTTTATGGAGCACAGTGTGTTTGGACAGCCTGCAAATTTCACAAGGATAATTTTGCTATTAAACACAAATTCTCATCACTTCATATTACACATGCACTCTTATAAGTGGCTATTGCATATATCAGATTTGATCCTCTATCAGTAGTTTTCTTGGCACAGCTGCCCTACTATGGCAAGCAATCATAACTGTAAATTAAAGTTTAGATTAACCTGGGTTCTTTAGATAATTCTATCCTTTATTCACAGGAAGCTCATTTTTTTTCCCCAGGTGCTTTTGCTGTTTTTTCGGTTTCAGAGTAGTTTAGGCAATGTTTACACTGAGTACATTTAAATGTCTCTGATTCAAATACCTTTGGAGGTGTTTGGCATCTGCCATACCTGTGTGGACTGGTATGTGAGAGATATGCTCAATTATTTTCAAGGATTTAATGACATTAAGGAAAACTACTGCAGTACATTTAGTTTTGGTCTTTAGCAATTGTGGTTGATGTAATGTAAATAGTTCTCTGGGCTTTGCCTACTGGTTAGCCAATCCTGCTAATGTGGAAAATGAACATTTTTGCTAAACATGATCAATCAGATCATATCTGTGGCTTGGCCCTGAGTATCTCTGCTTCACTCTCCCGCTTTAGTGGGTATTGGGTAGTGCCATTAGCAGAAACCATGCAAAATTGCTCTAATGCTTCAGAAACACTTAGCAGCTCTCAACTATTCATGTTCTTGAGATGTAATCCTTCCCAATAACTCGAAAGAGAAAAGGCTACCAGCTCATGAGTGGTGCTTCATATGCATAGGTGCCTCTGTGTGTAAGGCTTCAGATTCTGCAAGGCACTTGCTAATATACAGAAATTAAAACATTTCAGTGCCTTTTAAGTCATGCTTATGAGACAAAACCCACATTGGGTGAGATTATTCAAATTCACTATTTGTTTCTACTCCAGTTCTTGGCTCTTTGAATAATACAGGAAAAGTAAAGACAGCAGAGGGCTTGTGGAGAAAGTTATCCTATGTTATTGGAAAAACAACAAATTCTTTCTGCCTCTCCTCAGTTTTTCCCATCACCTTCTCCTACAAAACAGCAGCAACATTTCTGAGCTTTTGCTTTTTCTTGACTCTGTCATGTTATTTTTAAGATAATTCAGGCTGACTAAGTTACCCTGCTGTCAAGCCTGAGAAACTGCATTGACTGCACTAAATGTGCTTGGGTGGGTGTATCCATGGCAGGAGAATTTGGCAGAATGGACATAAAAAGGAACTAGCAAAGAGGATAGCATATAGCTTGAGTAACAGGGAATAAGGAGAGGTGTGCAAATCCTCTCCAGCCCAATGCTTTGGCCACTAATTCATTCCCTCCCACTGGAGGGTTAATATTTTATATATAGAAAACCAAAGCCCACTGGCACCTTGATGCCATGATACAGCATGATCTCTGTTCAGCTGGAGCATTTTTCCTCCCCTACCTGGGAAGCAGCAGCATTAGTAACCACTATCTCTTCAAATAATAATAGTTCTGAACCTGCTATTTCCTGCTCTAATCCTAGCAAGCACTAGAGTGTGTGAATTTGCATCCAAAGAGGTCCTAAGGATAAATGCCAAGAGATTTTTTTATCAGCTTTTCAGCTTCAAAGAATTGATGGCATTCAACTTCTCTCCTTCAGTATTCTTCCTCTCAATGTCCACTCACTGTTTTCATGCTACTGGTCACATCCAAATTTCTGTTTATCCCCAGGTTCTGGGAGATTTTTTTTGTATAAACTCTAATCTGTTCCCATGTAAGTGGTGCAATAATTCTTAGTGATGCAGGTAAAGAACATGCTATTATTTATATAAAATCATTGATTTCTGGAGAATGAATCAGATCCTTTTATAGACCTCTAGAAATGAAAAGTTTTTCTTTTCTACAGTTACAAGGAAGTAAAAACATTGAACATTACCATTAACTTGTATAAAATACCCTCAAAGCTAGTGAAAATATTCCCTTAAGTAGAAGGGAATAACTTTTTAACTTTTACCTTAAAGTTAAAAGCTGAGATAACTCTCTTTAACATATTAAGATTTTAGAAATCTAGTTGCAAAAGCTTGCAAAATCATTCTAAATTAAATATTGATCGTGTATTTTTCATTATTCTTTTTGTGGCTATAGTGCCTGCAAGGAAAAGGACCAAATACAAGCCCCATGTTTCTGGAAAAAGAAGCTTTAAAATAGTACTTGGCATTTTCCAGTTTATTGCACTGAATGTTAATGCATATTGGGAATTCATAAACACAGAGAAAGGATTTAGACTTTCCCTTCCTGTATAATAAACACAGCAGGATGGAGAACTGAAAAAACTGGTATTATATTGTTTAAAGCCAGGATCAGTGTGAACACTATTCTAACCTCATCTAGCTTCTTGCTCATGCTCTGGGCTGCACCTCGGTGCAGGCTCTGAGGGGAGTGTGGGTGAAGCACGTTTAGGGCAGCTTTAGTTCAGCTCATTTGGGCACTGCCATGCATAGCCCTGTGTGCAGACATCACTTGATGTCCATGATGAGTCCACGGCCCCCAGCCCTGGCATATGGTTGCCCAGCACACTCCCATTGTGGCCCTGGCCCCCAGCCCACTTGTAGCCAACACCAATTCAGTCATACTGCCCTCCCAGGGAGTAGGCTGGGGACAGCAAAGGTCAACGATGGCTCCCAGTTGGCACTTAAGTCCATGCCTCTCTATTTTGGGGAATGAAGAGAATGTGGCTGTGTAGACGTGAGCTGCGCTGTGACACTTGCCCTTGGGGCCAGCACACAGGCACAGCTTGTTTTGCACTGGCATAGGCATAGCCCACATAACCCAGTTTTAGCTATGTGAGCAAGTCCATGGGGTGTCTGGTGGGCTCTCTTCAAACCCCACACTTGCTGCACTCCCTGCACTGGTAGCAGAATTACAGCTGCCGAAATCCAGGTAAATCTGTGCGCTGTGGCCCACCCAGTTAATTCCAGCAGAGCTTGCAGCAGCAGAATGAGGAACAATGGACTCACTGATGAGGCTGCTGTCCATGTTAGGTGCTCTATTCTGAGATGGTTATAAAGGGAAAGTTGCTAAAACGTGCTTTGCCTTTCATCGAACTGGCATCTTCATTTTCTATAGAAAGGAAGTGTGACTGATATACTCTCTGTATTTGACAGTGCTAATCCCCAAGTTGACTCATTCTGACAAAGCTACCACGGATCATCTTGGTGGCATTTGTCAGTGAAATGCAAAAATTATTTCAAGGGAGAAAAATCTGGATGCAGACACACATGTATATGTATACACAATACATATATATATAAAGTTACTGATTTTTCCTGAGTTCTTTTTGTTTCTGTTCCAGGGTTAGATAATATTCTTCCTTGTTAGTTTTATTCATTTTTTTTAAAGAAATATCACCCAAAAACACTGTTGGAGGAGTTTTCTTGACATTAGTTTCCTTCTTGTTCAGCTTGACTTAGAATTTTTGGAAGAAAATTAGACCAGATTTTTTGACATACTGAAAACATGTGGCTTTGCCTATTTAAAAAAAATCCCTGTATACATTGAATTGATTTCATGTCATTCTAGTTAACTTAAACAATTTGAAAGATATTCTGGCAGATGGGATGAAAAGTTGAAATATAAAGGGAAGCCAACACTCATTCAAATTAAAAATAAAATCTCTGCTATCTCTCTGGCTGGTTACATGTGGTTTATTCAAGTGAGTGAAATTCCTAAGTGACAGATTTCCTCCACATCTTCTATTTTACCTATTGATCAGCAGGAAAATATCATTCTATAATGTCTTAGATTATGTATTTTTAATCAAGGTACCCCAGGTAATGCAAAGGACTTGGCACAAGTCTTGTTCTATAGCTCTAAAATTCTTTGTTGTCCATGACAGAACATTATGAAAATACTGATTATGTTCATAGAACATCCTGCAGTGCCATCCAGAAAGATCCATCCCTGGAAGGTTAGAACAGCTTCAGCCAGGGTTCTGAGCCAACCAGCTCTGCTAAATTGCAAGGAGTGTTAGCAGGAGCAAAAAGTCCCAGCTGTGTGATTGCTGCTTCCCAAGCTGAGCAGTCCTGCATGACACAGCTTGGCATGATGCAGACACATCCCTAGGACAAATCTTCAGCCTTGTGTAAGTTCATAAAGGCCAGACTTATTCCAGTTAACACCATGTGAATATTTGAATAATATTTTGTGATTAGGAGATGTGTAGGTGTCTGAATTTGAGAATGAAACATAAGCACCCAGTGAATTCTCCAGATTCCTGGATGGCAAACATTGCCAGGACCATCTTGTTTGGATTCTTAAATATGTTTTCAATGGATTTAGAGATTTAGCATTTAGAGACAGTATTACATTTTAAAGTTACTGAATCAGCATGACTTTTTACTTTACAAAAGGCTGAATGCATTAAAAAACATGAGAGAATGAAGATTATCTCTCTATTCAATATTATTCTTCCATACAATATTTTAAATTAAATTTTTAAAACAAAGAATTTAAAGTCAAGTAATCCAGCAACTGTGATGCTACACTCAAGCAGTGTCTAGGATTACACGCTTGAACCATTTTTTTTACTGCTTTCCCTGATTTTAAACTGTCACCTAGAAGCAGTTGGGAAAATGTCCATGGTGTTGACTGGGGCAAAGCCTAGGAGATAATGGAGAAGCTTTTGAAAACACATTTGAAGTTTGAGACATGAGAATTCCAAGCTTTTCATTGATCTGTATAAACAGGACACTGTGAACTGCCAACAGTATTATGACAAATGGAAATCCAATAATGCCACTGACAAATTTCTTGTGTGTGGTGGCAGGGGTAGAATTGTAACACTGCCCATGAGAAGCAAATAAAATTAGGATGATTTCACCACATTCAACCTACTTTAAACTTGAATTTTTAACACAACCACAAGCAACCTCCACGAGGAAACTCACCTGCATTGATTCTTGCAGGTGTTTGAGGGGTTTTATTTTTATATTTTGAGAGATGAGAAAACATTCATGTTTAAAAAAAATCAAGAAGACATAATAGTCATATTTAAACTTTAGGTAAAGTCTCACTCATATTATGTATGATACAAAGTTATACAGAAAAATTCTATGTCTAAACCAGACCAATTCAACTCTGTAAAACCACAGCAATAAAATTTCCTGTATTTGCCATCCGTACCTATTCCTGGTTTTAATGGCCATTTTAATTGCCAATTCATTTGAATTCTCTTTTTCTAAGCACTTCAAAAAGATATTAAAAAGAGCATTTCTGCAAAGCAAAAGTAAAAAAACCCCAAATCAGTCTAATAGGATATAGAAAGCTATAAACTTTGGAATTCCACATTCAATTTCATTTCCAGTTTATTGAAATAGAAATTAATAATTCTTAAATTAATGCAGGGCTTGCAGATTTCCCCTTGTTTAGATACTTTGGAAGTTCCTTTATGCACTTTAACTCAGAAAGGCTTTTAAAAACATCTTCATAATTGAAAATAAAAAATATGTGAAGGATTTGAATTTTTTACCATATTTTGCCTGTATTTATTTGTCTGTGCCTGTGGTACTTTACAGATTATATCTAGTACTTTTTATCCCCTAGGAAAGAACTCCAAATTGTTAAACCACACCTATTTCTTTTCAAGTTTTGCATACTTTTTGACACATGATTATTCTGTTACAGAGAAAAATGTAAGTCCCTCCTCTATCACTTTTCTATAATTTAAATAATTATCTGAATAAAAGCATTCAAATTATGGCTTTCGCCTCTCTCAGTTCAATCATGCTAATTTAGATACTGGCAGAGAATTTCAAACAAAATTAGTGTCTCGTTCTGAGACATGATGTTAATAAAAGATATTAATTACTTCTTAGAAGGCATACTTTTTTTTCCAGACAATGAATTTAAAAAGAGATTTGCCAGGAGAAAATCTCTGCTGTAGTTTTCTCTCTTCTCACCAGCACAGAATTTCTCTCATACTCAGATTAAAAAAAAAAAAAAGCTCTTTTTTCTCCTTCTCATTGAAAACCTTTCCATCCATTTCTCTTGTATCCCCACTGGCCATTCTAGCCATCCCTCTCTTCAATGCTATTTAGGATACACTTACTATGAAAGTTCATATTTCTAGCTTTGAAAATATACATGTACATCCCTGGTGTCTTATCAAAGCAAATCGACAATATAGACTAAATTCTGTACTATTTCCCTTTCTAGAAGAAGGAGAATCCTTTCTTGTTCGATTCCATATACTATACCCTATAAATAATATAAACCAGGTAATTTTGACTAAAATTCTAACAGAAAAAGTGCGTGCAACAAAAATTAATGAGGAAAAGTGCTGAATGTCAAAGGTTTTGCACAGCGTGAACTGCTCACCATTTAGGAAGACAGTCTCTCCAGATGTATTTACCTGCTTGTCAGTACATCTGGGAAACAGAAATATTAAGTCCCTAATCTCCATCTCAGGGATAAAGATCATTCCTCTGTTCTATCCTACCACTTGGAAAGAAACAAAACATGTAAGCTTTCAATGCATTACCAATGTTCTTCTCTAGAATAATGTTTTATAATGGAGACAAAAAAAATCTGTTTTAGATTGATATTGAAATAATTGGCAGTGGGAGACACAAGGCTAACATTTTTTGTACCACTGCATTCAGTGGGACATAGACTGTTTGCAGATACTTCAGCAATGCAAGAGGATTTATTAAGGTCTAATTTTTAAAACAAAGAACACAATAACAGAAAAAAGTAATGTACCATTTCAAATAGTTTGGCTAAAAGATTCAAAGAGGCTGATACATAGTATTTTCTGATGCTGGAGAAAGTTATATTAGAAAATTCAAAAGAAACACAGAAGTACCAGATGCTAAAAACATAAGGATCTCTTATTTTCCCTCCACTGTTCCCCCAACAACATTAAAGCATGATCTGTGGTCCTCTTGTTTGTTTGCTTGGGCACCATTTAATCTCTGCATTTCAGTTATTCATATTCCTTCTAAGCAAGACAGGCAGTGGACTATACAGAAGCTTCCACTTATATTTCCCTTATTTGTGTTGGTTTTAACCTTTCTTCGCAGTCTATTGTTGTATCTCTGTTGAAAAGCAGCCAGCAAGAGCTGATGTTTTTCCTCCATTACCTTTGCCCTTTTAAAATACCTTCATGTAATATTCAGTACTTAGGTTGAGTATGAATTCAAAGTGCAAGTGATAAATGTGTTAGCACCCCATCAGGTTTGTGTATTAATTCTCACTTCACCTGCCCTCTGGCTATGCCAGGACACTGCAACTGTTGGTGCACATGCAATCCTTGCAATGGAGCTTGGTGCAGGTGCCAGCAGCCTCCCTTCTTGTGGGGCATCCACAGCTTCTCTGGGCAGCCTGGTCCAGTGCCTCAGCCCCCTTACAGCAAAGAATTTCTTCCTTAAATCTGATCTAAACTACCGTCCTTCAGTTGAAATCCATCACCCACTGGCCTAACATTACATGCACCTTGTAACCCTGTAGTTTGTGCCTAGTACTGAGTGCCTTAAACACTGATTATTGTCCTGACTTTTGCCCTTCAGAATAGCCTTCATTTCTCTGTAATACTCAGCTTTCTTTTTGTTTTTTCCAGACTAGGAACATTAAGTCCTGAAACTAGCACTGGGACTTCCTGCACTGAATAGTAAAACAAGAGTTAAAAGGAATGGGGAGAAACCATACCATTGTATTTTATCCTGACAGCAACACCTCTGAGGTAAAAGGAAGCATGCAGAGTCCTTCTCCACCTCAAGTGACGCTTATTTGCTCTTCATGTTAATTGTCATATTAATTCATCTATTTTAATTGTAATTTTAATTCCTTTTAACTTCCTAAATTCTTATTAAAGAGTCATTTGTAAAAAAGAAAGGGTGTCCTGCATGTTTAATCACTACACAGAAATAAAAGCTCGTGCATGTGTCCGCATACAAGAAAACAGCTTCAGACACCCCAGAGGAAGGCAGAATCAAACTTCACTGTTAACAGTTTGGCAGAAAGTTAAGATGAGATTTTATTAAGGTCAACTCAAATATTTATTTTAGAGGGAACAGAATACAAAGACTAAACCCATATGATGAGTGAGAAATAATTTTCCAGCAGCTGAATTTTTGATAGGATTTTTTATTTACATGGCACCTCAGATGCACGCATAGGAACACTCAGCATGGAAAATGTGAGAGAAATATCTAGTGAAAGAACATCAGCCATTAATTAACCCAAGCATCACAAAACTGGGAAATGAACAGAGAAGGAATTCAGCAGCCTTAGGTAACCTCTGGAGAGAAGTGGACCCGACACCTTACACATACTGGGACAAACAGCACTTTAAAGTAAGCAATTACTTCCAATGATGAGTGAACTATGTGTCAGATGTGTCAGTGGTGAAAATACAAGCCTGTGAGATGAACACAAGATCACATAGCCCATAAAATGCAATGCTCTTTTAAAACAAATCAAATTGTCTCCTAGACAGAACACTAAACAAAAGTGGGAGCTCCAAACTGAAAGCAACAAGTACATTTCAGTACTAAAAGATCTATTTTTGATCTTCCTTCTGACCACATTTTGTAAATATGTTAAAAGCTAGTGCAGAGGAATGGAAAAAAATTCCAACTTCTTTAGGCCAACAGCAGTGATGTAATTAAAAACAACTATGAATCGCCCTCAGGAACAGGCTGGGAAAGCTGTTAACTGTACCCTAGTTTCTAAGTTGCTTGTGTCTCCAGCAGAATTGGGACTACAATTTAAAGGCTTACTGAGATCTCTGGACTTTCAGATTTTTTTGCCTTGGAAGCCACTCTTTTTATCCATCTGCCAACACATGGTACTCTGTTTTGATTATTTCTTTTTGCTTTTCACTCCCATTCCTGTGTCTGGAGTCTCCACGTATTGAAAAACTCTCAGGCATTTTTAATTTTTAATTCATCTTCAGAATATAGTTCTACATTTCCGACAGAAGCACCTTTCTACTCGACAGAGCAAATTCCAAATGGGAGGCAATATGAGTAACTTTTGGATGCTTTCTTACAGCCAGCACTCTCAGCTTTATCATGGAAGTTTAACCAAAAAGTTCAAACTTTCATCCCAGGTAATTAGAAACACCAAATGTAGGTGCTAAGGACCAAATCAGTAGAACCCTCACCCTGATCCCAGTTATAATATGTTAATATGGATTAGCTCAGTTTTTATGGATTTGCTCCATGGATTGTACAGATTTTCTCTATTAGCATAAGTGAGACAGCATAATCACAAGAACTTTTTCTTTTCATATATTCATTTCCATTTCCATTGTCGGTCAGAAGAAATGATAGCTCTGAAATCAGCCTGTCACTTATATAATTTGGAAGCCTACTTACTACAGAGCTTGCAACCATACTCCTCCTACACATGTGCACTCCCAGTCGAATGAACCTTCAAGTCAATGAATACTTAATTTTTACATTATTTTCAGCATCTCATCTCTCCACAGTGTTTACTGAATAACAACATAGTTGGCATGTTGGAGCTAAATTCTTTGAGGCTCAAGAGATGAAGTAAAAGGGGCTACAGACCAACTAACTACTCCTGAATAGAGAAAGACCAAGTCCAAATATAAAAAGACTTTTGAAAAGTCAGATGTTGAAATGTAGGAAGAAGGCAAGCACCGAGAAACTCAGGAAAGATATAAAACATCCCTTCCCACATTGACAGCAGCCCTAAAAGAGGGCTATTAAGGAAATTAAAGCACTGGAGGCCACTGCGATACATTACAAACAGATCAATAGCCCAAAATGCCACATGTATCTTCTTTCCAACATTTTCAATATATAAACACTGACCTTTATAAAGAGGTACAGACCTGTGAGAAATAATCTGATTCATTTTGTCTAATGCTATAAACCTAATGGCAACAAAAACAAAAGTCAAGCCAAGAGATATTACTTAGGTTTTAAAAGAGCTAAAGACCTTCTTTAAAAACAGACAAACAAAACAAAGCAAAACCAAATCCAAACCAAACCCAACCCAAAGCAAAGCAAAGCAAAGCAAAGCAAAGCAAAGCAAACCAAAGCAAAGCAAAGCAAAGCAAACCAAACCAAACCAAACCAAACCAAACCAAACAATGAACCTAGAAACAATCAGTGTCAAAATTCCTGTTCCAGCAATCTCAAAGCATTTGATGGAAATCTATTGGTCTGATAAAAAATTCACTTGTACAGTGAATCCACTCCCTCACATCCAGGTTCAAATTTTGACAAGAGCATATTCTAGTCCTTAGACTTAATTCATGTTCCTGTGAACATCTATGAAGCTCAGATTATTTATTTGTGTCTTGCAGAGGAGTGGTTTGACACTGTGTCATTTCTCAGCTGACTGCCCTACTCATCTCTTGGTTGCACAGCTGTGGCACTCTCCCCTCTTCCTCCATGGCTTCCAAAAGGATTTGGCCCCAACATTGTAAAAAATCGGATTTTTTCCATTATCAGATTGATATTTTCCAAATTATCTGACTGCCAGTGACAGTTATAGCCTTGAATACCATGAGCAAACTCCTAGATTAAATATAAACTGGTGTTTCCACTGATTTGGTGTAAAAATGTTTAAGGGAGAATAAAATCACTAATAAGTATAACAGGGAACAACAGGATGTTCCTGCATTGCTGGGACTAGTTTTGTCATGTTAATTTCCCTATTGACAGTATCCATTGTGTTTCTTTAAAAGATTATGAACTTCAGTATGCAAATGAGAAGAAAAAAAGGAGTACCTCTTTGTTTCCATCTGATGCCAACAGTTGACTTACAAACACATGAATCCCTAAGAAAAGCATGTCTTGCAAATAACTGGTGTATTTAAAGGATTTCTAAAAGGATTTAGAAAAGAGATTTTATTTAGGCATATTCCAGCTAGGGTCTGTGTTTATTTTTATGTCTGCTTAGGGAGGAGAGTTATTTATATTTTCTTTTGAATCTATTATTTATGGTATTAGCTCTCCGTGACATGAATAGCATCAGGGAAGAGCTGATTCTGGGTCTAAAGAAGATATTCAAAGCTAAATATCCGTCTGTGCAGAAATCTGAATGTTGGGATTTACAGTCATAGCATCTTTCCTTACTAAATGTTTTTGGTGAGGCTGTAATTCCATGTTTTACTGCACAGGACAGCAAGAGAAGCCCTTTAAAGTACAGAAATCAATGTAGAACAACTGTGAAAAACAGCAGCAATTAAACCAAAATTGGTGGTTGGATAAAACCAGGCTATTCTTCTGTGCCTTCACATGTAACCCAAGACTGAAATTCAGATCAATTCTAGGTTTACAGAAATAAAGGAGGGGGTATGTGTTAAAAA
>VZTN01003459.1:0-14219 GCA_013400515.1 Erpornis zantholeuca | reverse complement strand
AAAAAAAAAAAAAAAAGATTACAGTTTGCTTTCTATCGAATTAATTTATTTTTCTCCAGAGATGTACACTGCCTACCCATGAGGCAACAGTATGTGTTGAAGAGAGTATTCCCTGATGTTATAGCTTACATAAAAGGAAAATGTTCTCGCCTTCCATTCTCCTTTTAGCTATCCAGGGCAGCCACATTTTGTATGGCGTCAAGCAAGAATACTGAAAGCATGATAAAAGCAGTGGCTTCTGACTTTCAAGAGAAAATTATTCCTGTCAGGAAAACCAGCTACCTTCACCACTCTAAAAGATCGTCGTTAGAAAATGAGACTCAACATGAACTTAAGACACAATACGTTCCTTTCAGTGTGAAAATGAAAAGCTATCATTTTACATGAAATTCCATAAATAACCTTGCTGGTAGTTATTTTTTCTGTTTGTTTTTTTTTTTTTTCTTTTTTTAAGTGGGATTTCATTTCAACATGCCAAAGGAGATGGGCTGCTGATTAAAGTTGTTTGATCATACACCAGCAGACGAAGGCCTCCTACTGCCTGCTTAAACTGCTCCCTCACTTTCTCAAATGCATGTCTTCATTATTTTGACTTCATCTGTAGCTTTGTGTAATAAAAACCGAAGTCATTTGTCTGGTATGTACTTATATCACTCTGATACCAGTCCTCTGTTTTCATAAATGGATTTTCAGTGTGTCATTTCCATGTACGTTACCCTATTGCACATTCCCAAGTTACCCCAAAATAATTATGATGACATGCTCATCCTAATATAGACCTGAAACTGCATTCCTAACATGGAGCTGCTTTTGAATATATTTTCTGTGGAACAACTTTCCTTGAAAACAGTAATACAGCAAAGTATTTGGCTGGCACTTTACTAATGCCACACACAATGTCTGCCCAAAAGAAAAACTCATGTCAGAATAATTAACAGTATATGTCTCTACTCATTACAATCAGCACATGAAACTATTGCTGCTGGCAGCACAAGTGACACACACAAGTCAGCTAGTGGCAAAGACATGTCACTTCTTCTAATCACAGGAGGGAGGGACTTGATATCTCTTCTGATCAAAAAGTACTTTCTCCATTTAAATTTAGCACTCATGTTGATTTAACAGTTTTCCACTTTAATCTTTTTTAATCAGACAAAAAGACTTTGTACCATGTGCATAAGGCAGTACCTATAACTCAAGGTAAACTGCTGCTTAACAGAATGAATGTAGAATACAGGAGAAAATTATGTTTGAAAACCAGAAAGCTTTGTAATAAACTACATAATGAAATAGTATTATATATTTATCATAGATAAATAGCAACACAAACATATGATACCTTTTTATTAAATGGCCATAGTGTTACTGAAGGCAGAGAAAAAACTACCCCTTTCTTGAGGAGGAAAAGTAAGATAGAAATAAAAAAGGTAAATGTAGCTTCCTCCAAAAATGTCATAATATTATGTGCAAGAAAGCATGATTATAACTTTTCTAAGTAGATTATGGTTTGTGTATGTGCACAGTTCTTGGGATTGTATTAACAGTCAGATCACATCTAACTGGTTATTTAATCTCTCATGCCTGCACAGTTGCAGGAGAGATTTTTGCACACATAGTTCTGTTGCACAAATATTAGCCAAATATTCGTGTTTCTTGCTGTAAAGGACTGAGGTCATGTCTACAACAGCAAGTTCTTCTGGCAGAACTTTGAGCTGATTACAACTTGTACACATTGCGCTGGAAGGACACAAGCATACTTGCTGAAGTGCCTTTGCCAGTGCCAGCTGTCCTCCATTTAAAATCCATTTCGGAAAAAAAACATACAATATACACACTTTCTATTGACCCTAACCACTCTGCTGAGCCCAGTTCCTCAGGGGCCTCCTGAAGCATGTTCTGAGATGTCAACCAGAAGTTCAGGTTCAAATTCTCATAATTCCTTTTCTCCTAGGCCACCATGTTTTTCCCATTCTTTGACATTCACATTTCTGTTCCATTACACCTTTTCACGTTCCCATCTAGTCGCTCAGCCAGAAATAGGGCCCCAGGGACATAAGCCACGTAGCAAAGCCTGCTCACACACAAAACCTCCCACAGGCTCTACTCCAAAGGTAGCCAGTGGAGCTGTGTTGGACACAGGGTGGAGTAGCTGACGATGGCAGTGCATGTAAAGGGAAGATGTCCTAGACATTTGATGCTCAGCACGGCACAACAGAGTGGCAGGAAGCTAGTGTCAAAGAATGTGCCATGTTATACTGCACTATAAATCTGGGAAAATCACCAAATTTCATGGAGGTTGAAATGCCCTCTGGCACAGAGACACTGGTGACAGCAGATGGAGATTGTTCATTTTGCAGCCCTCAGCCTAGATGTTGATTCACTTGGGGCAAGAAAGGCCAGGAAGTGTACAGTGGATATGATCCTCCCACAGCACTGCCACATGAGCTCAGTCTGCTCTGGCATAGCACAGTATCCTCACAGACATATGGAGGCACAGCCTCCCTCTTCTTTCATATCCAAACTTTGGCTCTGTCTGTCCAAGACAGTTACCAAAGGCTGAGATTCGGGTGGATAAGCCCAGCATGGGAACAGATTGTCAGTTAGGTGTACCAGGACTGGGGCAACCAGGAACCACAGGGAGATTTGAAATAATTTTGGAAGAGGCAAAAGTGTGTTGCATAACCCAGCTCAGCTCACCACATTGTGCCTCTGAGCATATAGGGACAGAAGAACAACTATGCTGGCCCAGACAAAAGGTCTAATTAGCCTTATAATTTCCTGGCAGTGGTCAGCAACAGATGCTGAGAGAAGAGTAAAAAAGGAGACCAGGCAAGTGGTGGCACTTCTCCAGAACACCCTCCCAGCCTCAGGGCTTCCTAAATCAGAGTAGTCACATTGTAGTTCATTGTCTTTGATAAATTGCTTTTCCAGTAATTTGTGCTGTTGTTTTTGAAACTGTAAAATTTTAGTATCCACGAGTTGTGGTAAGAAGTTCTACAAATTTTTGAGAAGTTTCCAAGGTACTAAATTCATGAATTTGCTTTGAAAAGTTAAATAATTCAATCTGATGGTCATTGTATTTTATACTGAAAGAAATAGCAAGAAATTGCTCACTATTTCTTGTTTCATGACCATGTGGGATGTCATTGTCGAGAATCATAGAATTGTTTAGGTTGTAAAAGACCTCTAACATCATCAAGGCCAACCATTAACCCAGGACCACCATATTCACTTGTCCCCAAGTGTCCTATCCACAGGCCTTTTGAGCACTTCCAGATGATGTTTCACTGTGCCACTTTCCGGCACAGCCTATTCCAGTTCTGACTTCTCTTTCAGTGAAGAAATGTTTCTAGTATCAATCTAAACCTTCTCTAACACCACTTCAGGCTGTTTCCTCTCATCCTGTCACTTGTTACCTGGGGGAAGAGACCAACCCTCACTTCAAGTACACCCTCCTTTTAGGCAGTTGTAGTGAGTGGTAAGGTCTCCCCTGAGCCTCCTTTTCTCAGGCTAAACACCCCCAGATCCCTCTGCCTTTCCTCATAAGGCTTGTGCTCCTGACCCTTCACCAGCTCTGTTGCCCTTCTCTGGACATTCTCCAGCACCTCAATGTCCTTCCTGTAGTGAGTGGCCCAGAACTGAACACAGCACACGAGGTGTGGCCTCAGCAGTGCCAAGTACAGGGGGACAGTCACTGCCCTGGTCCTGCTGGCCACACTATTGCTGATACAAGCCTGGATGCCATTGGCCTTCTTGGCCACCTGGCTCATGTTAAGCTGCTGTTGCCCAGAAGTCCCAAGTCCTTTTCCCCTCGGCAGCTTTGCAGTCACTCTCCCCCAGCCTGTAGCCCTGCATGGAGCTGTTGTGACCCAAGTGCAGGACCCAGCATTTTGCCTTGCTGAAACTCATACAATTGGCCTTGGCCCATTGATGGAGCCTTCCAGCCCTCCATTAAACCAACATTCCCACCCATCTTAGTGTTATCTGTGAACTGACTGAGGGTGCATGTGATACCCTTGTCCAGATCATTGATAAGTACATCAAACAGGGCTGGCCCCAACACTGTGTCCTGGGGGACACCACCTGTGACTAGATGGAACTCCATTCACCAACACTCTCTGGGCCCAGCCATCCAGCCAGGTTTTACCCAGAGAACAGTGCACCCATCCAAGCTATGAGCAGCCAAATTCTCCAGGAGAATGCCGTGGGACAGTGTCAAAGGCTTTACTACAATCTGGATGCATCACATCTACAACCTTCCCCTCATCCACCAAGTGGGTCACCTTGCCATAGCAGGATCAGGTTGGCCAAGCAGGACCTGCCTTTCATAAACCCATGCTGGCTGGTGCTGATTCCCAGCAATAAGGACTGCTGATCTGAATACCTTGCACAATTAAAAGAGCTCAACAAGTCTGTAACAGTTAGTCACAATTGCACAGCATGCTGCTTTTGTCTAGTTGTTTGCATAATTGGCTTGGCTTTGGATTTTTCATAACTCTCAAATGCCTGTTATAAAGAGTAGAGGGGATGGTGAGAATAATCACATCACTCTGGTCTTCCATGCTTTAGAAACTCTGCAGTAAATACTCTAAACAATTAGGAAATCAATATTTTTATTTGTTTTACATGATAATGCCCACAACAAAATGTGCCAGTTTAAGAATGTCGTTCGGAAAGTCACTTGAGGGAGGAATCGTGCCAATGATAGCTGTATCAACAAACAGAAACAATAACACATATGCTTGTACATAATTAGGATAATTTGCTTTATTTCTTAAAACACTGTTTCATTCTTATCAATTAATTGACAGGGCAAACATCCATTACATATAATTATTACTCAACCCTTATTGATCCAAATGTATCTTCTCAAATATCTTCTCTTCACCAAATATGTAATTGTGGACCACAACCTCACTGAAGGAGCTGCTAAATCGAGCCTTTAGAAGTCTCAAAATAATGTTATTTTCAACTCCCGTTTTATAGCTCCTCCATTCAGTTTTCTGGTGTACTCCATCACCTTCCTCTCTCTTTGTAAAGCAACTGCCCTCTGCTTGACCTTCTGCTTCTCTTTTGCTTCCTGCTTGCTGGTGCAGTGATTCACCACCCGCTCTAATCTCGGATTTACAACTATGTTGAGCGCCCACAGGCAAGGAGATGAGGCAGTGAAAAGGACTGCCAGGGGAAATTAAATAAACTTGGAATTTATCCATCTTTAGAAAGTGGTTCAAAGTCTCTTAATCTCCATCACCCCAAAGATTTTTTATGGCAATAGTTCATCCTTCTATGTGCACCCCTACCTCTCTTTGAAAAAAACTAAAAATAAATACAAGCAAAATAACAAAGTCAGTAAACTTAAGAGAAGAAGAAGAAGAAGGATATCCCCTGATGTCGAACAAAAGTGCACATTCCAAGGAAAAAGAAAAAATCAGTAAACCCATTAAGGACCTTTGCAATTAAGAAGTGATATTACACAGAAGGTGCCCCCACAGCGTGATATTATGAGATGCAAAGAAAGGAGAGGTAGAGAGAGGAAGATGCATGTACATGAGATTTTAATACAGAACCAAGGCAGCTGGCAGAAAGCAGAAAAATCATCAAAACTTTCTGTAAATATTCTGGGCCTGCTAGAGGTATTAGTGAAAATCAGTCATATTCCCTCGAATTTAATGGCATATTATTGACAACAGCTTAGTGTGAGCCCATCTGCCCCTTTTGCTGTAATTGGATGGCTAAGAAAAGAATAAGGGATTGTTTACTGATAAAACTAAACAAGTGCCATATTTTCCAGGAAAAGTCCTATGAGACAATGCACATGTCATTTCCGTGTGAGCCCTGTGTCCAACCTTTGTTTGGCCAGCAAGTGGCATATCAGTCTTTGCTTCTGCCAGTGCTTGATGCCATAATGAGATTTTTCCACAGGAAAAAGAAAGGCAAATTAGTATCCTGTTGAAATTTTTGGTATGCACATAAATACAAGCCACTTTTGACAAAATGCTGTACAAACTGCTTTTGGAACATCTCTAGGCTTAGCTACAAGGTTCTGACTTCAAAAGTAGCTGCAGAGAATTTTCTTTCCTACCACATACTTATGCTTTACTTTTTCCTCGTTAAGCTGTGGCAAGAAGGTACAGCATCCAACAGAACTTCAATTTGTTTCTCCTCCTTCCAAAATTTATATTTAGAACTTTATTAAGAAGAGTGACTTAGTTTTACTTGTCAGCTTTATGTTTTTGACTGACTGGGGTGACTTAATGATCCTCAGCAAGTGTGCAAGTCTCCTGTTATGCTTCAGTGCACTTCAGTGATAGAAGTGCACATTAAAACTCAGTCATTTGGAGTTCCTGCGTCTTCTCTGAACACGAAATACTACCTGTATTTATGCTCTCCCCCCTCCCACAGAGAGATAAAGAGGCTTAATCTTCTCCTGGGCTCTGCATGATCTTCTTTTATCTCCTTAGCTGTGTTCCATATAATGAAAGTGACATCACAGGGTGGCTTTTTGCCTCTTCCCACATTACTTTCAAATTAATTAATGTCCTAAGTTTAGAATTTTTAGAAGAACTTTAATTTTTACTTGGAAATTTTAGATTCCATACATACTTTTTAATCTTTTTCTTGGGACATATATTTTTAGATCAGTGACCTTTTGGATGTATGATTCATGCTGATTTAATTTTTTCCAGCTGGTCCATTTTCCCTTAAGTTGGTACAGGTGTTCTGAAACAGATACTTTTGCCATTAAACCAGTCATTACACACCTGTGCTCCCAATTTTTTATTGAAAATAAATCGATTTTCTTCTCCTCTATTCTCTATTTTTTTTCCCAAAATGTCCATAGCAACCTTTCAGGACAAAAAGCCAATATAAAAAAAAGCCCGAACACCTGTACACTAATGCCACCTGTGACAGATCAAGGGCTATTCCAAATCAGATAATGCTATTTAATTTATCATGTAACTTTTAAAATCAAGCACATAGTCTATTTATTAATAAAAGTAACTAAGTAGATTTAATATTTTGAGCATACATCAGACTGAGCTCTGCCAAAAATGATTTTTTGTTTCCTTGGATTGTATTCTACACACATGTCTCTTAGACACCCTCTCCAAAATATTAACAAGCATATCCATGAAAGCAGCTGAGCATTCAAAAATTAAATATCACAGCATGTTATTTGTCCATCAAGGTGCAGATCTGAGCTTCCAAGAGCTTTCATTTTTTCATACGTAGAGTGTGGGAGCAAAGAGCATATCCGTGCTTATACAACTGAGCATCTATCCTTTCTGCACTCTTATTTTGTCATGAGAAAAAAAGTCCTGTTACCATCTCGAGCCCCGGTTCCCTCCCCAAAATCCTCCTCTTCCCCTCCAAAAGCTACAAAGGCACATAGACTCACTCACTCACAGTTCAAGAATTTGAATCACCCTTAACCTTTGGAGGAGTGATTCCATATTACTTCTATACTCAGAAAGACACCTCTCTACTCTTATATTTTCTCCATTAAAAGGAGAATCATAAATAGTAACCTTAAAAAAAAAAATAAAAAAGAAACAAAACTGTAAGAGGGCTCTGAAAATAAGGGCCTTGGGAAAAAAACATGGGGTGTCTCAGTTCAAGTACAAAGGCAACATCAAACTTGCCAATCATATTACATGCAAACTGTTAGGAGGTAAGGAAAGCAGCTGAGAAAGTTTTTAAACTTTGACCCTCATTGCCTTCTCAGTGTAATCTGCAGCAAGTAGCGAAATCTGTAAAGAAGATTCAAGTGAAATACCAGACATAAAAAGGCATGCGTAATGTTGATATAAACAGATCTTGGAAACTGGCACTTAAATGTGATTCAAACATTTCTGTTTGCAATTATATTAACAGTATTCTAGATATTAGATTTTCTTTTCTTTTATGATGTTCTCTTAAGTGAGCGCAACGCCCTTAAAGGTTTTGTGTTTCTCATAAACTGTTCTTGTTTGACATGCTTATATTTGTCCATTACTTTTTCTGTGTGAACAATAAACCTAACAAGAAGATTAAAGTACAGACACCACTGCAGTCATGACATAAACAGTGTATCTTTGTGGAGGACAATGGTATTAAAGAGTTTTATGCTAAAGAGCTGCAGATGTTGAGCTCATGGGGCCGAACCTAAATGCACAAAGAAGTGTTGATAATATTTTCTGGAGAATGTTTTTAAGAAAGCATAAAGAGCTGGTTAAATAAATCAAAAAGTAATCAGGAAATACTCAGTATACGCAAATGAAGAGATTAAGTTGGTTATTATTTGGGAGAATGCTATTATTTGTTGTCAATTTGTGAAATAGTTCTGAAAATGTTACAAACTTATTTTGATTTTACCATCAGGATAATGTTAATTCTGGAAGCATTTTGTTACTTGTTAATATGTAAGTTCCACCATTAGCAGTACAGAGAAAATACAGTTGCATTCTTCTGGGGAGCAGAATCTGCTCCCTCTTATTTGACTGACCAGTCACATGCTATAAACAGTGGGCATTTGATATTAATCTTTTGCTAACCATCTACGATCTGATTTTTTCTGAAAAAAATTAATCAAGTACTTATAAAGGGCCACACATGTCGAAAACAGAGTTGGTTTGCACATACTTATTCACAAAAAAAGAACTACAACTGCAAAAAGCTGTCAGGCCAGATTGTCCTGTCATCCTTGTTCATGTCAGTGTTCATTTCTTCCACAGATTTTCTACTCACATTCACGGGATCACCTTCAAAGTGAACAGATAACAGAAATGGCCCTATTTTTTATCAGAACAAAAGAGTCAGTAGAGAAAAAGGAGTCACCTTTTGTTGTAGCAATAATACTTGCTTCTGTCTTCAACTTTGAGCTCAGACTGCTCTGCATCTACAAATAGCCTTAATGCAATTAATTATAATTGTATTCATCAAAATCAAAATGGGTAGTAAAATGCAATAATTAAGATTAGAAGGGACTTCCAGAAGTCATATAGTGCAAACAGCTGCTTGAAAAAGGATCCAGCACCCAAGTTAGGCCAGTTTGGTGTTACATTAAAATAGAAAAGAGACCACAGTGATGATTGTCCTTTTATATTTTAAGGTTATATCAATTACTAAACACTCTTCCAAATACCTTTTAAAGCACACAAGAGAGTTTACTTGAATGAATCTAAGATTTTCAGCTAGCTTTTATCACCTTTGTCAAGAGCAATTAACCATTGTGCCTTCTCATAGAGGAGAGATTATATTTAATATTAGTCCCCAACCTTTAACACTTTAAAACTCCCAAAGTTTGACTGCTGAATATGTTCAAGAGGGCTTCAGTATGGACAAGGCCAAGCAGCTTAAGAAAAGCATTGACTAATACAAGACAAGGCTTAAAAGCTTTGTGCAAACACAAGAGCAACATCTAGGACTCTTAGCACTGAGCTTTCAGGCTCCATGTTCTTGAAAAATCCTAGAGACTTGTAAGCATTTCAGGAGTAAAATGAAACTAAAATCTGAGTGTAGGATGAAAATAAAAACAAATGGAGATATTTCCTGTGCAAATGTAACATCATAAAAGTAGTATCAGCCTGATACCAGTGTTGATTTGAGCTGTATTTTGTGAATAGCTTACAAGAAAGATGGAACTCTAGAAATTAGGGATTTACAGTAAAACACATCAGCTAACAAAGAAGTGGTGATGACATTAGTAAAAATGACCCAGGACAATTTTTGGTAAAACAGCTAACATGAAAACATTCTAATACAACATTTTTAAGATGATAATACAGACACCACTTTATATTTGCAATGATATTCTCATCTTACATGTGTTTTATTAACTGAGAGAATTGATGCTTTGTGAATTGTAAGAAAGACAATTTTGACTTCATCCATCAGAATCTCTGCCATAAAATCTTAGCTGGAGACTGAATTCTGCTGGGCTCAATCACTCCCAATTAATTAATCAGTAGCCCTACAATTAATTATTCTAATTAACAGATTAGGCCACAAAGGGATTCCTGCCTTATTAGCCATTTATGTGATTGTTAGCTGCACATCGAGGAAAAGGGCTCTGCAGGTTTGCTGCAGATCCCCAGCACAAATGGACAAGAGGAGGTGACAGAGTTTGAGATTGAGTGCAACATAGCATTTTCCTCGCTGCAGTGCCTCCGAGGCAGGGTGGTAACTCCTGGGAGAAGTACAATGCAGCAGATGGGCTTTCCTGAAGCAGCTGGAAAGCAGGAATAGTCTTCCCCAGCTGCTCTCCGGCTGGGACAGCAACACCTTACTGATTGCTATTGCCCAATTGCAAACTGATGAACAGTGGTCTGGGTGACTGGTGTGTGTAAGTGATAGCATTTAGCTCTTAGAAGGGAATTTAGGGCAGGATGGCAAGCTTCTCCTTCATGTGAAGTTTCAAAGGTTTTTTTCACCAGAATGAATGAGAGAATTAAGCTGGGTCATGCATCTTTAACTCTTTAGTGTTCAGAGAAGACAAAAAGCATGTTTACAACATGCAAAAGAAACCCCCCACAATCCCTGCCCATAAAAAACCACCAAAAAACCTCAAAACCCCCAAAACTCCCAAAACCAAACCAAACTAAAACTAACCCCACAAACAAAAATACATGAGTTTCTAGTGGCTGAAAATAAAATGTCAGCATTTGTCACTATTGTGGTTTAGTGATTTGCATCAGAGCAGGGATCAGAAATGCTCAGTAAGAATCTCATAGCCATTAGAGCTTTAGCTCCCTGCATTCCATGTGAGAAGGTTTAGATTCTATAATTCTTGGATTAAAGCAAAATGTGTAAGGACAGATCACAACAGAGGAAAATAAATATGAAACTGTCTATATCTGGAGTAAGTAGAAGTATTTATGACTGGAAAAAAAACCATTTCTGTTTCTCATGCTAATATATGTCTCTCATTTCAGTTCTGTTTGTGATCACATTGAAATCAAAACCCTTTATAGGAAAAAATTCAAAAGGATTTGAAAAAGAAAGGCATTGATTTTCGTGTCCTGAGTTTTCAGTCCTGTGTGGGATCTTTTCCTTCTGTTTGCAACTAGTTTGCTAGAAATTCAACTATGCATTTTTAACATTAAAATATTAAAATTAACTTCCAGAGGTAGCAGAGAATTCATGGGAAATGTGCTTAAATCACAGTGTATTTAATAATAATTTTAAGGGCTAAATTCTTCCTATTTTCTGTGGGTAGTCAAAAATAAGTGTTTCTGTTCTAAACTTTCACTGCAATTTGCTCCCTTCCTAGTGCAAGTGGACTCAGTGTATACAGCAACATCGAAAAGATCAGCGTGGAAGTGAAGGCCAAGAGTCACTCTGCACACAGACCATTAGCACAGGAATCCACTGAGGGCTATTAAATATAAATAGAAAGCTGTTACTCATACCTCAGGAACCTTCTGAGTAACACACAGCTAGAGGATGAGAAAACTGCCAGGGGAAATACCACTATAGGCTTGCCATGTTCTTTTGGTGCTGACGTGGGACATTGAAGTAGATGGACCTTTGATACATAAATGGATAATCATAAAATTTTATTATATCAAGTGCATTAAATGACATGGACAGTGGTGAAAAGTGTGCAACAAGTGAAATATTAAAATTCACAGGAGTATCTGGGTCACAACTTATGTCCCTTGTTACCCACATGAGCCCACCGTAAAGACCAAAATGGAAAAACAGACCAAGATCCAATATTCAGATTTGCCAGTATAAATAGAATGGAATTAAACAAAACTTTTATTGTTAAAGAGATACAATAAATGGTTCAATTTCTCACACTCTAAATACAGAAATACTGTTGTTTGGCTTCTGAGGATGTTTTTAAAGAATCATGTATTCCTTCCTTCCAATCCCAGCATGTATTTCTAAAGAAGGCCATTCTGCAAAGAAATACAAGTTATGAATATACTGCACACAGGTGGACAGAAAGTCAATTACCAAAAATTCACTATTAAGATTTGAGAAAGGTTATTGTGTGTGTGCGTGTGTGTGTGTGTTTCATTATTGGAGAGGTTGTAAAGTGTGTTGAGGGACTTGATTTTTAAAACAAAATACAAGTTAAAAACTTGTCATGAATTGGGAAAGGCAGCAGCATCTAATCAAATGTATCTGATTAATTCCACGAAGGCATGACCTCTAATGTCTCTGAAATTCAATTCCTNGAAGGCATGCCCTCTAATCTCTCTGAAATTCAATTCCTGGGAGAAAAGCAAAGCTTAATAAGAAAAAAAGGAAGAACGTTGCTGGCTGAAAGACCTAAAACCCTGCATGGAAGAAAAAGGTAACAGTGAAAACATCTGTCTGTAAAGGTAAGTGCTCTGTTAGGTTCACATGATCTCAGGCATATGCTCTGACATCCCGTGGTGTAGGACCAGATACCTAAACTTGCCAAAAGGCAATAAGTTAACACATTTTTGGATTTTGCTGATTAGTAAAAGAGTGTTACTATTTAATACAAGTAAAGTTCTAGTGCATCAGCTTCACCTTTTCTTCTGGAAGGAGAGCACTGCTGGTTCATCATTTCAGTTTAGAATAAAAAACACTGAAGCAATTATGACTTGCATAAACTTGGTTTCTCTGTGGACCACAGCCAATTACCAGTAATGTGATAGTCAGCAGAGAGGATGCACTTGTCAGAATATTCCTTTAATTACAGGTTATTTGAGAAATTGGTTAAATATCTCCTTCATTTTGTTTTAAGTGCTAACCAAAACTTTTTTTTTTAAGGTTTTTTCTAAACCTCACAGAAAAATTACATTAAAACCATTTAGTATTTAGAGGTTTCCCCTAGTAACTAGGATCTCTGCTTTCTGGAGGTAACTTGGGAAACACTCTGTTGTCACGGTTAATGAAGAAAGGAGTGTTTGCTCAGACCCTGGGTATGTTTTTATAGCAATTGTATAAACCTATGTGGTCCCTTTCATATGCAGGACTAAGATTTTACAATTTAGTTCCTTTCTCAATCTGATTACCATCTCTAACCTAGAAAAGTATTATACTTTGTTCAAAGACTTCATCCCAGATTCTGACATAATGTTTACCTAGGCATTTGTTAAAAAATTAAGGGGAGCAGGGTCCACATAACTTAGACTTGATTATCCTGCACCCAATACAGCATTTATATCTCCTAAAACCTGCAATCTCTGAACTGCATGTATATTCCACCAGTCCTCCTTAATAGACTGTACATTTCATCATCGCCTCAATATAACTTTAGAGACCGTGGACATCAAAAGATCATTTAGCACATCATTATTTCTTTTTTTTCACTCCATGAAAAGAAAGGAGAAAGAATTTGGATATCTGAAACTTGGTTTCTAAGCACACATCTCTACCCTTCGAAAATATATACTACCTTGGCAAGTCTTTCTAAGTAAGTGAGAGAAGCTAAGTGTAATAGCAGGTGTAGGAGAAAAATTAAATTAAAAGGTACTTAAGTTCTACATCTGAATTTGACACACTTGGATGATTCCGCATGGAACATGTTATGGTTTTTTGTCCCATGTGAAAGGAAGCCACAGTTAATTATAAAACATAGCATTGGGCAAGCAAATAAATCAAGCTTTGCACTGCTGAATTCTCACATCTGCAAATTAACAGCTATGGGCCTGTTAGTGTAGACTCTTCTGTTACAACAAAACAATACCAAATGTAATAGTTGTTTATCTTAGGATAAGAAGATGTAATTCAAAACAAATGTCCATTTCACAGGAATTCATAGCCATGGGGCTAAATCATCACCACATAAGTGTGTATCAGAATGAGAGCATTAGCTCAATACATAATACTGCAAAAGCCCACTCAGAGTACCTGTGCAAAACCAGCATGTACAGCATGATACAGCAGCATTGCAGTGCTGCAAGTATAACGTCTATTACAGAGGCTGCCATGTGCATTGTATCCTGTACCTTATATGTGTAATATAACGGGTATTTGGTAACCTATAGGCATAGGAATCATACAAAAAATGATATATAACTATACACATGATTATGCATGTGTGTGTGTGTATGAGAGAGAGAAACAGAGGGAAAAATATGCAAATAATCCTCCACAGAGAAGCTTCCCCAGAAGATAACACTAAAATTTTCATGAACAGAGTACAAAAGCCTATACCCCCACTGAACACCCAAGAACCTGTAGCATAGAAGTGGTTCAGTCACTTCCATATGTGCAAGCCAGGCTGATTGATCATTCGTATTGAAAGATGAGTT
>VZTN01003457.1:72106-97323 GCA_013400515.1 Erpornis zantholeuca | reverse complement strand
GCCAGGAAGAGGCACGAGAAAACAGAGTCTTTTAAACGGTGTGAATCCGATGGCCTGACACATCAGAGCCACAAAAATACAAAGCCTTAGTTGAGAAAGGAGTTACATCTTCTATTCCAAAAGAGGCTCCTGCCTTCCTTAGCAAACACCTGTCTTTCAAACTAAGACAATGGTTCTTCCTTTTGTTTCTTCCTCTCAGGGAATTTTCTCCCGTATGTGTTGCTAGGGTACTTAAGAGAGGCAAAAAAATTGCCAAGCTCAGGGGAGAAGGGCACTCGGCTGCACTCCTCTTATCTGAGGGTTTCTCTCAGAGGGGCAGAGATACCATGAGAATTGGGCTGGGAAAAAAGGGGCTGGGGCAGCTGCCAGCTCCTTCTTGCTCTCTTGGCATATGGAGGGGAAGAATTCAATACCACTGCAGGGCTCTGTCTTCTGCTGCATTCTACTGTGAGTGGAGCTGTGCTGTAAGAGTGGTCGTTTCACTGGGGCCTTATTAACACCCTACCTCACCAAAGAAAGGGCCCTTCACCATCTGCTCGGGGGCTTCAGGGGAAACCTTTCCCCACCCAGCGAGTCTCTCTCTGTGGTGTTCAGGAGCCGGGCTACTGCTGCCCAGCCCCCACCGCTTCTCCGCCACTGCGCCTGATTTTCTGCTACACTGTAGTTCTGCCCCCCTGCCCTGCCAGGACACCCCGCGGTTCCAGCTACAACTGCCAAGTTTCTGCCACCNGAGAGGCTGGCACTGGGTTCTGCTTCTCTTTGTTGTTGGTTTGCCTTGGTATACATACTAGTAAACAACTGTTATTCCTTTTCTTATGTATTTGCCTAAAAGCCCCTTAATTTCAAAGTTATAGTAATTCAGAGGAAAGGGGTCATATTTTCCATTCCAAGGGTGGTTCCTGCTTTCCTTAGCAGACACCTGTTTTTCAAACCAAGACACTGTAGAACAGTGTAACTCCTCTGGTTTTTGTTATAAACTTATATCCTGAATTAAAATAATTTATCATGTCACTAGACTCTATTGTCTTATATTCTTCAGTAAATTCTACTTGGAGGCAGGATGCATTTCCACACAGAAACAAAAGCAGAGCAAGGATGCAAATTTTTAGTCAAAACTTCTCACTGTCTTTGCTTAAATTAACACCTGGAACACTACCCTCACTAAAATTACCACCATTCTTGTCAGGGAAATTGCTAGCTCTATCATTTACAAACAATACTCTCTGTATCTGATATTACTGTATGTGTTTTCTGCCCCCCACTGGCTCATTTAAAGTATAACCAAAAGCAAGGATCCTGCAGACAGTTATGTAAGACAAATGATGCAACAGAAGACACCCTACAACCAAGGGAAGGACTTTGCTGTAATGCTCTGCATGGCTGTGATTTACATTCAGCATATGGCAGGCAAAGAAAGCCAGAACAATATGAATTACATTTAGTTACACTCACATAGTAGTCAGGAAAAAGGGGAAATTTTATAGGGATCTGTCATATGGCATCTCTGAATAAATACAATTTGAACAAGCAAAAAGCTCAGAAAATCTTCTCCAGTGTTTTCCTGATTTCTAGGCACACACTTCCACTAACACTGTTGAATGCTGCCTGTATTCCATATGGGCAACCCACGAATGTTGAGGTGACATCAGTGGCAGTTTGTCCATAAAGTGATAGAGCAGTACATTCCTGACACTAAAATACACAACAAGTCAGACTAATGCAAAGGCTGAAAGCTGTCAGACCTCTCATGGGTCTGACCCAAAGACAATATGATGAAGACACTACAGATTTTTTTTTTGTTTTAACCCAGAGAGCTCCTGTGTTATTGATGAGTTTTTGCCTATGAAGAACCCAGGAAAATATGATGTTGACAAGTAACTTCCCTTAGTTGGGGCAGTTCTTTCCCATCTCAATAAAAACAACTAGTTCCTTCCACAAGAGAAGGTGAGGTGCCTGAGATGATCATTCCCTCAAGAGTCTGCACCCAGAGTGAAGTGACAGCCCTCCAGGCTGCCCTCCAGGCAGGAACAGGGTGTGGACAAGGCTGGTCCATCCAGGTATTAACCCCAGAGAATGAGGGCATGAGCCTCATTTCTTTAAATGGTCCTTACAGTTTGGCCCAAGGGCACCAGAGCACAAATAAAAGGATCCAGGAGCAGACTGGAACACTGTCAAAACCTGAAAACTAGTGAGACGCTGGGAAGCTCAGTGCAGCTGGGAGCGCTTGAGACTCTTTGAACAGCTCTGTGTGACAGAAAGATGCCGAAGGAAATGAAGGAAGTGAAAGGAAACTGCCCTGCCTCCTTCCATCACCAGATGTCACCACCAGCTGAGTCTGTAATAACCTGGCAAACCTCTCTGTGCTCTGGGCACAATGTGAGTACCTGAAAACATTACCAAAGGTCAAACTGTGCTTTGATTTCAATATTTTACTGAACCTGTTCTTACACCTTCACAGCCTGAAGCTGTCTGTTTAATAATAGAGCACTTTTTAAGCCATAACACCTTTAGATTACCTGTTCTAACCAATCAAGCTCAGAGTGGTGTATTACAGAAGTTTACAACTCAATTATCCTCTGCTTTGCCGTCTTCACGTCACCTTTGTACCACTCTAGTTACAACTCACATACCATAGCTTTTCAAAATAAACAGGCAATTAGAAAACATTCCAGATTTACCAGCTCAATTATTTATAAATAATGTTATTTATTTAAAAGCACTTAACACTATTCTCTGCCTATGATGGCCATTCTCTGTACTGCTCAAGCATAATACTGCAAACTCTTGTTGCTGTCTTCCTGTCTCAGTTATTCACTGTGTTTGCCGATTCCTGTGAGAGTGAAGACACTGCTAATCTGAAATATTTGGAGTACTGAGACTCAGACAAACCTGGTAGTTACAGTTGTTATATTTACATTCAAGCAACTTCTGATTTAGTAAGATTCATTTTGGTGTGATGACCTGCCATGAAATCCCAAGTGGATGTCCCAGAGCAGCTTTGTTGGAATCCATATGTATGGAGGAGAATTCATTCACTCTGAGGAACAGAACTGCACAGCAGCAGAGACACAGACACCCAACAATCCACCCACATTTTCAAATGCTACTTAACAAAGTCCTCCAGTTGAATAAGCATTTCAAAAATGTACCTGCTCTGAACTGCGCAACACTAGACAGGAATTTCCATCACAGATATATAACATCTGTCTTTTATTTTTCAGAACAGCACAGCTTTTTACTCCAGAATTTGTTAGCAGCTGTTTAGCCTAGGAGTCATTTGGAAGGGACACACTTCAAGGAAAAAAAGGAAAAAAGGAAAGGCTAAAATAAAGATTTATGGCAGACAAAGTGAAAGGTGGCTTTCTGTCGTAAGAGCAAAACATACAGGAAGTAGCTACTTATCTGGGTGGGGAGATGGAGATAACGAAAAGGGAGGACACTGAAAAGTAGGTAGGAGGCAGCCTAAATGCAGAAGTAGATGAAGCAAATACACAGCACCTTTAAAAAACAGTATGGTAGAGCAGGTACTAAGCTGTAATTTCTTAAAGCTTCTTATTGTCACTGTGAAGGCCATATTAAATCCATCTCACAGATCAGAAGACTCAGGCTTACGGGTATGAAGAGCTCTGAGATGCTTTCAGTCAGTTGTTTACATAAAACAAAGAAATGTGAACTGAAGGGTGCCAAGTTCCTCCCATGCTCCACTTGGTAAAAGCAAAGTCAAATTACTCTACACATTCTAATTGTTCTGCTAAATTACTTAGAAAAAATAAGAATAATTTTTAAAGCAAGGCAAATTATATTTACCAGAGTGTTTCATTTGAAATGAACATTAAAAAAACAAAGAACTCTACCAGAAGCTATTATTTGTGGGTTTAAATTTTCTTTGGAATACATTATTTTTTCCTGGTTTCTGTTTCCTGGCTATACCTGCTGGAATCGATACCTCAGTCATCACAGCTGACTACCATGCTTTAGTCACTCATCGTAGGATTTCCTGTGTTACACAGAGTAACTCTGCAATGGTCAACTGACTCCAGGTTAACTGTGGTGGAAACATCCTGCAATCACAAGTGAAACTTGTTGCAATGTTTTAGAGAAAGACTTCATAAGAAAACCAGTAACTCATGACAGTCACTGAATTCATCTGCACCAGCTCCCCTGACCCTCCTGCCTTGCATTAGCATCGGGTTTGTCAGCTCCTGCCTCTTCTGCTAATAATTAAGGGGAAGTTGGTGAGTTTTACACATTCTCAGCTTACAAAGCTATGTGTGATTCCACAGCTACAGAAGCTTTCAAAAACCTACAAGACTGAGTCTTGTGAAAACCTGCAAATACCACATTTCCTTGGATAAGTATTGTTATTGTATTTCCCCTTCCCATCATTACTATAACTATTAGAAATCTGCTGAAAAATTAAGAAGAGAATGAATTTTAGAATGCATAAATTGCTTGCTGATGAGAAAATGGCAAGAATTTACCCAACTATTTTTGATTCTGTACTCATCAAATGCTACATTAACATTAAACTCCAGCAACACCAAGTTCAATGAATAAATCATCAATTTGTGAGCTCTGAATAGCTGTTTATAACAATAAAGAAACATGTGAGATCCATAATTCTCATTACAATGTCAAACTGCAGACTGTGTCCATTTTCTCTGGTTTAGTGGAATCTCATCAGCCTTTAGTTACTGCAAGGCTGTTCTCATCAACAGGTAAAGACTTTGTGGAAGTTGAGGCTTGGGATGAGTTTGCTGAAAAATAAAAATACAGCTATAGCAAAACACATCAAACACCCACCATTTAATGAACTACTTCTCCACTGCCAGAAAGAGAAGAAGCCTTTTTGTTTGCAAAGATACAAGTGGACTGAATGAAATAAAACATTCTTTTGACAATTTAGCACCTCAAAACAACTGGAAAAAAAACCCCCACTGACTGTTTTGTAACAACTTGAGAATCTGACAGTGACCATAGATATTCCTACCCATCCTGTGGGTAATAGGAATGGCTGGCCAGACTGGAAACAGCTGAAATATATGGAATATAAGGCACGAAGCATCATCACATAGTTGTCAATATAAGCATCCTCAGAAGGACCAAGCAGCTCTCAGACCATCGGATTTGCTTGATTCTGGAAAAACATGAACATTGTGTTAACAGGACAAGGAGGACTGAGGTGCAAACAGCACGGAGGTAGAACATGCTCTAAGTCCACATGCTGAGTATGCTCTAAGAATAACATATTAAGAGATTAAAACATTAAGATATTATTTTGAAACATTACTTCACCAACGTTTCTTTAACAACAGAAAGGCTCTAATGCACAACTGAAACATTTTTGTTCAGATTGTCATGACTGTACAGATTTTGTAGACAACTGCCAGGACATAACATCAAAAAGCAAGCAAACAAAAACCCGAAACTGACCCTTTGTAAATTTATTTTTAAATAAAAAGACAGTAAAGCAATTTTTCTTCCACTCTATCAGATCCATCAAGGTTTCAAAACAGGTGGCATGTGTGAGGTGTTTTGATTAAAGCTGATGAATTAATGACTCACTGAATAGGAGTAGTCGTGTGTCAAAGCGGTGTCAGCAAGAGCTCTTAGAGCTATCAGCAGACAGACATGTGCTCTTTGGTGTAAGGCTTTCCCAATCTGATCACACAAACAGCAGGTGTTTAATTGCCTTTGGTCACCTTTAAAAGTTTCCTTTACTGCCACTAAGTCGAAATTTTTAGTTCTTGATTAAAGGTTCTTTCAGAAGCACAGAAATTGCCTCCTCTGAGGATTCAAATATAAGAAATCATCAAGAGTGCTGAAATACAATATTCAAAGCTGATCTCCATGTGGGAATTTATTTCAGGATATTTGGACTGGTGGCACAGACATCAGAAATAAACACTTAGTAAAACTGTGCTGTTCTTACAGGAATATATGGCAAAACAAAGCCAAACCCCAACAGGCTGTGCTATAATATCACACTACAGAGAAACCATTTCTAGAACTAATAACCACAAGCACCACTGGGCTGCCCCAGTTGTGCTGCAGAGCTCTGTGGAGAACATCTGATGAGCTTAGGACAGGCTGAGTACTGACCACAGACATCTGGGTTTGTCTTCAATACTCTGTAGTCTTAACATTTTAACTACCTATATCCTAAATCTGTGCTCTGTAGAAGGGAAAGGCCTCAAACCAGCCTATCTCAGCACAGAAAAGGCTCTGAGGACCTCCTTATTTCACAGACCTTGGCATAAAGTTATGGCATTGCTTCGCCCACACATTCTTACCTTCACAAGCCAATGTTGTGCAAATCAGCTGTCAGTGTTGCTTTGATTTAAATACTGTGCTAATGAAACTAAGGACTAATTCAGTTTTCAGAAGGGAATTCCACTTTAAATGCCAAGGCACAAAAAGGTTTGGGAGCTGTAAATTTTAAATAGTGTAAAAAACATAATTCTAGTAAGAACACAAACCAGAAAAATTCACCAAACAATTGCCACCAACTGTTACCATCCTTCACCAATACACATGTATTCATAATGTCTCTACATTGAACTGCAAACAAGAATTAGAGTGAATATGAAACACTGAGAGTTAATTAGCAGAAAGCTTTTACCAGAAACAACAGTGGCTTGAAACTACAAACACATCCCCATGTGTCTGGAGAGACCTTTGTGTACATTAAGGCTTGCGCTGATTTTAAACACTGAACAAATGTACTCTTATTTAAAGCAAAATTAAAGCATGAATGTGTCAGTGCATTCTCCTATGAAACAGAGTTTATATAAAAACGTGGATTTGAGTATTTTTCTTCTCAGAGAAGTGTGTATATACCTTGATGACAAATGCAAGTAGCCCCACGTCACTAAAATTTAACACTGCAACAGGAATGTCCATCCAAAATGAATCCTCTACAAACCAAAAAGACCACCTATAAATCAGGGCCCCTCTGAATAATAATTTCTCCTTGTTAGCGAAGAGCTCATAGTATTAATCAATTCCATATACTTTGAATCCCACCTTTTGTAAAGGGTACAAAGAAAGCGTAAAGAAGTGTTGCCAATAGTATCATTAGCAAAAGAAGGGTGGAGAAAATTGCATTACATTGTATTGCAACATTAATAAACATTTAATTTCTGCATATGAACTGAGCACTCAGTGTCCTGTGAAGACACCTCAGATGCACTTGAAAACACAGCACTGGTTTTATAGTATTCACTCCCATTGAAGTGAAATGGCACGTGTTTGTACGACTTTAGCAATTATAGGAATGTTTTTTATTTCTCCTGTTTTAATACCAGCACTCTTTTTGGGGGTTGTAATGTATGTTTTTTTCAACTCAGAACTGCCACCTGGAATTGAGCAACCTCTAAAGCTTCTTTTTTTCTACTCCTTGATGATTACAACCATGGTCATGGTAAGTTAAATTTCTTAACCTGGGGATTTTACTTTTGCTTGGGTAGGATATTTGGGAGCTGGAGGATAATGGCTTAAGGGAAAAAAAAAAAAAAAAAAAAAGAAAGCAATTCACACTCCTGAAGCCTGTAAGCACTGATATATTAATCCAAAACACGTTAAATTAACTCATAAAATTGTTATGTCTAATCTTAAAACCTTCTTTAGATTCATCAGTCAAACTGCAGCCACTTTATGGTGGGAAACTGTTTCACTTGAAAATAAAAAACAAATATCTAGATGTATCCTGTACATAATGAACTGGATATACATAGAATAATGCTATCTGTTCAGGAACAAGCCAACATTACTCCTCTTCTTCCAAATTCTTTCTTTTCAACAGGGAAAGATTTTGGAGAAGCTGGGGATCTGCAATGATTTAACCATACTGCGAATAGCTCTTGATGGGATACCCCCATGGAGAGATTCCAAACTGCTTATCAAAGACCTCACGGTAGATGAGGTACCATTGAGGATTTATCAGCCCAAAAGCCCACCCACTGGCAAAAGAAGAGGAATTCTGTATTTTCACGGAGGTGCCGGCACATTTGGGAGCATTAGTAAGAAATGGGCAAGTTTTATTTTTCAAGTTAAATCCAAACTTTACATTTTTATCTTTAGGCATGTGTCAGTCAGTGTCTGCCCTGTCCTTCCCAGTGTCACCAGTCTTGGCAATTGCAGCGCTAACTGGAAAGTATTTGTGGAATGAGTAATCTTGTGTTAAAGACTGACACATCTCTGCTTCCTTTGGGCTAGAGACCTGGGATCCAGAAATCCCTCATCCTACTCTCAGCTCTCAGTGAGGGACTCTGCTCTACTAAGATTACTCTATCTTACATAAAGATATAATATGGGTCCAAGGAAGAATTTAAAGAATACATTAAAAAAATCTGTAAATAAATTCGCATTCATGCAAACAAGGAATCCAAATGAAAGAAAATGTAAATAATGAAAGAACAATTTGGAGAAGTTTGATTCTTGTAGTGACACGGCACAGGATATTTGTTTTCTTTTTCAGAAAGTGAGACAACCCTTGTCTCAGCAGCTGGGAGTTCAGCCTCCTGACTGCTCTGGATCTCCTTCTGAGCAGACAAAGCTCTAAGTGCTTTCTCTTCAAGCCAAGGCCCCTAACATGGAAACACAGACTTTGTTCCAGGGGTCAAGCAGGGCAATTTGAGGGGTTTGAATCCTTTAATGTTTCAAAGGGTAGGTTTGCACTATTCTGGGCGGACTTGAGTTTCCTGGCATCCTTCAGCCCCATGCAGGAACCATGATATAACTCCTGTGCCATGGGTTCTCCTCTGCAGCAGGGTGCACATAACCTACCCTGCTGTACTCAGAGCACAGGAGTCTGGCTGGAGTGTCAGGCTCACATCTAGAGCTAGTCTGGGTGGCAGTGAGGACTCCAGGGATGACACTCTAAGATCTAAGGGACAGGTGAATTCCTCTCACTGGAAGAAAAAAACATGCCACAAGTTGCACAGTGAGTGCCTGTTCACATGGCATGGCTTGATCTAACAGCCATACCTGTACACAGAGAGCAGGACCTGACCTTTGGCTTCAATTCCTTTTGAAGGAATTGAAGCCAAAGGTGTTTGATAACAGGAAAGCAATCAACATGATGACAAGCTTTCAGAAGGATTTGGGGAATCTCCAGCGTAGGAAGCCTGAAGTCTGCAATCAGCATATTAGCAGATGTTACAATGAAGAGAATCAGTGGACAAATAACTATGACTTATTCCTCAAACTGATGTCATGCTTCACAAATCTCAGAATCACTGAATCGTTGGGGTGGGAAGGGACCTTAAGTCATTCTCATTCCAAGTCCCCACCACGGGCAAAGACACCTTCCGCTATCTCAGGTTGCTCCAAGCCCTGTCCTACCTGGCCTTGGACATTTCCAGGGATGGAGCAGCCATAGCTTCTCCAGACATCCTGTGCCAGGGCCCCACAACCCTCACAGGGAAGAATTTCTTCCTAATATCTAATCTAAACCCATTCTTTATCAGTTTGACCAATTTAAGATTGTTATGTCAGCAAATACATGAATAAAGGAGACTGAGTTGCTAAAGCCCACTTTGATTTCCAGAAGAGTATCTTAAAGAGGCTACACACCCATGGTGTAAGTGGGAAGGTCTTTCATTTGGATAAAAGCTGATTGAAAGACAGAAAAAAGATGGGTTATGGGAAGCTCCTGTGACATTCTCAGAAGGAGATCTGTGCTGGGACCAGTGCTAATCAATTTATTCAAACACAGAAAAATGGTGCAAGCTGATGTGGTATTAAGTCGTCTGAGGGTCATAAATGGATGGCTGAAAAACGGCAGAATGTCTTTATGACAGCAGAGGATCAGACAATACAATGACAGGTGAAATGGCATGTAGAGAAGTCAAACAGGTGTACAGAGCATCCTGACATTATAAATGAAGCAATGGACTCCAAGCAGAAGTGGGAAGAAGATCTTGCAGGAAGGAGATCTTGGCATTATGGTAGGAAGCTGCATGAAAATGCTGCCATAGTGCACAGTAGCAGTCAAAAAGCAAATAAAATGCCAGCAACTATTGGTAGGAAAGGAAAGACAAAACAGGAAACTTCTTTATGCCACTGTAATAAATCCATGGTGTATCTAAATATAATATAGTGCTTATAGTTCTGGTTCCCACTCCTCAAAAAGTTCTGGAAATACTTGGAGAGGCTGCCTAGGTGAGAAAAGTGTTTCTGTGCACAGAGTATGTGAACAGACTATGACTCTTCAGGCTGGAAAAGATGCATAAAGACAGATACACTAAATGACTACAAAATCATGACAAGCAGGAGAAGTTAAACAGGGAAGGATTTATCCACTGTTTCTTACAGTACAAGAGTCAATTAAACTATGTGGAACCAGTGAATGCCAGGTACAAAAGGAGCAACTAGAAACAGCTCTTTATAAGCAAGTGAGATAACTCCTCCCTGCACAAAGCTGTTATGGTTAAGGTTAAAATCATGGGCTTAAGAAGTGGTTTGGGTAACTCACAGAAGAAATATTAATCAAGGGCATTAAGTGTAAAGACAGCTTCTGTCTCAAACAACTGCTCTGAACCTCAAATTAATGTATGCTCCTTATTCCTGTTTGTCCTCAGCTTACACTCTCCTTAGACACCTTTTGTTGACCACCAGGTGAGATGTGAGACCAGCCTAGACAGACTCCTGGGTTTCCCCAGTACCACCATCCTTACATGCTTGTGTGATGCCCAGAGAGCCACTGACCAACAGAAAACGTGTTAATGTGTAAAGACCATATTCCATAACACAAGGTCCTTATCGGTCTCATGCTGCAGTGCCTTCCACACAGCGTACATTCAGGGATCTGTATTTTAATTTCAAAAGGATATTTGATTTTCAAATCATCATTTCTGATAAACTTTCTCTTTAGGAGCCTTTGAAAGAGTATGCCGCTATATGGCCAAAAAATGCAACTCAGTGGTCGTGTCTGTTGGGTAAGTGCAATTTTTCCATAGAAGTATTTATGGGAATACAGCTCCCAGTTGAAACTCTTCTGAAAAATATGCTGAAAATATTTACTATTTTAGATCGTATCCCTATTTTTCACTTAAACCTTTCATTTAATTTAGAAATGTGCTTATAGGCAAAGTATTCTAAAATAGCTGTAGCATCATTAGTTTGGCTTTCCAATCTACACTAGTTAAACCCAAATATAATCTTTAAAATTAGGAAAAAAAAGTCTACATAACTACTACAACTGCAAACAACACAAACTGAGTGTTTATAACTCCACTGACAATAAGCACAGTCTTTGACATTTCAGGTACCGTCTGGCTCCTGAACATCCCTACCCAGGGCAATATTTTGACTGTCTCAATGCCACCTTATACTTCATGAGGAATTTAGAAGAGTATCATGTGGATCCTGGTCTCATCATCATTAGTGGTGACAGCTGTGGAGCTAATTTTGCTACAGTTATTTGCCAAATACTGCTGAATGACAGAGATCTGCCAAAAGTACGTGCTCAGGTCCTACTTTACCCAGGACTCCAGGGGCTGGATTTCCAGCTGCCCTCCTACCAGCAGAACGCTTCTGTCCCCATGTTGCCCCGGAAGATGGTTATCTACTTCTGTTTTCGTTACCTTAACAGAAAACCCACAGTTTGGAAAGTTTGGAAAGATGTTCTACAAAACTGCCATGTTTCTGAGAGTATGAGACACAAGTATAAAAAATGGGTAAGTGCGGATCTTATTCCTGATGAATTTAAGATTAGAGGCTACATACCACCCAAAGACTCATCATATAAACCTGAAGTCCATGAAGCCGTCAAAGAAATTTTAGCAATAACATTTTCCCCACTTTTAGCTGAAGATTCCATTATTTGCCAGCTCCCTGAGTCCTACATTGTGACCTGTGAGTTTGATGTGCTGAGGGATGATGGTCTGTTATACAAGAAGAGACTAGAGGACAATGGTGTTCAAGTGACCTGGTATCATTGCGAGAATGCCTTCCATGGAATTTTAGCTTTTTTTGGCTATGGGATTTTTTCCTTTTTATCTGGAAATAAAATAATGGATAATATTGTGAATTATATAAACAGTTTATAGAAGTATTTTTCAGAAGAAAGATGCAAGTCATGCAGTATCTTTGATGAATTTATATTTGGCAAGGAATGTAAACATTTTTGATTTATGGTTTGGATTTTGACTGCATTTTGTAGTTTCTGATTTCTGCTTCTGTAGTGACTCTCAAACAAATGTTAAGATTATTTGAAGTGCCACCATTCTAGAAAATATTGTAAAAACACACCAATATGACCAAGATGCAAAGGCAAGGCACCTAGCTCATGCTGTTTCACTAAAACTATAGCAATTCCAGTATCTTTGCATGGCTGGCATGCACCGAAGGCAAGAGACAAGAATCTCCCTGAAGATACTTCAACAGCCCAGAAATGCTGAAGACAATAACCAATGTCTGCTTTGGCCCTTGAGACAGACAGGAGGTGCTGATGGTATCAATGGAGAACTCAGCTTCTATGAAGTCTTACAGCAGACACTGAAATTGCAGCCATTAATTTAATTTCTAGGGTTAGTCTATACAAAGACTACACTGCTCCAGAAATAGGGAAGTCAAAAGGAAGGCTCCGGTCTGGAGTGGAAATCCTAAATTGGAACCAGTGTGGGTTTGATTTTGTTTGGGATCTGAGAAATGATGTTTTATTTTGGAACATCATTCTCCCACTGGAATCTCTGAACTTTTGGTGAGTGTGTGGATATTAGAGAAGTGCAGAGGTGAGACTTTTCCATAGCCTTTGTTTTCTTTCAAGGTTATCCTATGCTCAAGGCTACCTGTTCTGCTGTGTTGGAAAAGTTCTGAAAATCATGTAAAGAAGGCAGAGAAGCACCATTTTATCTATATTATCACTGTAATGCTATGGTAATTCTGTGATGCTTTCAACAACAAAAAATAAAAACTAGCACTGCAAATATTTCCAAGAGTGAGAGTTACATTTGCTAAACATGTACTGATGGATAAACCCAACTGAAGCCCCTGTGGTGAAAGGAACGACACAACACAGGCAGGGAACGACCACAATCTTGCAGATTCTACCTGGTCACATCTGGTCTGTGCTAAGTAATTAACCTACCAAAAAACTGGGTATGACCACATAACTATGAAAACCCAATACAAACTAAAAGTCCACAAACACCTCTGGATGGTGTTTTTCACTGGTGGATTTTTCAGATCTGGGCTTTTGCAGATTTTTAAAACAAAATTTCCTTCTACTTCAGAATATTTTATGATGACCATGTGCCCTATGAAAAACACTCAACTTCTCACTAACTAGGAAAACAATATGAAACTAATTTTTTATAAAGTTTTGTAACTAAAATGGCATGGTACTTTCCCCCATCACTTATACTTTGACGTAACAACAACAACAAAAAACACTAAACAAAAAAAAAACCACACCCCCCAACATTGCTACCTAAAACTGTTAGATTTTTACCTCTTTCCTTTCCCTGTGAATTTACAATTTAAATGTTCTGACATGCTAGTTGTTTGAAGAGTGGCAGACTTAGATTCGCAATTAATTCATTTGCATTATTTAAAGTACACATTAGCACAATCCTACTCCTCAGCAAGAAAAAGATAAAGCAGTTTGATTTGAAACTCTTTAATCACTGGTTATCTGAAGTCATTTTAAGTAACTCTGTGTACTTGTTGCACACAGTTACTGAAGGTTACCTGCAACAAGGTCACCTGATCATGAAACTAAAGTCAGCCTCCTGTGGCTTTTTTAAAGCATTTTCTTCTGTTAGAAGAAAACACAAATACTAAAAAGAACTGAGATTTGGGTAATGACAGAATTTTCTAAGCGCTACTTTCCAAAGAGCACTGGTGACAATCCCTTTTAAGTGACAAAAGGTTGACCCTTTTGAGTGACAACCATCACATGCAGGTTCCCACTCCTGAGGGAACTCTTCAGATGGGTATTTTATAGTGCCACAAGCTCAAAGCACAAAAACACCCTCTGTCCATTTTCCACCTCCAGCTAATTTAATACTAATGTAGTTCATTCATAACACTCTTCTCCCAGCTAAGCACTGGTTTCTTGCAAAAATTCCAAAATGCTGCTGGCATAGATCTGTTAACAAATCAAGGACTTTGACTAACTTATCTTTTGAGATAATTGGAATGGGGGGGAAATAAAGTGGAAGAGGGAAAGACACCTGCTAATGTATTTGTAAAAGGGAGGAGAGAGATTTTTACTGGAGCAAACAAAGAACAGGAAAATTAACAAAGAATCAGGAAGTAACAAGTCAAATATATATTGGAAAGTCAAATCAAAGACATCTCAGATCACTGCAGTCCAGCAAAATGGCAGTTGTACTCACACTGCTGGTGTTATTCTTAGCTGGTTTTCTTGCTGGGTTTATATTATTGGTCATGGGGGCAATTAATTTTGATTTTTCCAACTCAGAAATTCCTCCTGGAGTGAACCAGCCTGCAAAGCTCCGAATTGTTCATATAATTTTAATATGCACAGCTGTGGTGGTAAGTGAACCTGGTATGATTTCTGGGGGAAGAACAGTGAACCTGTAGATTTTAAACTTAGGACAATACTAGAAGCCTGCATGGAATTATGTTCCAGAGAGGAGAGCAGGGCCTTGCTGTCATGTTTCATGTTTTATTTAGCTGAGGGTTGCTAAAGAAATTTTTGTCAGACTTTTGACACTGCACTGCTCTAATCCAGTCCTGCCCAGCTCTATCTTAGCTGGTACCTATATGCTGCCTTACCACAAGTGTGTCAAAGTCTGACTGTGCTTCTGCCCTGACTCGAGCTGACCTAGCAATGATTTGATTAATTATGTTTATTCATTCTGGATCATTTATATTTCCATTCTGGGTCCAGACTATACCACATGTCTCTGGGCCATGCTTTCAAGCTTTTCTTGGGCATGGGGATGAGAAGTTCTGTATTTATTTTGAATATTAAGTGAGAAGCTGAACATTTCAGAATTGGCTTTGGGAAGGGGGAGTTTCTGTCACACAAGTGACAAAATTAGGTAACGTTGCCCAAGAGGAGCTGATGGCATTCTTCTGCCCAAAGCACATTTATGTAACTCCTGCAGCAACTAAGCAGGATCCTCTGATGGGAATGAAGGGCTCTGGCCAGCCCAATTTCTCCAGGTGAAGAAGCATGTAAAAGCGTGGGAAGGTAATCAGTCTCCGAGAGCAGCACTCAGCATCTGGTGAGCTCTGCTGTCAGAGGAGCTCACTGAATCACAGCTATTTCTGTGTAATGATAGGTGTAGAGATGCTCTGATGAGACATGGCATTAGATAGGAGAGGCTGTGCATATATTTAATAAATTTATTTAATGGAATATCTGCAAAGAGAGACAAACTATTTAAAATCTAAAAAGGAAAACAAAGAGAAAAAATTCTCTGTCAGACATATTCTAGATTATGGTTGACTACAGTAAAGAATTCTAGATATATATTCTCATGCTTTGGCTGTACAGAAGTTGTAATTAGAAAGAGATTACATCACTCAAGCAGCTGGAAAAGCCAGTTCTCTTTTTATCATTAATCCACTGCCCACCATAAAACAGCATTGTAGGCTGAAATGTAAACAACACAGAGTGAAAGAAAACAAGTTGAATGTGAAAGTTAAAATAATTTTGGTATTGTTCCATTCTTGCTTGGGAAATAGCAAATACAAAAGAATAAATCATTTTATCATGTTTGTATACAACAGGAGACACTAAGACTAGTTTCTGTAACAAATTAAAATCAGTATATTGCACAATGTCTTAGTTTCTGCAAGAAATCTTTCCTCAAGATCAGGCACGAAGAATATTATAAATAGCTGGAATCACTGAAGAAAAGGCCTCTCATAGATAAATATATTGAGAGTCATGAGGCTACTGACAATACATGCAAATGTGGCTGTCTAATAAGAAATATTCATTACAGCATCCTGAGTATTATGAACTTGATCCAAATGTTTCTAAGGACTGAAGTACTAGTTGGCATGGCTGAACAATATATTTCAAAACAGAGGCTATGCCCTTTTTTTATTTATGCAAAGCTACATTGGAGCACTAGCTCTGATTTGTATTCATTTTCTGGTGCCTGGCATGAATATCCCTGTGGCACAGAGAATGAACAGAAGTTCACTCCTACTAAATATCTCAGGATCTTCTTGTCAATGCATGGCACATATCAGTGAGACTTAGGAGATGGATCAAAAAGCTATTATCAAATATATTCTTAACTTAGTCGACTCTACTTTGGGCAAGTGTCTGTACCATGAAAATCAGCACCAGAAGGATCATCTTTCGCTATGTTTTCACATCTTCTGGGAGGCAAGGATAGAATAATTAGTGAAAACCAAAGTTGCTTTCAATGTTAGGTAAAGGACCTGTTGAGGAAGCAGAGAGATCTATTTCATCAGTCTGTTAATGTTGCATTGTTTGGTTCTTTGGTTCATGTAACTCTCTCATAACCTCTCTTGATGCTGCTGTTACTTTTTCAGTTGTCTCCTATACCTGTACAACTACTCTCTTAGTTTATTACTGCCTGAAAAATACATGACTTAGGCACCGTGAGTTTACTGTCCACACAGTTCCTTTCCTTTGGAAAATACAGGATCTCTCAAGTGAACTCTCTGTTCTCTTTGCCTTTGAACAGGGAAAGATTTTGGAAAACATTGGGATCTGCACTCAGGTGAGCTTTGTCCGGTACATGCAAGGAATAAAGACTCTAGGGGCGGACCCAAAGCTCTTCATCAAGGATCAGTGGTTTGAGAAAGTGCCTGTAAGGATTTACCAGCCTAAGGCTCCATCTGCCAGCCAAAGGAGAGGAGTTATGTTTTTTCATGGAGGAGGATGGGTATTTGGAAGTCTTGGTAAGACATCTAACAGAAAAAATATTATAGTTTAGTTAAAGAAATACATACTTCACAAATAGTAAAGTTGGTTGTTTCTTGATCTGTAGCAGTTGCAAACTTTGAGTATAACCACAGGTTCAATCTTGTAATTCTTGCTATCAGAAGAAGGCATCTGCTGTGGATCACGTGATTTTTCTTATAGGACAATGATAAAAAGGGAAAAAAATGAAATAGGAAGATGGGGAGATACAAAAGAACTGAGGAGCCATGTAGGAAGCAGCAGAGAAAAGTAGAGAGCGTTTTCTTCTTGCAATTCTATGACTTCTACAATAGACAACATCCCTGCAGAGAAAATGCACCCCAACCAAAACCCAAACTCCACCAAATCTCTTTCAGAGACCCACGAAAAGCTGTGCCGCTTTATTGCCAGAGAAAGTGAATCTGTGGTTGTATCTGTGGGGTGAGTCTTTGCTTGTGCCGATTTTGAGAGATTATTTCCTAGAGTGTAAATATCACCTCCTGCCCCCAGTCATAGCAATAATCTTCTTTAGAGAAATGTCTCTGTGGGACTTCTCAAGCATGTGATTTAGAAATTCATACTGCTGTTGTTTGGAGCCACTGAAGACGCACTTGGGCTGTTTTCACTGCCTGATTACATCACAAATTATACTTTGGGATATCTAGCTGGAAAATGAAGTTTTGAATCAATATTTTCAAATTCCAAACTCAAAACTGATTGTAAACAGATAATAAGCTATATGATCTCCTTAACACGTATTCAAGGAAAGCCTGCTTGGTGCCTGGAGAAGCACAGAGTGAATGACAAGCTAATACAAGTTATAAAAATACTGGCACACTGGTTCGGAGTATGAGGATATATAACACACCTTTAGGTAACAAAGACATAAACCAGAAGAATTGACATTCGTGTCTAACCCATGAAAAACTGAAGCAGAAAGTAACTAAATGATTGTCAATAAAACCTACATATGGTTGGCAGCTGAGTACTCTTGTGCTGTTAAAGATCTGAGAGACATCATAAATAGATGATATCGTAACAAAATAATCTGTACCACCCACTCACATCTTATTGATGATGATCCTGTGGAGACAATGAAAATTCTGCAGAAATCAGTGTATTCCTGGTTGCAAGAACCAGGACTTTAGCAATACATTTAAAACTAGTATTTCCTTCTCTTACACTTGTCTCTGTGTCCCAGGTACCGTTTAGCCCCTGAGCACAAATACCCTGCTGCATACGAAGACTGTCTGAACGCCACCCAGCACTTCCTGCAGCACCTGGAGCACTACGGCGTGGATCCTGCCCGGGTCATTGTCTGCGGGGACAGTGCTGGGGGCAACCTGGCAGCTGCTGTGAGCCAGACCCTGGCAGGCAGGTCAGACCTCCCCAGACTCCGTGCTCAGATCCTGATCTATCCAGGCCTTCAGGCGCTGGACTTCAATTTGCCATCCTATCAACAAAACCGGGGAGTCCCTCTGTTATTCCGGGAACGTGCTGCTTTCTACGTGTTGCAGTATCTAAATGGAAATGCAATAAATCTGGAAGAAGTCTTAGAAGGTTCCCATATTCCTGTAGATATTAAATTAAACTATAGCAAGTGGGTGAGTCCAGACAACATCCCTGAAAAATTTAAGGTCAGAGGCTACAAACCACGTGTGCTGCTTGACTGTACAACTGAAGTTTTTGAGAAAGTGAAGAGATTCTGTGAGCCCAACCTGTGCCCACTGCTGGCTGAAGACACAGTTATTCAGCAGCTGCCAGAATCTTTCATCCTGACCTGTGAGTACGATGTGCTGAGGGATGATGGCTTGTTGTACAAGAAGAGGCTGGAGGACAACGGGGTTCGAGTGACCTGGTACCACCTCGAAGATGGATTCCATGGAATCATACAGTCATTTAATAGCAGCTGGTTGTCGTTTCCAGCTGGAAAAAGGAGTCTTGATAATATTGTAAATTTTCTAAGAAGCTTATAGCAACATTTTTCTTTGTATCTGTAAGAATTGCCAAATTTCTGTGGTCTTTTATGCTTCTAAATTCCCTATATGAAATTAAGGATAGGACAATTTGTTAATAAGCAATTATGCCAGTGTGATCACCATAAAAGACATTTCAAGAATACTATGAAAGTTTATTTTATGAAACTTTTATGAAAGTGCTGTTTGAAGTACTAAAGTGCATCACGAAGTGATGCACAGTCTGCCTACTTGAATCATCTGTTTGGACTACACACCTGCTACTCTCTCAGTACATATAAAAGATGCAGTAAAATTTTAAGCCAACTGATCTGACCTGTTTTATTCAATTACAGACAATGGTTTCATTCTTCCTAGAAATGTGTGTTTTAGCAAAGGAGAAAGACATTGACCTACAGTGCTATAATGCACAGCCTGTGCTCTCTGCTACACATAGCACCTGAGTTTAAGATTCCCAGTTACCAATTCGAAGATGTCTGTGGGCTAGGTAACTGGTATTTTAGACTCAAAAAAATGAAGTCACATTAGTTAACTTGACAGTTAGAACTGCAACTGTTCCCAAGAGAAATACTCTATTGACAGCTTTGTTTAATTTACAATGGGAAAAATGCTTTAAGTGTTTTCATATGTTTATCAAACATATGGGTATGCTGAAAAACTTGTGCTTGAATAGAATCCTAGAATCACAGAATGGTTTGGGTTGGAAGGAACATTAAAGCTCATCTTGTTCCAATGCTCTGCCATGCCTAGAGACACCTGGTCTAGCCCAGGTTGCTTCAAGCCCCAAATAATCCAACAACAAAGTAAGACTGATGCATTTACTTTTGCAGAGAATGGTACTTACTTTTTCCCCCCCTACCCCTCCCTTGTTCCCATTTTATTTTCTAAATGTCCTTGATAAAAGCATGTATTCCAAACTATGTAAAGAATCCCCACAATGCAGGAAGCGAATGTTGTGGCTGGGACAATTTAATCTCCACATTTGCTGGCTCTCTGTCACAGACCAGAATTTCATTCAGGACTTAACTGCAGTCTCTGAGCACCCACTGTTATCATTCACAATCCAAGAATTCCGTATTCAATACCAGATCCTTTATCAGTCCAACAATTACCATAACGATAAACAGGAAATTAAAACACATTGACTGTTCTCCAGTGTGATAACTGCTGGCATATTGCACAACATTTCCAAGGACTTTAAAGTGAGCTACACCTGAGAGATCTCTTGCAACTGGGACTGCTCCAGGCCTTACTGTTATCTGAAAAAGCCAAATCACAGATAGGCGTGAAGACACCTCCGGGTATATGAAATGGCATTTTTTTATCTACTGCCAGTGATACTGCTGTTGATTTTTGTTGCTTCCTTCATATCAGCAATCATAAGAACAATTCAAACTGAGTACGCCAATTGCAGCATCCCTCCTGGAGTGAGCAGTCCTGGGAAACTTCGACTTATTGTTGCTGTTTTGATTGTTACATCTACTCTGGTGAGTAGCTCTGCTATGACTTCTGCCAAAAATGTTGTAAGATGTTATTTTTGCTGTATATGTAAATACCAGAATCCTGCCAGCTCCATCAAGGTTTAAATGATGGCTTTTCTCTTCTGGGGGCTGACTTGAGAGGACAGGTTTTGGAAAATCATTTCTGTTAGACCTCAGTCAGATTTTCCTTGTTACATAATGATTAAGACAACCATAAGAGCCCAAGCTTTATCATCTGAGCTTCCCTAATTAAATTTAAAATTGAACATTTATAAGAAGTGAGATTGCTTTGACTTCCACTTTAGGTAAGCACACATGATGTTTTCAGGCCATTCTTGGGGCTTTCCAGTAACATGGAAGGCTGGGTAATGGAAGTACCAGTAATGGAAAGCTGGATGCTTTCTAAGAAGAAAAAAACCAGAAACCCCAGAAACCTTAGAGGGACGAGAGACACTTGGAAGCACTGGCAAGTGCTCCCTCACCAGCTGTTCCTTCGCCAATTGCCCTTCAGTGGCTGCCCTTCATCAGTGATCCTTCGCCAAGTGCCCTTCACTCACCAGGACTCCCTCACCACGTGTCCCTTCACTGAGTGTCCCTCACTCCCTGCCCTCTTCCAGGCGACTCCGCACCAGTTACCCCCCGCCAGAAGCCCCTCACCATCTTCCCCTCACCAGTCACCCCTCGCCAGTCGCCCCATGCCACTTGCCCTTCTCCTGGTGCCCCCTCACCAGCTGCTCCTCGCGCGGTTCTCCCTCACCCGGTTCCCCCTCACCGGGTGCCCCTCAGAGCTGCCGGCGCGCGGTCTCCCCTCAGCTCACCCTCGCTGTCCTCCCTCTCCCAACAGGGCAGGATTTTTGAGAAGATGGAGTTGTGCAGCAGCCTGGCCTTGAGGCGCCTCGTGTTCTCCGGGTGGCGGCCGGGCCCGGCGCCGGGGGTGCAGCAGGAGGACGCGCGGCTCGNGCCGTGCTCCTGTTCCACGGCGGCGGCTGGGTCTGCTGCAGCCTCGGTACGGCCCCGGGCCCCCGCTCGCCCACCCACCCGCCGCGACGGAACCCCCTGGCAGCGTCCTTGTAGTGTTAGCGAGCCAGGCGTCACTTCAGCCCTGGCCACCGTGTGTGCGCGGCCGACAAAACTCCGGCCTCCGCACAGACGCTGATACGAAACTTTTCCACCTGTTCGTACACTTATAGCAAACCGAGAAATTAAAGCCCATTGATTCTAAATGAATTCTCTTTCATAAATTGGGATTCTGTCCTCTTTAGTATTTTTAGTATATTTTTCCTCTGGTAGGGACTTTCCAACACACATATACTGAGTCTTTTGTTAGGTGCTTCTTTATATTCTGGTTTTGGCAAAATGTCCTTGTAGTCCATAAATTCTGCCCTTCTTGTATCCAATTTCAACAATACACACCCTCTCCCAGGTCTTGTTCATTGAAGCGTATCAGGGTTAGTTTTGCAAAACTTTTAAAAGTTTCAGTGATTTTCCCAATCAAGTCAACAATACCAGTCTGTGTAAAAACAGTTAGCTACATGCTGCCTAAAAGTGATTTCAGACCAGCACACTGCTCATAATTAATATACTGGTTATGATTGATTATAACAATTAATTAAAACTTAATTAGAAAAGTTATATAATTTCCAACAGCTGGAAGGCTGACCCCTGGCTGGGCTTTCCCATCCAGCACCGGGAAGGGGGGCGGTGGGCAGGGGGAGAGCTGGAGCGTTTGTGGGCAGCAAAACATCCTCTGATGTGTTTCAGATTCCCACGAAAGGATCTGCCAGTACATTGCCAAGGAAAGCGGCTCGCTGGTGGTGTCCGTGGGGTGAGTTACGGCCAGGCTGCCCCAGGGAAGCCTTTTTGCCTCTTGTTGCTTCTCAGCACTGCAGGGATGCGCAGCTGCTGGGAATGCTCCTCTTCAGGAGCTGGACTCCTGATGATCCTGATGGGTCCCTTCCAATTCAGTATTTTCTTTGATTTTCCCAGGATCCCAGGTGTCAAGACAGAATTTCAAGGGGGCTGTTTTAATTTCTCTCCCTGCTCCATCAGCTAACAGTGCAGACACAGCCCACAGTAAGGTCCACGTGTATCCCAACACAGAGCTATGCTGGCACCCCACAAAAACAAGGAATGCTTTCCAGAAGAGAGTTGCAATGTGTTGAGAAATGACTAATACACTGACTTGGAAGGTGGTGATTCAGTAGTCAGTTTAAATAGGTGTAATTACCTTGTAAACTTTCTAACAGTAAGAATCAAATGCTAGTAAGTTTTAATACTAGTAATATTGAAAAATATAACTGTTTAAGTTATTTAAATAAAGAAAAAATAATTCTACAAAATGAAATATCCTAAATAAAGGTGAGGTGCAGATTGATTAAATTACTTAATCCACAGGCAAGATGCAGTCTAAACCAGAAAAGAAAAATGAGGTTACATAACCTAAATTATGATCAGGGCTGCTCTCGGAATATCCCAACTATGCTATGTCCTTGCAGCTTCATCCTATGGCTATCACTTCTCTGTGATGTCTCATTGAACAAATACCTGTTTAGCAGATAAAAATACCTTTATGGGTTTTTTTTCTGAGGGAAAAAATACTTCAACACAGGGAAAACCAGCGTGCTATAAAAATTTCGTATTTACACTTATCACGTTTCCTTCTGTTACTTTTGTTGTCTCTGTGTCCCAGGTACCGTTTAGCCCCTGAGCACAAATACCCTGCTGCATACGAAGACTGTCTGAACGCCACCCAGCACTTCCTGCAGCACCTGGAGCACTACGGCGTGGATCCTGCCCGGGTCATTGTCTGCGGGGACAGTGCTGGGGGCAACCTGGCAGCTGCTGTGAGCCAGACCCTGGCAGGCAGGTCAGACCTCCCCAGACTCCGTGCTCAGATCCTGATCTATCCAGGCCTTCAGGCGCTGGACTTCAATTTGCCATCCTATCAACAAAACCGGGGAGTCCCTCTGTTATTCCGGGAACGTGCTGTTTTCTATGCTTTGCTGTATGTACAAGGGGACACATCAAATCTGGAAGAGGTCTTGGAGGGTTCTCATATTCCTCCAGACATGAGGCTGAAGTATAGCAAGTGGGTGAGTCCAGACAACATCCCTGAGGAATTTAAGGTCAGAGGCTACAAACCACACAAACCCTGTGAATTCAAGCCTGAAGTTTTTGAGAAAGTGAAAAGAATCTATGAGCCCAACCTGTGCCCACTGTTCGCTGAAGACACAGTTATTCAGCAGCTGCCAGAATCTTTCATCCTGACCTGTGAGTACGATGTGCTGAGGGACGATGGCTTGTTGTACAAGAAGAGGCTGGAGGACAACGGGGTTCGAGTGACCTGGTACCACCTCGAGGATGGATTCCATGGAATCATAAACTTCTTTGAATATTCTCGTTTGTCATTTCCATCTGGGAAAAAGGGATTGGACAAGGTTGTTGCATTTATAAAAGGCCTGTAAAAAGAACTCTCCCTCATTATGCTTCTCCCACTAATGCCTCTGCTTAGGCTTCCACACCTCAGGTAGTGCTGGTCAGTAAGGACCTCTTGATGTGTAAAATACTAATTCTGATATCCATGAACTTCAAATTAACAATCTTTTCCTCCTGAAACTCCTGACAGTTCTATCTTTACAATTTTTCTACATGCTGTGGTTTTTTCAAACTGGCATATGATTGATTCCTTGTCTTTACTTATTAAATTATTTATATCTATACAAATAATTTATGTGGAATGATTTGGATTAAATGCTGTTCATTGCATCCAAGATATTTGTGACATCCATTTGATAAGCTCCAAAGCACAACTTTATTTAGCTAAAAGTACAAAATAGGTAGATAGTGAGCTGGAGGAAAGAGATAGAGGAAAACTCTGGAGAAACAGGCCAGAGAGATCAAGATCTCAGTGGGGAGATTGAGCAAAGATTCCATGGCTGCAAAAGTAGCAGTGCAAGGCCAGAATTGATGGGGGACACCCTGCTGGAGGCAAGTAAAGGCTGCTCTGATTTTGAAATAATTGTAGCTCTACAAAATGCTATTTAAATTTGGAAAGTCTCCACTTTGCCCACTGAGGGCAGGATATACCGTTGAGAGGAAATGCTGACATCAGGTTTTAGAAAGATGGGAAGGATCAATGGACTCTTGGTTTGTGCGTACTGAAAGGTACAGCTTAAAGGGAGAGAGAATATGAAGCAAGATGTTTTCATGTTCTTCCAAGGGGTGTCCCCCAATATTAACTTTTGCAGAATCTATGCTGTGATTGTGTGCTAGAATCAGTCAATTTGTGCTTTCTCCAGGGCTTGAATTTTATTTACAGGATGAGACAGTGTATTCCCTAACATGATGCTTCATTACACTCTGCTGATGAAAGCAAGGAAGAACAGCACACTCAGAACAGCCAGACTGAGGACATGGAAATGACAGAATTACTGGGGTTGGGAGTGACCTCTGGAGATCATCCAGTGCAATCCCCCGCCAAGGCAGGGTCAGCTGGAGCAGGTGACGCAGAGCACATCCAGGTGTGCTTAGAATGTCACCAGAGAGGGAAGCTCCACACCCTCCCTGAGCACTGTCCCAGTGCTCTGCCACCCTCAATGTAAAGAAGTTCTTCCGGATGTTGAGGTGAAGCTTGCGTTTTAGTTTATGCCCATTGTTCCTCGTCCTAAGGAAATCCTCGGGAAAAAAGGAAAAAAAATCCTACAGGGCTCAGAAAAACAGAACTTTTTACAAAAACAAATGCTGACTTCCCTTAGAGTTCCCTGCGCAAGGGCAGCCCTTCACTAAGCGCGGGCAGGAGCCCTTCCTTTAACCTCCCGCGGGCAGGCGCTCGCAGAGGATCGCGGAACCGAGGGCGGAGGGGGCGGCGGTGAGCCGGCCGGGGGCGCGGGCGCCGAG
>VZTN01003457.1:3258-71958 GCA_013400515.1 Erpornis zantholeuca | reverse complement strand
TGACCCGCGGGCTGGGGGGGTGGGGGGGGGAGCAGCGGTTGCACAAACACGGGGAGCCGGGGATAGGCTCCGCGTGTCCCCGCTGTCCCCATGGGATGCTGGCGGTGCCGCATCGGGTTCTGCCGCGGGGTAACCCCCGGTACGGGCACTGCAAGGGCACCCCCGATCCGGACGGTGCTCCCGATATCCCCCAGTCGAGGATGCTGCCCCGGGCATCGGCGGTCCAAACACTGCCCCGACCATCCCTCGGTTGAGGATGCTGTCCCGGACACCCTCGGCCGGGCTGCTGCGGGGAGCACTGCCCGTGTCGCGGGCAAACCCCGTTCCCGGTTCAGGAACGTGCTGGGGCGTGTTAGCGGAGATTGCGGCGGCTGATGGCAGCCACGAATTCGGGACTGGGCTGGTGTTCTGCCTGATAACTGCCCGCACCTTCAGGCGAAATCACCTTGCGCAAGGAAAGCTGGACCCCTTCAGCTGCTCCTGCCACGGCTGACATTTATGGCACACAATCCGGTTAGGGCTGCTTTACTTAATCCCTGGACTCCCTTTGACAGCGTTGCATAAATGGCATTAGAGCTCTCCTCAGCTCTGCCTCTGTTACTTACTGTCTTTGAATTTCTTAAAATCTTCAGCTTTGTCACTCCTTTAGCCACAAGCATCACCCCTGCTATCACAGAAGATAGGCTTTGTTTTCCTCCACACAGATTCTTAAGCCATTTACATCCTCTTTGAATGAAATTTTCTCACAACGCTGCCCAGCAATCCTGAACCCCACTAGCAGGTGACAAGACAGATTCACTGGGCGTTAAAAAGAGGGATCTTGTTCAGCTGGTGAATGGTAACTGTTTGATTCCCAGCTTGTGGTTTGTTCACTTATTACATCAGATTTGTATTATAGCTTGCGAGAGCATTGGGACAGGAAACAACTTCATTTTGCTGAGTAGATCCATTGTGCAAATAAAAAGCAGTAACTAACTTGCACAACACAGCTTGGCACTTTAGATTTGAAAATTCACTTTTTATGGTCTAATTCATGAACATTAGTTTCAGCAATGAATAACTGTTTCTACATACTGAATTTAGTTGTTGTTACCAAGTAAATGAAACAAGAATGACCGCAAATGTGCGCAGGATAATGCTGATGATTAAAATATGTATTCCAAGACAATCGGTTTGGCTGATCTTTATACAATTCATGATGTGATGTTACAATGACATTGGATTTGAGTAGTGCAGGTAAATTTTTCTACAGATTATAGGATGTGAGAACTTGGGAAAATTGTTTCATTTCCGAATCAGAGTTCTATGTTTCTTTAAAATTTCCCCCAAATAAAATTTGATGTAAGTACAATGCAGAATTTTTATACCCTGGCTAACTCCAGACTTTTAAACATGCCTTAATGTCTTTTGCCTTTAACAGGGAAGGATTTTGGAAAAGACTGGGCTTTGCAGCCAAATCACTTTCGGCCGATACGTGCGACAGGGGCGGAAACTAGGGCAGGATCCAAAGCTCTTTATCCAGGATCTACAGTTTAATGAAGTACCTGTGAGGGTTTATCAGCCTAAAGCTACCTCTGATGGGCCAAGGAGAGGCATCCTCTTCTTTCATGGAGGAGGCTGGGTGTTTGGAAGCCTTGGTAAGATACTTCCTGGTGTAGAACTGTAGTGGTGTAGAAAGAATATTCTCATGTTTTTACAAAATTGAAATAAGATGAGGTTTCAGCATGTGATTTGGATTGAAGTCTGAAACCCTTATGGAATGGACATTCCTTAGGCTGTTTCAAAGCCGAGGGCAATAGCGAAGCACTAACAACAATATTTCTTTTGCAGATACCTATGAAAAGGTGTGTCGCTACCTCTCCAGGGAGAGTGACTCGGTAGTTGTGTCTGTGCAGTAAGTGAACACTACCCAGTTCTGTTGTTGGGAGGTTACTGTTGCTGTGGGACCACAGCAGAGCTGCTGTGGTTTTGGGGAAGTTCTTTTTTGGCAGAGGAATTTCTGTCGGATTCAGTGAAGTCCGTAAAGAGACAAAAAGTGATAATGGAGATTTTGTAGCCCTTAAATATTCATGCCCAGAGATACTCCAAAAATATATAAATGGAAATATTTGGCACATTGAGGAAGTCTATAAAAGCCAATTAAAAACTTAGGTGAAGAAAAGTCTTCATTGTGCCAAACATACAGACATGGTGATGCTCCAAGCAATTGGGAACTATGGGAAAAGAGAATAATCACACAGAAATACTCCCATTTTACACATAGGAAGCAGAGGCATAAAATTACTAAATAATCTTGTCAGGAGTACAGATGGAGTCTTCAGCTTCACTAGGAGCTATACAATTCCTTGGTCAGATCATTAATCAGATACAACCCTACTTCAGTGAGTCCTTGTGACTGTCACCATCTGCAATCCCAAACTGAGAAGCACCTGTTTGGAGGCACTGAAGACCCTAATCTAGAGTTAAACCATCCCAAAATGATAGGGCTGAAGAACAGAATACAAGACCATTTCCTGATTACCACTACTGATGTTTCCTTCTCTTACACTTGTCTCTGTGTCCCAGGTACCGTTTAGCCCCTGAGCACAAATACCCTGCTGCATACGAAGACTGTCTGAACGCCACCCAGCACTTCCTGCAGCACCTGGAGCACTACGGCGTGGATCCTGCCCGGGTCATTGTCTGCGGGGACAGTGCTGGGGGCAACCTGGCAGCTGCTGTGAGCCAGACCCTGGCAGGCAGGTCAGACCTCCCCAGACTCCGTGCTCAGATCCTGATCTATCCAGGCCTTCAGGCGCTGGACTTCAATTTGCCATCCTATCATCAAAATCGGGGAGTCCCTCTGTTATTCCGGGAACGTGCTGCTTTCTTTGCTTTGCTGTACCTCAATGGGAATGCACTGCACATGAAAGAGGTCTTGGAGGGCTCTCATATTCCTCCAGACATGAGGCTGAAGTATAGCAAGTGGGTGAGTCCAGACAACATCCCTGAGGAATTTAAGGTCAGAGGTGTGAAGCCACTTAGGGCCACTGATTTTATAGCTGAAGTTTATGAGACGGTGAAGAGATTCTGTGAGCCCAACCTGTGCCCACTGCTGGCTGAAGACTCGGTTGTTCACCAGCTGCCAGAATCTTTCATCCTGACCTGTGAGTACGACGTGCTGAGGGATGATGGCTTGTTGTACAAGAAGAGGCTGGAGGATAACGGGGTTCGAGTGACCTGGTACCATCTCAAGGATGGATTCCATGGAATCATAAGCCTATATGATTATTGTGGCTTCTCATTTCCATCTGGGAAAAAGGGATTGGACAGTGTTGTTAACTTCCTAAAAAGCTTATAGTAAACATCTTAGATTCCACAATTCTCATGCCTCGACCTAGAAAAATATCTTTTTAGGATATTTAATATCTGGTTATGGGTAGTCAATCAGGGGCAGCTGTTAACAATGATAAACAAGCCTCATCAGAACCTAATTCCAGCTATTCCAGGAACATGGAATATACAAACCTTATACAAGCTTGTACCATGCTGCAAGCCCTTGTCTTTAGCTCTGTCAGTAAAGAACAGTTCTTTGGATGGACATCCTGGTTTGTTCCAGTTGTTTATATCTGTGTGAAGAGAAACTGAGTGTTAGCAGGTGTGTGTGGTGTGAGAATAAAACCCAGCTGACTTGAGTGGGTTATGAGCCACTGTTTTGGTTGACAATAAATAAATATGATGCAGCCTCAAACGTGGTCACTCTCACTGTGGGCACAACAAACAAATGGTTCCATGGCCAAGCAGTTCCAACATTATCTGTGTTTCTCAGCACACAGGCAGGACTGGAGCTCTTTTCTGCCCCAGTTTTAGCACTGGACTACTGGGTAGTGTTTCACTCACATAACCTGAAGGACAGTTCCATCAGCTAGGGAGGGGAGTGCTGGTGGGACAAACAAATATGACTGCATCACAAAATGGGCAGGATTGGTAGAAAATTGGACCAAAATACTCTTCTACAGCTCTCATTGGAAACTGGCTGCAGAAGAGGAAAAGGGAAACATCAGGAGAGAAGGAAGGCGAAGATGAGGAAGGTGAGGGCAGGAACAGAGCAGGTCAGAACCTGTGCTGTGGGGGTAGTACATGGCTGTAGCTGTCAGCTGGAGTCCAGCCTGCTGACAAGAGTAATAAAAGGCAGAAGAATAAGCATCTTTCTTGGCCTGTATTAATTCATTCTGTTTATGACCTGCCCTTCTTCTCCTTCAGCCAGGGCAGAAGCAATGCCAGAGCACAGGTTGCACTGAGTGGTTCACACTGGCTGTAACACTGGCCAATTAAAAATGGTACTTAGAGCTCTCACTTGAGGCTGCTGTACCATTTACACACAACTGTACAGCAATATAGACAATAACATACCAACATCATGCAAGAGAGACTTTGCTAATCCTTTCAGAATTTAATACTTATTATGACTTGTATCAAAGGATCTTTAATAATCTGGATATTGGTCTCATTTGCTTGTAGAAACATGAGGATCTTTGCTAGCAGAGCTGCTTGATAGATTTCATGCTCTGCTTAAGAGCTCAGCAAAATTTTGTCATTAGACTTTTAACTTTGTCAAAACATGCCAGTTAGGTTCATTGTTAGAGCTGTTCAAGCAGATCCTCCTGACTGCTAAAATTGCTTCCTTTAGATTTTTTTTTTCCTGGAACCAAATGCCATAGCGTGTTGCAGTTTGCTGCAGCAGACAGAACAAAGGGAGGAAAAATGGTTCATTCATCCTTTTCAGATGCTAGTTCCCACAGCAGGTGAAGATATTTAGCTAAATTAACCAAACCACAGATTGTTTTACAAGTGCTATACTGTATCTTTTGTTTACACTAAGGAACCAATCCAAAATTTTGGCTGATTTTACCAGTTGACTTTACCAGCTGAGGCAAAGAATGTAGACCAGACTTCTTCCCACAAAAAGCACTTGTGTAGATGAAGAAAGGAGCACTGGGTCAGAGCTGCTGTGATTACTGGGCTGCCTCATGTTGTGTATCTCTCACATTTATAAACTCAGCAGCATCTTACAGAACAGCCTCATCTGCTTCTCAGCTCACAGACCAGACACTAAGGAGAACCACCATGGGAGAATTTGAGGTAAGGAACAGAAAATTCCAATGTGGGGCTGTGTGTGCCAACATTCCAGGCAGTGATGATCTGTGACTAATACTTAAATCCTATTTTATATGTCCTTAAACAACTTATGTGTAAAGGAAGGCACTGCAGCTCTGTGGCTGTTCACTTTAGATAGAGCTCCCCTGTAGCTCCCCTGTAGGTTGTATTCCAATGGGAATCCTTCCTGAGGCAGGGAACCAGCACATGCTGTTTGGGACTCCCTGGATGTTCCCCAATCTGTGCCCTGGGGGTGACCAGGGCACAAGGAAACCAATGTGTTACTCCCATTTGGGACTGGGTATTGTGTCTTCAGGGCATTCCCTGGGCTCTAATAGCAGCTTGCTGGTAAAATAGGATTATTTTAATCAGCACACCTCCAATTCATATAAACAAACTGCACTTAAATAAGGCCCAGATCTTTTACAATACTTTTCCCACAAGCATTATCTGCCAAACATCCCTTCCACCAAGGTGCCTCTGCACCCCCAAGTATTGTTATCATTCTCCCTAGACAGGAGCTGAAAGGTTGGATATGCAGTGCTGCTGCACGAAAGCCTTAAGCAGCACAAGACAATCAGCTTTTCATTTTCAGCCTTCTTAAATGTGTCTGCAAATCGGTGATGCAAGTGTTTAAATCAGACTGATCAGATCTCATGACATACAGATGCAGTTGCTTAAGTTAAGTGGAAATTTGAAATTATTTGAAATGCAAATACCCTTATTTTCCGGGATTAAATTATAAGTAACACAAAGACTGACAAAGGTGTGTGATACCAGTGGCAGTACAGTCTGACTCAAAGATGGCACTTTGAAGCCATCTGAATGCTGTGCACAACAGCATCATGTGCATCTCATTTCAAGGCCTGCCACTGCAGCATTATTCATCCATTGCAAGGAGGCAAGAATCCAAAATTTAGTATCAGAGTATGCTGAGAACTGCAATGAACTTCTGCCTTCCCTCTGCAGCTGGAGTGCAAGTTGGCCTGTATTCCTCAGAAATCAGATTTCCCCATTCTTGGTAGTTCTTGGTTTTTAATTCAATGAAATGGAACATACCACACTGGTCAATATATTGATTTAGAGGCAGGAACCTCCTTCTTTTAAATTCTGGAAATGGATCTTGTGGTGACTTTTGGCTACTTCCTTACCCAATCAGTACCTTATTTTTTGGATTAATGAAGTAGTGATGTTATTCGTACAAGAATCCCTATTCACCACAGGAAGCAGTGAAGGAGAGTGTCCGTGAACAGATTTCTCTCCCCTATCCAGTATTGGTTGAAAACAAGGAGAGCTGTGGGAGACAACTAGCAGGAGAATTCATGGAGTATTATTATCTTTCTGATTTTTAAAGTAGAAGGTACACCTGTGCTAACTTTAAAAATATCTATCACAGAGGCTCTAAAGAATCAGGACTCCTCATTAATAACATTATTGCATCTGTCAGTATCTAACAGTGATTTTCTCTTCCAGACAGAGGCTAGACACACATGTCCTGGGAACAAAAAAACCTGTTTTGTCCTTAATCTGCTTTAAAAATAGTTCAAACATTCCCTATGACATCTGTGGAGTAAAAACACCCAGACCAAAAATTTAATTATGTAATTTCCAGCATTTAATCTTGTCTCAGAATAACCCACTCTCTATGGCCATCTCGAAGACATGATGAAAAACTGCATTACAAAGGGGTTGGGTGATGTCCAGTGTCTGCCCCATTTCTTGTGAAAGCCCAACAATTTCTGCTTTTGCCACTTGTTAGCTGACACAACCACCTAAAACTCATGACCTCCCGACCAGGGATATCTTCCCCAAAAAGTCAGTAGAATCCTGGCCTTTGAAGAGGGGCAGAATATCTTCAAGCCATTGGGCAACTGGTGAGAGCCAGAGAAGCTGGGGACACCCCTGTGTAAACTGCTTAGTGTGATCTTAAGCACTACTTAATATAGCTTGTTGCCTGTGGGAGCTGCTCCGTGCAGAAGGAATGAGAATTAGGTTACACAGGCACACGGCTTCAGACCTGCTAGAACAAGTTGCTGGGTTACATCCTGACCTGCAGGTGGTCAGGACTGTTTCAGAAGATATTAAATCACTAAAAACAAATTTTTAATCTCTTGGTTTTTAGTCAATAAATAGTTGCAGTAAAAAAAAACCAGCAAAGCCAAAACACAAAACAAGTGGGATGGAACTTGAAATAAAACTCTTAATTGCTTTGCCCTCTGGTATTTTATTTTTACACGGCTTGCTATGTGTTTCTTTGAAGAAATAGTATGTCTTAAGCATCCAAGAAAAAAGCCAACGTAGGAAACAGCTGTGCATGCAAGGACAAGGTGAAGCAAGGTTCCTCCCATGCAGGAAGCAGGCAGACCTTGATTACCCTTGGCTTTACATAGGGAACAGCACTTAACGATAAGCTGCAAAGCAAACTACATTAGCTGACCTTGCATTATCAGAGAGCAAACCTGCAAGAAAAGGCTCTGGGGTGCCTCTCCACCACGGGATAGGCTGCCCTGAGACTTCACTCCTATGTAAGAAGTGCTGGTACAAGTCCAAGTTCTTATTGCTCTAGTGTGCAGCTTCTGCATTTACATCACATTTGGCCCAGAGCAGAAATCTGCAAAGCTCAGCTGCTCTTGGTCTGAGGCTCAACAATAAACCAGCAGCCAGTTAAAGGCTCACATTCAATAAATCTGGAATTAATTCAATGCAATTCATCATTTTTGCTCAAGATTAGCAATATTATAATTATTTTTAGGAACAAGATAAAGCATATACCTTAGTCTTGGCATGGACAAGCCCCTGGCCATGGTCTGGACGGAGTTTTACCTCTGCAACATTTTAGTCACTGTGGTTTAGATTTGCGTTTTCAAGGTTGGGTTTTCAAGTGAAGGACATTGATGGCTCAGACGTGCGGAGCAACAGTGGCACCTATTGGCAAAGGGACTGTGGCTCTGTGAGACACCCAAAACCTCTGGGGATGGAGCCACTCAGCTGAGTGCAGGAACCAGAAAGCAGCGTCCTTAATGAAATCTTTCAGAGATGCAAGAGCCTTGATAATTAGATAAGCATTATAGGGGGACATCAAAGGCAATTTGAAAAAATTGAAAGCAAAAGAGGTGAAAATCACAGTCAGCAATTAGTGCTGTGCTATTAAACACATTCTCTTAAAAAAAAAAAATCTCTAAAATAATCCATAAAGAACGGATTACAGTGGAATTAAAATTGGTGGGTACAGAAATTGTTGTATCCACAAAGAAGTCGTCCATATTGATTTTATTGCCAATATAGCTGTTAAAAGTGTATTTTTCTGTTTGCTCCCATCTGCTAATATTTCTTTATGACAGCACCAATCAGGCATACACCTCTATAGCCAACAGAGCCCAGATAATATCTAGAATACATCTTAGAAAATTATACAAAGGTAGCTTTAATTTCACACAACTCTAATAAGTTTGCTTAAAAATCTGCTCATCAATTATTTATAATTATTAAATATTTATAACAAATGAAACATTTATGTTTATCATCTACTGTGCATTTAAAAGCAAAGCTCATCTACAGAAAGAAATGAGTGGTTTGATGTACAGGGAATTACTGAGATGCACAAGAACCACCTATGAAAATTGTATGAAAACATTAATTCTAAAATCTGAGAATTCCTCAGCCACAAGTCTGATCTGTTTTTATTGAGCCATTTACAATTAAATACATAACCACAACAATATAAAACCCAGAGGAGTTCAAGGTAACCTGGTGAAATGTTCTGATGGAGAGCTTCTCAAACAGGAGGGTACACAGCTCCACCAGACAGGTCAGCTGGGATTGGTGATACCCAGAAGCAAAATACCTCCTTTGATCTGTTTAACTGATCATTTGTTTTCACCTAGAAATTTAGATCTTCCTCACAGATGCCCAGCCAGCTTTGTGGTGAGCCCAGCTCCAGCTGAACTCCTGGCAGAATGAGTCCAGGCCTGAGCTCAGAGGTGATGGAACCAAACACCAACTAGCCTGAAACAAAACCTGAATGTGTCTTTATCTCAAGTATTCCACACGACAAAATTTCAGACAGAATAGCTCTGATAATTAAGGTTTTTCCCCTTCTCTTTTTTCCTACAAAATGCAGCTGACCTAAATTATTCCAGACAAAACCCCCCAAACGCCCTGAGCCATAGCTGAAAGCAATGCTGAGAACACACAGCTACACCAAGAATATCTCATTTATATTTCTTTTCTGACCATTGTAAATGGCTCACAATCCCAGGTTCTGGGCCTGCACATCTGGTTTGTGCCCATAGGCAGAGGTCAGCACAGACATGATTGTTCCCAAGTTCTGTGCTGCATTTGGCAGAACTCAGTTGAGGTAGGAATGGAAGATAAAACTGGAAGATCCCTACACCCATAGCTTAGAGACACTAATTCTTGCTGAGGGAAACAGTGCTGTTCAATCAGTGACAATAATGCTGTGCTAGAGGTTCCCTAAATAATAAATACCCTTGTTGTGTCTAACACAATATTTCCCAACTCACTCTAATCTTCAGAAATTACAAGGACTTTTATTCATGATAAACCCACTGAAACAGAGATTATTTTGTCTGTGCTTTGAGAAAACATAAATCTGAAAGAATTAAGATGTTCACAGCTGCCACAAAAAAGAGGTGACAAAATCTGAAATTTCATCATTACAAGTCTGAAATAACTCAGAAATCCATTTATTAGTAAATAAAAAATTCAACTAAGTCATGAAAATGCACAGCAGAAGTGCTGGGATATATTGTAATATGTTCGTTTTCCAGGAAGATAAGATATTAATGAAGAAAATATAATAATCTTATAAAGAAAAGAGACAACTTGACACACAGACCTGGTGATAGAACCTCTTGAACTTGGAGACCTCTGAAATGTGCATCAAGTTTGGAACTTAAATATGTTTCTCTAAGACAAGTAAATAGTCATGTTTTTTCTGGCCCACTCTGATGTTGTAATTAATTTGTTTACTTGCAACAAACACAGCTCCTGAGAATCATTATAGTATGTGAAGGGTGACATTTTGAGGATGTGTCAGATATACCCAAGCTTGTTTTGAGAATTTTTTTTTTGTCTCAGGGCCTTGTGGTCACTCGTGTCTCAAAAGCAAGAGCACACCTGGCTCTTCAATTTTTCATGGAGCAAATAGATGTTTTTATACAACTCTCTGTTATGAAAATGTTCCAGACTGTCTTGATTGCAGGAAATCAGGCTTGTGTTTGAATGTCTGTGACATTAAAGAGGCAGCATGGTGGCTGGAATTGATGCACAACTCTCAAAGCCAGCATATTTCTTGCCTCGAAGGAGACGAGTGTCAGCCTGGATGAGCTGTGTACACAAGACAACAGATTCTTTGGACTGAGCTCCTCAGTAGGGGCTGGGGCTCTGTCAGGAACACTGATTGTGGCTGGCAAGGGCTGCAGTAGCTGGGAACTGTGGATGCTCTGTGGAGTGAGGGCAGTCACAGGGACTCAATGGCAGCGTTCTGGGGAGAAGAGAAAAGGGCTCTTGACAAGAGGTTGTTCCCATGGTCAGGAAGCCTCCTCCAGAGTTATGAGTATTTCTTGGAAGGTGCTTAAAAAGAGCTCTCCAGGTCAGTTAACTGGTAAAACAACCTCACTGGTCTGAGTTTGAGCACTGTCTGATGGGACTCAAAGGCTGCTGACTCCTGTGCTCCAAACCTGCCTGTCCCACTGCACTGATGCCTTTGGGACTGGGATCCAGTCTCATGCTTCTTCCACAGGAATATGAAAAAGCTTTCTCTGATGGTGCTTACATAAGGCACACATTCCTCACAAAGCTTGTGTATTTAAATATCCATCTTTCATATTGGCAACAAAACATCAAATTGTCATTAGTAACTCGGCCTTTTTAAAATTTTTGCACTGTTCATTGCATTGAGCTTATCAGCTCTTCAAAGGCACCATCTTAAAACCATTGATACTCTTTCATTGCCCCCATAAGGCCAAGCAGATTTCACTTGCCACACCCCTCTGATGACAATCTCACTGCCTTGTGGGGTTGAAACACTTCAGGGGAAAAATTAACTTAATAGCTTTTCAAAAGAATGCATATATGGTCCTTCTATTCTAGACAGTGTGGCTTTCCTCATAGGAACACCATCACCCATCAGCAGGAACTGCAGCTCCCATGAGGGATTTCATCAAACAGCAAATATCTGAAGCAAGAGCTGCATCACCCAGCTCTGGATAGGGGCACAGAGGACCATGTCCCCTGATCCTAACAAGACCAAGGTAGCCATTAAACAGAGTGTAGTCCTGCTTACTCACCTGAGCAAGGACTGTATAAACTTCCCCAAACGTGACACATTCTTTACAGAAACATCTTACTAATTTATACTTCGTAGTCATATTTCAAAGGAGCCACTTATCTCCAAGAGCAGCTGAAAGCAACAAAATTGTACCAGCACACCCTGAACCTGGTTTGTGCTATGAGCAGACTCTGATGAATATATTCCCTCAGTTCTTTCCCTTTTTTCCTTGCTTTCTTATGATTTAAAACTTACTCAAGCTCAAAAGGCTGTTTGAGGGAAATTGACTTCACAAAGGAATAAGTTTAGAATACTGAAGAAATTCTGTGCTGCAGAAGTGGAATTACATTTTTTATGTGTAACGGTGATGTGACTCTTAAGGTTGTTGGTGCATAGAAAAACTGCCCTGACAGGGTATAATGGACATAATTTTGTAGTTGCAGTGATGGGGACATTGGCTCTGGGTAGAGAAGGACCCAAGTTCTATTCAACAATGACCCATAAGGAAATTGTTACATAAACACAAAAGTAGATGTTTGGGAGCAATAATATTTGTTAAGAGAAAAATCTCTGGGCAAAGTCGTTTTAGAGGGAGTTGCTCTTTATTGTCACATAATCTTATTCTTTCAATTGCAAGAACCCCTGAGGACTAAATCCAATTCCAAATAGATCCCAGAAATGTTGCTCCCAATTTTCAGGTGGAAGCTGGGCTCATTGAGCAGAACTTGCTGTAAACACACAGAGATCCCCTGGCCCAGAGAGCTCTCAGACCTCCCAGATCTTCAATACTCCATCAGCATTTTAAAAAACACCCTGAACAAGCCAGTCCACTTCTTTAAAATAAGAACTCAGGACTGGCTGTGTAAATATGTACTTACCTGCTCCAGTGCTGTAATTTAGGCTGCTGTCTCATGACCCATTTTGTGTCTAATTTAAGGAACTGTGTATTTGGACAGGAGGGTTTGGATGCCTGTCAGGTAAAGATTACAAGCTGTAAATTTTCACAGCAGATTTAACACTAAATTTAGTTAGCACTATATATAAAGTGATCATTGGCCTGATGGGAGCCCTTGTCCTTGACAGTGGTTGGCCTGAGAGGAAGTTAAGGGTCCGTGGAGTAATGAACCACAATGTCTCACTCAAGTCACAAACAACTCCAGTCTCCTGTGGCAACCTGAATATCCTTGATATCAGCACTTGCAACTTCTGCTGCCATGGAAGGTGAGAGCCTTGTCCTCCCAGCTCACCTCAAGATGCAGAACGCTCACACCCAACGGGAAAGTGCTCATGGAGAAGAGCCTTAAGGGCCAGGCACTGCCTCAGCTGCTTGAGTGCCTCAGCCTAGCAGCACATAAGGAGAAAATCTTGGCTATTCAGAGTTAAAAATAAAGCAATTTTGAGCTCCTACAGTGATACAGAAGCCATGGCTTTGCACAGGCTGGTTGCTGATAACTGCCACAGAGTCAGCTTTCTAATTTAAACTTCTCACTTGGAGGTATCTAGAAGGAGGCCGGGAACCCCCACTGGTTTGTACAGGCAAACCTGCATTTTTCTTCTGTTCCCTCAAATGCTTGAGCTTTGAAAGCACCTTTAGTTATGGCAGTCATAACCTTTAGTTACATCAGTGCTCTCTCTCACTGAACAGCCCAGTCTCCCTTCTTTGTATTATTAGTAATTTTCCTCTAAAATATGTACTTAGCACAATCCTAGGGTTTGTTTTTGTAAGGCAGGCATGGACATTCTTCATCACCTTTATCACTACACGCTGCAGGGACAGTCTGCATTCCTGCTGTTAATATAAATATTGAAAGGAAAGCACTTAACTGAGCCTCTTGGGTGGTTTTTTAGGGTTAAATACAACAACCCCACTGATAACACAAGCTCAGTAAATCCCAGCTAGGTTAGAGCAGACCAGGGCTGGGTCCAGAGTGACCATACGGGTGCTGTAGGCGTGGAGGGGAGCAGCAGGTGGCAGAATTGGATCTGGGTTAGTGCTGCTGATCCCTGGACTCTGACAGTGCTGATGGGGAGCTGCCCCTGGCCCATGCCTGGTGCCCCCCTGACCATGGTTGGGTACTGAGGCTCAGCTTAGGCTCTGCAAAGGTCCCAGTGGGCCAGAGCTCCCTCTGATGCCAGGGAAATGAGTCCCCGTCTTAAGGAGAATAGATTTCTTCATGTTTCTTCAAACCCTGCCACATCTCTGCTCAGAGGATGCAGGTTTTCCAATGTTTTGAAATCCCTGTGGGTGAAAGGTGCCATTGTTACTATTCTTATTTCTATTAAGAATAGAAATGAGGTCAAAGCAGGGTCGAAAGTAAACTGGGCTTGATTTTATGCAATCAGCACAAAAGCAGCCCTTTTCTTTACAGCTTAAATCACACCCTGCCCAATTAGCCAATCTCAACCTGGAAACCAAGAGCTGTCCTGATGAGATTTTGGTGGCAGATCTCTGTGTAGCACCACCCAATGTTCGCTGGCCCATGGCTGACAGACAAGGGAGCAGGAGGACTTGCTCTCCTCAATGAATCATTTTTTTTTCTGGCTATACTCAATGCTCTCACTACAGGATACATGGAAGGCAGCCCATGGATGCAGCCAGTGCATGACCTGCCAGGTTTTCACATGAACTGTTTAATTTGTCATACAAATCACTGAGATTTACACACTGGCCACTTTCACCTTTCACACTCCATGATGTAACTTTTTTACTGGTTTTGTGACATCTCAGAAATGCTGCCTGCAGCTTTCATGTGGAAGGTGGCCCTTTGTCAGTGATTAAATCACAGCAGGAGATGTGGCTGCAGCCAGTCAGCAGGAGAAACAACACAGGCATTTTCACTCTTACTTCCATATTTTAAACACATGACTAAACTTTCTCCCTGTGCACAGAGCGAAGTGCTGTGGTTGATCATTCAGACAGCTCTGTCATCCTGTGTTTCCATGAGCAGAGTCAGGCTGGGCTCTTGGGCTGTACCTGTTCCCTGATTAATGAGCCTTTGCTCTGGCTGGGCATTTCACAGAAAATGCTTATTCTCTATTTATAGGCACTATTTGCAACACCAACTCTGTGGCATTGAAATTCATAATCAGAAAACTGCTACAGGGAAAAATATGTTCCAATTAATATTAAATGAGCAATGTGTTATTTTTTTATTTTTTTTTTAAGAACTGATAATGAGGAAAATCAAAATAGCATCTTCAAGTGAACCAGTGACAGATCTAAGGTGTTAAAAGTTTAAATTTGAACACAAAGCACCCTCAATCCCCCAAATATCAACCTTGTTAATGGGAAAATGTCAAAAATGCCTGTGAGGTTTTAGATGGCCTTTAAAAAGCAGAACACTGGCACCAAAACCCTGAAATAATGGACCAACTTGTTACCAAGCTGGAATAAATTTTGTGGCTTTTTAAGGTGAACGTAACTTTGGCTTATGGTGCTGGTTTGACAGTCTTAGAAATCACAGGCATCTGCTTCTGCCTTGAGCTAAGACAGCAGGCGCAGAGGCAGGGAGAATTTATGCAGAATGCTCTAATTTTATTCAGATTTGTTAGAATAAAGAAGTGTATTTAGCTTCAGATGGCGAGAAATAACAGCTTTTAAATCATGATTTTTACAGAGATTACTGCTGTGTAATCTAAAGGGTAGAATTTGCTGGCTTCATCATTAAAATAACATTTTTCTTTCCTTAAAACACATGAAGTCATAGCAAACTTCCAGCCTATTTTAAGGAGACCCACTGTTGATAATTATTGTATTTTTTTAGAATTCTGTAGAAATTATTTCTTTATTTTCCCATATCCTTTGGAATTCCTGTGTCAGGAGTACAGCAGATGGCCTATATAAGATAAATATTGACAGGCAAATTTACTCTAGGATCAGCCAGGGTATGACTAAGCTTAAATACCTGAGCAAAGATTTCCTCTGAAACCAGCATTTGTCATTGTCTTTATACTCTGCTGGAAATGGCATCATAATATATATAACACAGTAGGGACCTGGACTATATTTCCAGGAGAAAATTAGGAATTTTACATCATGAGATGAATTACATACAATATGGTCCAAAGTAAATTGAAAATAGTGGAAATCTTTCAGCTGGCTGTGAAAGACTTATGGTCAGGCTGTTACCACAGAGTTCTTAGAACTGGAACTCTTGCATATAAAAATAATTCTATTTTTAGACCATGATGATTCCCAAGAAGTCCCTCTTTTCTTGTATTCACTTCTCTATTAGTGCTTCAAAGTTCTGGGGAGCAGTCTCCCCTATCACCCCACTTTTTCTATGTAGATTAAATCCCACTCTGCCCAATTCTCCCATCCCAACCTCGAAACCAAGACCTGCCAGCAGTGATTTTGGTGGCAGATCTCAGTGCAGCACCACCCAGTGATTTTCCTTTGGTTTCAGAGGGAGAGGCCCCCTGGTTGAAAGCTGGATGCTGCCTGTGCCCTCTTCTCCTCCTTCCTGTAAATAATCACAGAATGTTTTCCAAAAGATGTGTTTAAATATCCCCAAAAGCATGTGGTGGCAGCGAGGGGACAAGGGTGGGTATACAGACTGGTCACTGATATGAGCTCAGCATTAGGAACACAGTGAGTTTTAAGGAGATTTTTACTCCTGCAAGTCTCCACTTACTATACCGAGAGGTCAATGCCCTGTTACAGAGCACAGAGCTTAACCCTCTTGGTTAAGCAGGGCAGGGCAGCTGCAGTTAGAGGGTTTCTGTGCCCCCAGGCTGGCTCACAGCTCCCACAGCCTCATGTCTGGGCACTGTAAACAGGAGCAGTGCTCACCCTGCCAGCTCCCACCCAGCAGAGCAGCATTTCCCACTTCAGCATCAGCACCTCTCCCTCCAGAGCTCCCCAGTGAAGTAAAAGTCTCATTCATCCAAATCTGCTAGAGATGCAAAAAGATCCCCAATTTGTCATTTCTTCCCCTTTCACAGATAAGAAAAGGCAATAACTATCAATTCACTTACACCAAAGCTTTTGCCATCAGGAGTTTGATTTCAGACACAATTGCCTTTGGGCCTTACAGCAAAGTGCAAAATCCATGTTTGCAGAGGTTATTTGAACATTTGTGCCACCTGTGAAACCAATTGCAGGAGCACGTGCCTTGAGAAAGCAGTTTTTATAAAAAGACAGCTGTGGATGCTCCACATCCACCCCCAGACATTTGCTCAGGCAGCTCAAACTGTGACAGGCTCTGGCTACCTCCTTGTGGCAGCCATTTTTGTCATCACCCAAATATATCCATATCACAGGGGAGGCAAAATACAGGAAAACCTGCAAGTCTCCACTTAATAAACTAAGGAATCAGTTCCCTAATTCATCTGGGAAAAATACCCAAAGGAGACTGGAACAGTCACGTTCCAGCCAGCAGATGAGATTGTATTGTGTGTGTATCCCAAAATAAAGATCATGTGAATGCTCTACTTGGCCAAGAAAATTGAGATAATTACGAAAGGGAATATTTTTTATATTGATCTGTTGATTGACATGTTCTGCCCTAACTTAAAACTGTGTTAAGATGAGGAAATTGCTGGTGTTTCGAGGCTTTTTTACTTTTTTGCTGTTCAAAAACCTCATACAAACCAAAGGTCTTCTGCCTAAACTTTGGGGGCTTTTGGAGTTTGTACCCCACACTTCCAGCAAGCAGATATTTTTCAACCAATATTGAAGTTGTTCCTCAATTAGGGAGGAAGAGAAAGAGATAAATCTGAATTTGCCTCACACCTAATTTTACCTGCCAGGGCAACGGTGTTTGACTGAGCAAAGGCAACTGCTGGTATTATAATTAATAAAACAAAGAAAACCAATTAGAGCTCTACCTGTGTTATCATAATCAATAATTTTATTATCAAAGTCCAGAAAAACGAAGTAATAATCATATTTATTTAGTAGATAATGGAATAAGGGCTGATTTCACTGTGAAAATACCTTCCTGCCCACAGGTGTGATGAAATTCCTGCTGTAAACCGAAGCTCTTTATGCCTGCTCTTTTTGATTTTGCTGCTTGAGTTAGTCCACAAGTAAGTTTAAAAGGAAGGTACTTGGGGCAGGGACAGTTTATCTCCATGTGGTAACCCTCCCTTGGGTGCTGATGATAATTCAGAAGGTGGGTCAGTGCTATTTTGGGTTTTGCAGATATGCTTCCTTTATTGGCCAATACCATGATTTCTGAGCCCAGAAGCTGCTTATTTCTCCTCCCACTTCTGCTTTTGTATTGATTTTTAGTTTGAGTCTTGTTGTCCTTTTAGCCTGGGCACTGTGCAGGGATCCTGACCTTTGGTTGGAATGGGGAGGCAGCTCGGCAGAGTCAGAGCACCTGGAACCTCCTGAAGGGAGAGATGCTGGAGGGGAAGGACAATTTCAAGTTCATGATCCCTTTTGAGTGAACCTCTAGCAAACACATTTCACTGAGTCATTCATCAAAGAGGAAAAAAAACCAACCTAAGAATTCCCTCTGATCATTTTTTCCCTTTCATTTTAGAGAAACATAATGCCTGGTTGGATATACTCAGTGAAATCTTTTCTGAATTGGGACTCTCCCAAGCTTTTTTATTTAAAGCGCTCTTGATATTCTTTTCCAGTAAGTCAGCATTACTGCAGTAAACACTGAGCCCTTCGTAACCTTGCTGAGTGTGATCCCCTCTGAAAGTCACTCTGCAATCAAATGTACTGGGATTTCATAATAGTAATTTGCCACACTGTCAGAAATAGGCTTATCGTGCTTCTGTCAGTGGTGTCATGTGAACCTCACCCAGTGTCTGTGCCCTTCAGATGGGAGCCAGTGCTGGAGCCAGTCAGGGGGAGAGGAAGAGGGAAAAAAGGGAAGAGGAAGAGAACATTAACTCCTTAAAGCCCAGTACAGCCTCTGGCTGAAGAGGGGATCAGAGAGCTCCTGTCTGTGGTGTGGATACCTCCTTAAACATCCCTAGTGTTGGCTGGGTAAAGTAGTTGCATTTTTTTTTGGCTGAGATCTCTGAAAATCTGCTCCCATTGTCTCTCATTCTACAGAATGTGGCAACTACTGATTTCCAACACCACAAGAAAGGCATTTTTCCCAATGCCCACAGGCTGTTAGCAGACCTTGACTGATTATTCATGTTTTGAAAATATATTTCCATCCTTTTTTTGCCGTTTCGCAAATGGTTTTTGTAAGTAGTTTCCTAATCTTTTCCTGTTTAAAGTACTAGAGATTTGGAATTCCCAAACAGAGCTTTATTTAAAGAAGCAATAGGTAACATCCTTTAAAAGGGATTCCCTCCTGTTCTCACACAGCTGAAAGTGTGCTCTTCTCAAAGCTTTCTCCTGTAAAGTCACACACTCAGCAAACCTTTCAGTCATTTTCGTGAATGGCACTGACTGTGCCAGTGAATCAGGGAAAAAAAAGAAACATCTTGTAGCTTAGATTGAGCAAAGCAACTTGAATGAGAGAAACATGAGTGAATTTTTACAGTGACAAGTGTCCCTTACTGACGTGACTGATCTTAAAGAGTGTCCAGAAGCCAATTTTTATTGATTAAAGGGAGGAAAAATATTAGTCTGGTCATTCCATAAATTCTAGAAATAAGCATAAACTATCAGCTTAAAACTGCAGGATTGCTTGGGCTCTGGATTAGATGGATTGGGCTTGAAGAGGATATATCTTGGTGGATAAAGGTTTAATCCTCATGGCAGTTCAAGATATTTCTGCACAGCTTGGGGAGGGAGAGGAAGAGGAAAAAGGACTCACTAAACCAACACAATCCAAAGCCATTATATTGGTAATGGCTACAATGTCTCTGGTTGTGTTTTTAAAAACCTTTCTCCACAGGAACTCTTATTGCACATGAGATCTGGCCTTCAGGTCAAGACATAATGCTAAACTTAAGATTTAGGATCTTTAAACATACTGAAGGTATTGGGTGCCTCCAATTTTTAGCATTTTCCAGGCAGCAGGTGCTCATCCAGGTCCTGTTCCTCAGGATGTCTCCAGCTGCATGCTTGGAATGTGTTGTTACTTTAACAAGTGTTTGCTTAAGTCTTTTTGTTATTTTAAGAATTGATTTTTTAAATTGTCTAAGACACCAATACTTTTGGGGGGACTTCCTTGTGGATGAATCAGCAATTTAAAATGATCAAATTAATGTCATAGTTTTGACACTCAGTGTGGATGTCTTGTCCAGTAGTAAGTAACACTTTTTGTTTAATTTAAACCTCTCCAGGCTTTTATCTGAAAAGTTTTAATTTCCTAAGTGACTCTGACAAAGAGCCAATAAAGATCTTTTGAGCTAATTATTGCATCTCCTGGAATAGCTTCGCAGCACATTGTGGTATGTGGGGGTTTTTTACCTTATTTATTTACAGACTGAAAAATCATCACAGTTCGGTCCCTGGAAGTCCCAGGCTGTTCCCCATTGTTTTGGAAAGAGCACAGGTGTGGTTTGAGGTTCTGAGATGGCACAAAGAGGAAGCCATCCCATGGCCCCATCCCTGGCAGTGTCCAAGGCCAGGCTGGATGGGCTTGGAGCAACCTGGGACAGTGGAAGGTGTCCCTGCCCATGGCAGTGGGTGGGATGAGATGAGCTTTAGGATCCCTTCCAACCCAAACCATTCCATGATTCTGTGATAAGGAAACCTCCAAAAACTACAGTTGCAGTCACTTCCCAGAGCAGAACTGTATGTCAGACCCTGCCCCTCCACTGCTGCAGAAATGAACAGTAATTACAGGGAATCACTGGTAATTTTTGGGGGAGGTTGTGCCTGCAAAGCACAGGTGTCAAATTTGCTTTAAAATATTAGGAAAGATTTTAATAATGTAGCATATATTAGGAAATCTATTGAAAATTAATTAATTTGGTTTCCATTTGCTGTTAAATATAAGCAGTTATATTTTACCATTAATGTAACTTCTGAAAGTCTTAGAGACTTTATTAGTAAAAATTAGTATTTTTATCACTATTTTTAGAACTGTTGGAGGGCATAGGGGGTGGAGAAATAACATGGAGAATAATACCTGGTCATATTCTATGGACAATCAGCCTGAAATGTAATGCCAAGTCTCTGTACAGAAATTATTCATACCCAGCTCCCATGCAGGTGTTTCATTACTGCCTCTCTCAGACCCAGGAAATCTGTTGTGTTGCCACTTGTCCACTTTGGTTGTTATAGAAATGCCTTCGACTACATTGTCCAGTTCTTCTGCTCCTGGGGTTAAATTAATTCAAAAGCCTGTGGCCAGGAGAGAGGACTAAGCCTGTGTCAACATGTCTTTAGAAATGCATTAACAAGTTGCTCCACATGTATAATTAATAGGGATGAAGGAACCCTAGACTGTCACAAAGTCTGTTCTCCATCCCAGTACATCTCTTTTGCTTCTTGATACTTTCTTTCCTTTTTTATGTTATCGCTAGAACATTGGAATAGTCCACTCTGTATTACTCTTGGAACATAATAGAAGCTATAAAAGCATTAATACCCTAATAAAACTAATAAAACTATTTTGCTTCTTGGTGCATATTTTATACAATGAGCTCAAAGTGTTTTAACAGAGCTTGATTAAAAATTAAGCCTCTCTCCAGCTGTGTCAGGCAGGTAAGTACTATCATATCCATTTTACAGATGGTTAAACACACAATAGAGAGGTTAACTGCCGTGTCCGTGGCTGCTCACTGTGTTACCTGCCCTGCTGGCAGTGAGAGCCCAAACCTAAATAAATCAGCAGTTCTTGATTGGGCAGCTGATGCACAAATCAGAGAAATGGTCTTTCCAGTTTCACTAAAAATAATTTTCTTCCAGTGGCTCTTTTAACCAAATGAGAGACACAGAAACTTTGGTCAGCTGAAAAATTCAATTTCACATAAAAGGAAATCATATCGAACTCTTTTGGTAAACTTTATATAAAGCTAAGGTCAGTGGGAAATGTGACATTTTGAAACCACAAGTTGTTTTCTGAGAGACTCAGTTGGAACTAATTTGTCTCACTGGTGAACTGGCTGGTAGCTGGCAGTGCTTTGAACCATAGTGCTGAATTAAGAGTGAGCAGGGGCAAGTTCTTCTTCTGCAAGGCGACAGCATTCATGAACCACATTTGACATCATTCATATCCAATCCATAGTGATACAGAAGTTCCTTTTTTTCTGAAGACAAGCAGCAGTTCAGCAAATAGAACTGCTCCCTTCAGAGTCCTTTTCCAACACCTCCAAGTCCAGGCTCCCAAAGTCCTGCTGGGGAGCTGGGAAGGACAGAGAGGACAGAGACAGCTCCTTCCTACTCACAGCGGCAGGCAGGAGACTAAGGCTTCTACAGAGGTTAAAGCCTGAGCTCTTGTTCTTTCCTGGTTTTGGGCACGGCAGGCTCAGTGCAGGGTCCCTGCTGTGCTGGCAGCCCAGAGGGAGAGCTCCCTCCCTGCACGGCTCCAGCAGAGCTGACTGTCACCCACGGGGAGCATCCCTCCCTGGGCTCTGAGCTGGGGATTTGGTGAGAGGGCAGAAGGCAGAGAAAACAAGTGCAGGACTGTGGGAAGTGGGATTTGACAGAGTGATTAAGTCTACAGTCCAGCTGGCAGACACAGCAGCTGTTGCTATTACAGTCCTGATAGCATTTCATTTATTTTAAAACCCGATCTTAAAGCTTTAATATCCGATCCGTTTAAAATCACTTCGTTTGAAGGTGGCAGCATGGGAGATCATCTAGTAAAGAACATGGAATAAAAGACAGACAAGTCTTAGACGTCACTTTATGAGACAAAGCTTCTTAAACTTTTCCATTTAAGATTGGATGTCCCTAATTTTCCAGTGCTGCAATAGAAGGCAGACTTGACAAAGAGTCCTTTTTGCTAACAGAAGGCAGGTGGAGAGCAATTTCATAACCTAAAAATGATTTCCATTAATGAAGTGAGTGCCCTCACTGACACTATCCCTTTCTGAGCCATCCTGTTAAATAGAAAAATGGACAGCTGCCATGAAAGTTTAAGAATGAAGTCTCAGGAATTTATGATGATGGAGACACAGAACAGGCAGGGAGAGAGTTTCATCAGGAGAGAATTTCATCAGGAACTGCAAAGGAAATAGGGGAGGTTGGATAGGAGCTGTGTTTTCCCTGTTGCCTATAGCTGTGGGCCAGAGTCTTCATCCCTTTCCATCCCTCAAGAGTTGTGTGTGTCATCCCTATATGATTCAGCTGGGAAGCAAAAATGCTGAAGTGTGGTGCCCGTGCTCAGTCACACAGAGCTCTGGAGCCAGCAGCATGAGGGACTTTCCTCACTGAGCTGGGTTACACTCCTGCTGTAGCCTGGTGGGAGGAGATGACTCACTGTTTGTTTTGTAAGACTACAAGGAGACACCTTGAAGTAGAAAATGGCTTTGAAGTGCCAGCTTGCTTCCCAGAGCAGATGGCTGGGCTAGGCTGAGGTTAAAGATGTTCATTATAAATCCATCATCAAACTAGGCCAGCGATGGACAGTGATTACCAGACAGTGACACCTTCAGTGCCACTGCTGGAGCCACACAGGGCTGCAGTCGAGTTTTGGGGAGTGGTTCAGATTCTTTCACAGAGCAGAGAGCCCTGGATCCAGAACACAGCTGGGAAAGCTGTATGCCCTCTGCAATCTCCAAATAATGCTGCCTACCATCCTAAATAAAATTAGGATTCACCCTCCAGAGCAGATACCACAAACCCAGGTAACTCCCATGCACTCAGATCACCAGGACAAAGGGCCCACACAGAGTTATTTTCCTTCTTTCTGTATGAAGATGTAGAGACTAAACATCCCCACCCCCACAACTGCAGAGCTCCCACTGCCCAGGCAGATTCCTCATCAGGTAAACCAGGGTATCACAGCAGTGAAGGGGATGGAGCTGCACCACACTACCAGGTGGGATCAAAAATCATTTAAATCATTTTATTTGAAATCAGGATTGAAGACAACTGCAATTTCTTTTGTCACAGCATACACAGGTCAAACAGAAACCAATTGCCTACTTTGATGCACTCACAGTCTCAGAAATCCCCCAGTGCTCTGTGGTCAATAACCTGCATCCCATACCTCAAAAATGAAGGAATTAGCCTGCATGGGATACTTTCCTCAAAAACAACACCAACTTCTCAGTCTAATGACTTCTGTTCCCTCAAGGAATAATATAAATTAAATGTTAGGCCTGTAGTCACTTCCCTGCCATACAGTGTAATGAATTTATGGTTCAAACACTTTCTGCTTTCATTTAAACCCCTACATTGTGGGGTTTATTTTAATTTGATTGTTAACAAAAGCCATTCTGGACTGAAAAATCCCTAAAGCAGCTTTTTTTTTCCCAATTTTCATTTTGAATATGATTTTTTTTAAGATGAGAATGATTTGCACTCACAACATGATACTGCTCTCAGAAACATAATTTAGGATTGGGCTTTGAGAATTTCCTACTTCGAGTTGGAAAAAAAACCCTGATAATGTATTTTTATAACTCTTCCCTGTCATCTTTTACCAAACTCCTGAGGTCACTAAATACAATGACATTTAGGAATTGCCATAGGAAGAAACGAGTGAAACAATTTACAAAACATTCCTTTTTCTGATGAAAATGCAAATTAGAGTGGATTGGTTTTGGGATTTTTTGTTTGGTTGGTTTTTATAGAGGTTGTTTTTTGTTTGTTTTAAAATAATACAATCGTAAGACACCTGAATTATTTTGTACAGGCAGATGTTGCAGGTTATTGTTCAGGATACTGCAAGTCTAAACTCACAACCTGTGTTAATTTGTAGCCAATATTCTACACTCCCCTGCCAGTCTGTATATTTGATCATCACCACGTGAGAATTAAAGTAAGTACTGAGCAAAGCAACTGAAAAATAATGTTCTTCTATGAAAATAAAAGTCAATATAATTATGCCTCATTTTCCTTTTTAATGATATTTACCATACATCTCTCTCATCCTTCTGGTTGCCCCCACGTTTCCAAAGCCATCAAATGCTGTGCTTATAGGGGATCTTTTGGAGCTCAGAGAAGTGTTTCCCATCTTCATGTGTACAGTTTGTAGAGATAAAAAGGGCATCTCGATGCATTTGCCAAGCTGACCAAAATTACCTCAAGGTCATAATCTGTTCATTTCCTGCCTTGATCCAAATTCATGTTTGTAGCCAGATTTTCAAAGGCTGAGGAGTGATGCCAGTTGGTGAGAAATATGACCAGGAGAAGAAAAAGGAAGAGTCCAAACCTGATCACTGATATTCCAATGATGATAAGTCAGCTTGGAAGACTGACCTCACACTCTGGAAAGGTTGAAGCAGAACCTGCCAGCACTATTGTCTGGATTGACTTTTTTGACATTCTCGTTTCTGAGCTGATAAGAGATTTTTGTACAACCTTCTAAGTGACATGTCACATTTCACATTCAAATGAAAGCTTTGAACAGGCAAATGGTGCTTTGGTTGGGAGCACTAAACTTTGAAAATTCACTTGACATGAATTTCTGCTGCAAATAGACAATACAGAATCACAGAATCACCAGGTTGGGAGAGACCTTCCAGACCACTGAGTCCAACCCATGCCCTAACACCACCTCAACTAAACCATGGCACATCCAATCTTTTTTTAAACACATCCAGGGATGGTGACTCCACCCCCTCCCCGGGCAGATGATTCCAAAACTTTTTCACTCTTTCAGTAAAAAACTTTTTCCTAACATCCAACCTAAATGTCCCTGGGTACAGCCAGGACTGTGTCCTCTTGTTCTGTCAGTTGTTGCCTGGAAAAAGAGACCATCCCCCACTTGACTACAAGCACCTTTCAGGGAGTTGTAGAGAGTGATGAGGTCACCCCCGGAATCTTCTTTTCTCCAGGCTGAATAACCCCAGCTCCCTCAGCTGTTCTTCATAGGGCTTGAACTCCAGACCCTTCACCAGCCTTGTTGCTCTCCTCTGGACCCATCTGAGCATCTCGATGTCCTTCCTGAGCTGAGGGGCCCAGAACTGGACACAGCACTTGAGGTGTGGCCTCACCAGTGCTGAGTGCAGGAAGATGATTTCCCTGGTCCTGCTGGCCACGCTATTCCTGATCCAGGCCAGGTGCCACTGGGCTTCTTGGCCACGTCCATCAGTGCCCCCAGGTCCCTTTTTGCCTGGCCACTGTCCAGCCACTCTGTCCCCAGCTTGTAGTGCTGCAGGGGTTGTTGTGATCAAAATGCAGGACTCAGCACTTGGACTTGTTAAACTTTGTCTTATTGGACTCTGCCCATCTATCTAACCATTCCAGGTCCCTCTGCAGAGCCCTCCTACCCTCCAGCAGATTGACACACTCTCCCAGCTTGGTGTCATCTGCAAATTTGCTGATGGTGGACTCAATCCCCTCATCCAGATCATCAGTATAGATATCAAACAGGACTAGGCCCAACACTGACCCCTGAGGAACACCATTAGTGACTGGCCACCAACTGGGTGCAGCACCATTCACCACCACTCTCTGGGCCCAGCTATCAGCCAGTTCATCTTCAGCCAGTGAGGAGTGCACCTGGCCAAGCTGTGGGCTGCCAGCTTTTCCAGGAGTGTACCATGGCAGACTGTGTCAAAGGCTTTGCTGAAGTCCAAAGAGACAACACCCACAGCCTTTCCTGCATCCACTAGGCTGGTCACCTGGTCATAAAAGGAGATCAGGTTGGTCAAACACAACCTACCCCTCCTAAACCCGTGCTGGCTGGGTCTGATCCCCCAGTCATCCTGTGGGTGCTGTGTGATGGCACTCAAAATAAACTGTTCCACTACCGAGTACCAAGGTCAGACTGACTGGCCTATAATTTCCAGGATCCTCCTTCCTACCCTTCTTGTGAATGGGCATCACACTGACCAGATTCCAGTCACCTGGAACCTCACCAGTGAGCCAGGACTGTTGGCAAACGATGGAGAGAGGCTTCACAAGCTCATGCAGCCAGCACAGAGGGACCTCAGCTGGGGATGCAGGACAGGGCCCAGCTCAGGTGCCCCCAGCTGCAGCCCCTCCTCTGGGCCCTACAGGGGGAACACTTACAGCAAGCTCCAGTATTGTCACACACCTTCTCTGCCCACAGAGGTGAGTGCACACAGTTCTCCCCAAAGCTGAAAGATAAGCCCAGCTTTTGTCATTTCTCAGTATGCCAGGCTGAATTTTAGCTGTCAGTGTATAATGGGTCGCTCTCTACTCCTTATCTGAGGTAGTCAAGCAGTGTGGTCCTCTGTAGGATCTTTCAGAGGAAGGAGCTTCCACCCTTTGAGGTATCCCAATGCATTTTATGCTGGTCTAAAATCTGTCTCATTAATGTTCATGTCTGAGCAAGAGCCACAGCAGGAGCTGCCTCAGAACGATGGTGGCTCACTGGGCATGAAATGTTGGCTTTGGACAGTTGCTTCAGGTGATCTTCATTGTAATATTTTGTGGATTAGTGTTTTTAAAACCCATGTGCACACTTCTAAAAGTCAGACTGTCTCAATGACATCATGCAGATTTGCTTTTTTGCACAGTTTTTGGATCCTCACACATACCATGCTCCAGCATTTCATCAAGGAGACATATCTGCAGGCAATGTGGCAGCTGCTTCCTGGCTCCCGGAGCCTGCAACACTTTATTTGGGTCACACAGAGTATCTTTCCTTCCCCTTGAAGCAGGTAAAATGTCTGCTCGGTTCTGACAGTGAAAGAGCACCACGAAAGAGAAGCTATTTTAGGAGGGAAATTGTAAATTAAGAACTTTGCACAGTATGTTTCTAATCTACAGGCAGTGCTGCGGGAGTGAAGGGAAGATAAATTCAGCTCTCACTTGGCACCACTGTACCTTCTCTGATCCTAATGTGGGTCACTGCAGCCTGAGCAGGGAGTGCAGGCTCACTGCGTCCCAGCCTCGGAAACATCCCTGCACAGGAGCACTCCCCATGCCCAAAAACCTGGAGAGGGGATTAGCTCTGTGTTACACCTTTGTGCAGCTAAAAATGCAGGAGTAAAGTAATGCAGACCTCAGACCACTCTCTATTGATGATGAAATTGGCTTTCAAAGTTTTGCAAGGGATCATTACGGCGATCACTATTTCTGGCAATATTCCAACATGAAAGTGGTTTGCTCTCAAGATTTCATAAAATTAGAAAAATCCCAGTTAGAACTAAATCCAAGTTCTGTCTCACTTACTAGCAACTAGAATTATCCAAAATCAATATTCATAGTTAGCAACTGCTGGTGCTTACAATGAATCAATATTACTAACTGGAGGTGTTCAATAGTTCCAAAATTTACATTACTTATAGGGAAAAATAGAATTTTGAAATACCATTAAAGTTTCTGATCCAGAAAAAGCCCTACATTGCAAAATCACTTTGGTGTGATGCAGGATCCAGAATAGCAGCTTCCCAAATAAAGCTTTCCCAAGCCTTGCTCTCCAGCCTGTGCTGTGCTGTGTGGGTGTCAGCTTGGTGTGCTCCTCGCTGTTCCCAGGGTGCTACGTTCCAGATAGCATTCAGGGCTTTGTGCTGGGTTGAACAAAAAGCTACAAACTATAAACAAATCTACATCTTCCTTCTGAGGCACCACAGTAGGGTGAACCTACAAGTGAGAGCAAAGCCTGGTCAAAATAATTGAGTTTGATACGTGACCTCTGCAAAATTACTGAGCCTTCCAGGATAATGACACAAAGCCATGAATTCATTACCAAGGGCAGGGCAGATGTTTGCTGAAACATCCTCTGGTGACCCCTGGGAAGTTTGGGGGGACAAATCATTTTGCTAACGGGTTGCAAGTTTTGAGTCCATAATAAGTGTGACCCAGTTTCCTATTCCATGACTGAACAATTTGCACACCTCTAAATATAAAACTGTTGATAACAGATCCGTACTTGTGGCAAAGGGAGGTGCCTCAGGAACCTCACTGGGCAGCATGTTTCCAGCCACCCCACGAAACCTCCCTCACAAAAATGAACCGGGCACAATTTTTGTCCTTTTTCATTCCCACATACAAATAAACATCAAAACCCAGGTTGAAATTACAAATATATTTGTGTTGTTTATAATCATGGCACTACACAGTGAAAATCATGTCATTTCATTTTTCTTGAAGGAATCGGAATAGAATAAGACAGTATTGATACAGAATAGCCTCTCACTGTCCTACTTAATTCTGTTTTAGGGTGTTTTCCGCAGTAACAATCCTAACAATGGGAGTAATAAGTGCATTGAGTAAGCTGTCCAGTGAACAGAAACAAACACTCTCCTCCTGGTTGTGACCTCAGTGTGGTGCAAACCCACCAGTGCAAGCCCTGTCGGCCAAGGGGGTAACTCCAGAGCTGCCCCCGGGGCAGCCGGACAGTGCCCATCCCGAGGAGCAGAGCCCTCCCCCTGCAGCCCCAAAGCTCTCGAAGGGCACAAACGATGCGGTGGTCATGTTACAGGTACCGGGGCCGAGGCACGGACGGACGCTGGCTTGCCGAAGGTCTTGCAGCTGATCCCTGCCGGGTGGGGATCGCCAGGAGTGCTGATGGAATGTGTCTGCCGGACCCTGTCACCCCTGAGCACACAGAGTGATTCCCTCCTACTGAGCAAGGCAGTGTTTTAACCAAAGAGTGCTTTTTAAAAGAAATAACAGCATTTACAGTAGTTAAACAAATGCTACTTTTTATCAGCTCTAATTATTTTATAATAGCATACAGTCCTTAGGTTGCTTATTATTAAGTTGTTCATGACTTTAGGCCCTCACAGCTACTCTAGATAATAATTTAAATACACGGAGCTTTAAAAAAATATTTCCATTACAAATATTTTAAAAATATACTTATCCTAAAAAGCTATCCAGCACTATTCCAAAAATCTCTTGTAATAAATGTCTTTTTTAATTTTAACAAAAATATCTACCATCATATAGAAGAGCTCAAGTTTTGACAAATCTGTAATACAGTCAGAAATATGTTGGGCCAGATTTCACTCTTGTTTATACAGTTGCCAATTTGGATCATGGTGTTCATCTCAGTTGGGTTATTCCAGTATAACCAGGAGCAGAATATAGCCCTTAGTGCTTTAAAATAGCTAAATGGACTGGATGCTGCAACAGTGACTGGTGCTGAGCATTATGGGGAGGGAAATCCTCTACTTCACTGCATCTAAAAATGCAAAAGGATGTTATATTTAGTATTTGTGCCATGACCAAAGAAGTGCCAGGCATCTGCAGTGGATGACTCAGATCCAGAATCATATTCACTTACAGAATTTTTTTTCTGAATGGTGCCTGCAATTGTTGTCATTAAATGCAGGATGAATGCTTTGGGAGAACTTCTGTAGGGGGAAAATGCCAACCTTCCTCTCATGCTTTCTACAAATCTAGGAATCATTTTAATTGCATTTTGCTACTTACAAATTTGTATTAGTTTTAATAGAATCTCCCAGTACTTAGATCTGGGAAGGACACTATTTTAAATTGCTTCTGTATTTTCCAGCTGAAATATCTCCAATCATCCAGTCCTTTTCAAAGTGTATTTAGAACAAGCTTCAAGCACTTATAAGAATCTGCATCTCATCAGGACAATCTGAAAACTCATCTTTTAAATCACTGGAACATTTTTTTGCTTTTTCCCCCCTTTTTCCTTCGATCTTCAAGTTTAAACGCAGTGTTTGATTAAGGACCATGGAAATGAACCCTGTCTGATTGCACCAGGGTACATGTGCAAGCAGAGGTGACAGTCTCAGATCTGCCATTCCTGCCTGTGACCATCAGTGGCTAGAAGGGATCCTTAAACATCGTGAGTTTAAGTCATGTTTAAAGCTTTTACTCTACTTGTTTTCCTCATGGACTTTGGCTGATGATCTGGTAACTGCTAAACCAAGGAAACTTAAGGATATCGACTAAGTTCAGTCCTCACTGTCATCTTCATCATCATCGTCGTCCTTGCTGGGAGCACACCTTTGGAAGCAGTGCACCAGCGTGGCCAGGAAGAAGCTGGAGAGAATTGCAGCAATGGACACAGCGACTCCAGAGAAGATGATGATAAAAAGGTCTGTCAATGACAAACTGAATTTGCATTCACTAAAGCTGACCTCAGATAACTCATTCAGAAAGATCCTTCTGTTCTCCACAGGCAGGGAGCACTGGATTTCATGGAGACCTGCAAGGAAGTGGAAAGGGAAGCAAATCAGCAAAATTAATTCTTCTGTTGTTCTGGGTCAGCAATTGAATGATTGAAGAAATGTTTTTGGGTTAATTCCAGGTTTACGAAATTGTACAACATTCAGGGAAAAATGGAACACAACCTGTCACTATCCAGATCCCATTACATAACCCCTTTGAGCAGATCCTGAAAACTAAGTTATTTTACCTTCAGCCTTCCAGCGATCAGGTGGGATCTAGGACCATGATTTGGAGGATTTGAAAAAGTAAATGTTTAACTGTGGATGCATCTTAACCTGGAAAGAAATTCCTGAAAGCAATTCCCAGCTATGCCATCTGAACACAAACTCTGACTCCAAAACAGGGTAAGAGGGATACTGAAGTTCCTTCCACACCCTTCTACATTACTTTTTTCATGTAGTTCCAAAGCTACAGATTTTTTTTTTCTGGTCTAACAACAGCTTGGGCTTAATGAATGCTTTTTGCCTGTGACCTGCTTCCACCTTTTCTCCCTTGCTGTCCCGAGGCCAGGCAGACTGACAGGTATTGTTCCCCCTGGCATTACTGGAGAATGCCTAGAACTGGGTTCTTTGTAGTGAAAGCAAAATCCCCCAGATTTAAGAACTGATGAGAATACAGCAAAAAGCACACAGTTCACTGCATGAGCCCAGCTCCCTCTTCATTCACCATGGGGGAGCATGAGGAGAAGGTGTTGCCAGGGCTAGAGTGGAACCAATACTGAAGTGAATTACATCTCTAGAACTGCTGGCAAGGCAGCTTTTGTCTCACTATTAAGGACACAAATGTAAAGGGGAAATGTAAGAATTGTGTGTTAATGACACGAGAACTGCTACTGAGTTATTTGATCCACTTCCACTCTACTGATGATTTCTGGATGTTCTCCCTAGTGTGAGCTCTGCTTTGCTGTGTGCACACAGAGTTCATGGCATTGCCACCCCACAACTCTGCCATAGAACCATGATGTCACTTTAAACGAGGAATGGTGATGATAAGATTCCCCCTACAACTGTGAATCCCATTTTTCCTGTGGCTGGATAGCTGTGGCCTGTGATGTTTTACTACTAAACCCGCAGGCTCCTTGGGTTAATGGTGCTGCCCTGACTGATTGTCTGGATCCAGCCCAGCTGTTTTGTTGATTTGAGAAGGAGTTTTAGTTAATTCCACTGTGGAGCCAATTATGACCCTGACCTACTTGGCCTTGTAATAATGGTTGTATTAAATTTTGATCCCTAAAAGCACTCCTGTATCTGTCGAATTTGCCTAAGGTTCTGTTGCCTTCCCCCTTTCTCATGCTTCTCTGACTGAGAACATCCTGAGAGCTGCCCCAGCAGTGTCAGCCTGCCCAAGGGTCACTGGTTCCTGCAGGCAAGCTGCTGCCCAAATATCCACGCTGGTTTTCCTGAGCCTGGAGGGCACTGGGAGTGCACAGCAGATGGTGAACAAGCACAACTTGCTCTGGAGATCTGTGAAACTTCCTCTAGTCAGAACTAACATGGAAGGGAAAGCAGCTACATGGTTTCAAACATCCTCTGAGACTTCTGACCCTGCAATGTTCGTATCACGTCTTGTGCATGAGCTGATAGCCTGGAGCACCTGAACACGCAGAGGCTGAGGAGGTACAAACCTGCCCCCTCCAGCCTCTGACTGAGCTCCTTCTACAAACCTACCTGCTGAAAGAACTGAGAACTGGCCACCAAATCATATTTTCTCTTCAGTAGGACTGGGAGTAGCATCTCTAGGCATTAATCAGAGCAAGCAAAATGGGGGGCAGATGGACTTCCTTCCCTGTTGAAAACCATGAGAAATGAGAGAGGAGGGAAAAGCCATAGGCTGGAATTTCAAGACCTGTGTCTTTTTAATAAGATTATAAAAATCAAAGATTTTTTCAGTAAATAAATATAATCCTGACAGTAATCAAAACAGCTGCATGAGTGCAACATATTGCAAATTCATTTGAAGATGAAATTCCTTGCTAATAGAAAAAAATCACCACAGCATTTTGGCAGGAAAATCTGCACCAGGTGAATACAGCACCTACAGGAATTCCATTTTACTTGTAACAAGCACAAGAAAAAACAACTTTCTGTACAACTGCGTTTCTGTGAAAGAAATCACTCTAACAGAGGCTGAGACCTCCTGAGAACTGCTGTTTTCAGAGCAGATGAGTCAAGCTCCTCAAAAGAAAGAGAGCACAGGTGACCATAAGCAGCTCTACTTTTTAAAATTTCTATCCAGCTGCAAAAGAAATACTCATCTGCCAGCATTTAAAATACTTCTGTGCTGGAGTGATGGGATGGAATATCAGATCTGAGCTTCATAAGGAAGGAGGCAGAAAAAGAATATATTGAAAGAAAGAGAGCAAAGAAGACTCCAAAAGAAAACTCTTGTCCTGAGCATTTCTACATACTGCAGCCCTTGGCTTTAGAGCTAACTTACCACAGCAGCATTTGCCCAGGATCCCATGGAAAGGAGCTCACTCCTTCCTTCCTTCCTTCCCAGCTGCAGTTCTGCCATGGATCAAAGCTGAGCCTGTGCACTGTGAGCTTTATTCCTATTTCCCTGATGCTTTACATCAAAACACACAGAATGCAAACAGCAAAAGATCTGCAACACACCAAGGCACTTAAAGGGTATTTCTTGTTGAGAATCAGTGTACTGTAAGGATTTTGAGACTCATTATACAATAAGGAGAAATAAAGATGTTCCTCTCCATGTAGACGTGAGTACTGGAATCTAGGTCATGTTCTCAAACCAAGTAGATTAAATGGGAATTTGCTAATTGCTTTATTCCATGACAGCCCAACAGGCTTGTGTGGCTTTCAAGGTTTTAGAGAATCCTTAGTTATTGGGAATAACAGACACCAGTAGAGAAAATACAGCACCACAGACCAGGGGCCAGTGCAGGGACCTTGCCTGCTCCCTTCAGCCATGCTGTGTATGCACCACCTTTCCCAAAAGACAGCAATGGGCTGAGCTCTGCTCTCACACACAGGGCACTCTCCTAAATCTGTGCTGGAAGCAGCCTGGGAAAACTGCAGAGCTCGTTGGAAGCACGTGGCAGTGACTGAGGGAAAGGAGTGTTGATCATTCTGTCCTCTTGGGTGGATGTTTCTCTCTGCTGAGTCGTGACACTGTTGAAAAACCCAACACAACCAAACAGAAGCTTTTCTTTGGACTCCAAAGAGAATTTGGAACCAACTGTTCATTTGGAACAGCAGTAACACCAGCAGTTCTATCTCTGCTGGAACAACAAATTTATCTTCCCAAAGCTGATGCAGTGGTTGTTGCTTGAGATCTTCCAGGTGTTCACGTGAAAATATCCTCACCTGCAGGTCACACACATCTGCTAAAGATGACAAATGGACAAACCTGTTTCACCTGCTTCCCTCCATAAAAACATGGTCCTGGCTTTACATTATTTACAAGTAGGTTGTTCTTATGACACGAGAGTGCAGAGAATTGATGGTCTGTACCCCACCTGTCCTGCTGCAATGGTGCCCAGCAATAGATCCATTTTTGTTCTTTCCTTGGGAAGGAAGTAATTCCAGGGCATTATACACCCTCTGCATGACTAATGAACTAAAGAATGGCTTCTAGAAAGTGATCAGTATTAATGTAGTATTAATTATAGTGTGTAAGTTTTTTCCTCTCTGTGATTCTCTTGCATCCAGGCTGGCCCAATCAAATCCTGGTCCCCACACACAACCTCTAGAGGAGAGGAGATGCCATTTACCCTCAGAGCTCTGCTTTTACACACTTTTACTTGAATAGTAATGATTTTTTATATTTTTTTTTTGTTGTTGTTGGGGGGGGAGGGGGGTGGTGTCTGTATTTTAAATTATTTATTTATTTATTTATTTATTTCTTCTGTAGAATTTATTGTTTTAAAATATCAGCCAGGATTCTGGTAAAGGGCATCTCAAAGCATCCTGGTATTAAGTGCTTGGCTGCAGCAAGAGAGCCTTTGATGACAGTTACATATATCATTTCTCCCACAACATATTCAAGGAGTTGCTTCTTCATACCAAACAAAACTGTAAATGTAATAACAAGTGTGAGTGTGCTATAAATACACAGCTTGGGTTATTTTGGTCAGGGCCATTCCATTATCTGTAATGACTCCAGCTGTCCCAAGGACAATGTCACACACCCTGCATCCTTCTGCTATGTCATCAGAAGGAGCAGATGTACTGCACTGGTACTGATTGCTTTGAAGTGCCAGGCTAGGGACAGGTGCTGGATTCTACACAGGCTTGTCTCAGTACTGGAAAAATAAGGATGAAAATACAGGTCTGTACCCTGGGGAAGGAATTGTCTAAGTAACATGGGAAGTGTGAAAATGCTGGAATTCCAGAACCACCATGCTAAAAGGAGAGGTGGGTTTTTAAAAATAATGGAATTCCCAAATAGGTTTCAGAATAATATTACTTTGAATGCCTTTTAATAGAGGAGTACAACTCCACCACTCCAGCACCTAAACCCTTCCAACAAATCACAGGCAATTAAGCTGCTAGATCCTAAGAACTACTCTGAGTTTGTTTCTGTACAGGACTATGCCCAGGCTGAAATCCTTCCCTGTAAAACCAAACCTCCTAGAAAATAGAAGCAGCCCAAAACCAGTCTGCATGCCAATAATGAATAATTTCCTTTTACATTACTGAAAACAGACCAACAATGCTGTAATGTCCCAAAGTTGTAACTGGACTGATGGCACCATCTCTAAAACCCCAGAAAAGCCCAGAGGCCCTGTTCCATCTGAACCCTGTGGGAACTTTGTAGCCATAATCCAACCACGTTTCTCACAGGCTCTTGGGATCAGGAGTTTTTAAACCATGGAGTGCACTGACACTGCCTGCTCCTGGCTGTGCCATGGGTTTTCCCTGGATGTATTCACTGATGCCCTAATGCTCTGTGAGTTTTGGTTTATGCTCTCCAGCTAAAGACAAGCATCAAGAGGCATCACTTTCTCCAAGCCCCCTTGACTCTCTTTTTGAAGGACTCCTTGTGTCTTTGTGTCTCTGTGTTTCTAATCCCTCTGCTAAATGTATCTTTTTTTGGAGAACTTCTGGAATTCATTATCACTTCAATGTTATGGTCTGTCCATTAGCAGACAGAGATGTCCCAGCTATAATTTTGGATGCTGAATTACAAAAAGAAAAATAAAAAAGGAGAAAAAAAAAAGAAGCCTCAATTCTATTGGGATCTTTTGGAGTTCACAAAAAGTAGGTACCAGGAGAAAGAGTTTCCTAGAGTTCAGCAATGGGCAGCAGGATGAGGTAATGCAAATGCACACTGGGACATGCACTAGGATGTATAGGAAATACATCCACAGAAATCTGAAACCATAAATGTTTAAATGAGCTGCATGCACACATATTCACTACCATGGATATAGCAAATGTAAGAGCACTACAATAGGCTTTTTTTTTTTAGAGTAAATTTGGTATTTGCCTTTCTGGGTGGAATTTGGCTGTTTCCTCATGTTGGTGAATGTAGTTGACACAGATTTGAAATGTTTAAATGTTGCATGTTGTTTCTTGTGTGGTATTTTGCTCCCAGCTTTGGTTTGCCTTAGTCTCCTTACACACTGTCACAAATGGATTAGATGTATTAATAAGGAGTGAGAGAGGCACTGCCTCTGAAGTGAGATGAGATTTCACTGAAAATAGCCTCGAGCAATCAGAACAGTAAGGCTTAAAAACCTTGAAGCCTAGATTTAGGTTCCTAAATAAAACTTTTATGGCCAAGTGTCCTAAAGATTTGCAGAACAACTTCAGAGGGTGCTTAGCATTTTGTCTCAATGCCTAAATATAAAGTTCAACATCAGGTATTCACATCTGCAAATGCTGTCCTCACATCTTCAAATCTGTGAAAGATGGAAGTACTCCAAATAACCTGAGGATGGAAGAAACAGAGTGAAAAGCCAGTGCCAGCCAGATCATTTTACTGAAAATGTCTGGGAGATCAAATTATATATTTATATATGTATATATAGAAACAGATTTGATGCGCTTGTTAAGTGAATATAATTTCTGTGAGGAGTTTCTGCTTGAGCAGGATAAAAGCTGCTGAATGTGTGAAATGTCTTAGGGCTTTTAATTCCTTTCCAGAAACACAGATCTTCTGTTCTGTCCTGGTGATGTGGGAGCATGTGCATGATACTGGGGGAGAGCTGATGATTGCAATGGACAGAACAGCCTGTCCTTTCTAGCTGCAGCTCAGGTTCTATATTGGTACATGAAGTTAAGGAGTCTTCTCTCCACAGCAGATGAACAAATAAGTGCTAATAAAGAATGATAAGTTAAGAGAACTTTTTAAATGCTCCGTTTCTTCTCTGGCTGTTAGTTCAAATCTAAAACAAAACCCATCCTCTTGTGTCATTAGGATGCTTTGTTTTGAAGAAAATATTTAATATTTTCTGTAAACCCAGTGAAGGCCTGGACTAGTGAAATGAGAGATTGTTTAATTTATAGAATAAGGTATGCACTAGATCTCAGATTGGAATGGTAAGAGATGGTTAGCTCTTGGCATGGAATGTCTAAACAGGCTTAGAAAAATCATTCCATTCTTCTGGGTCTAGAAGGGTCTAGAGGGTAACTCCTGTGAGGGGCAGCTGAGGGAGCTGGGAAGGGCTCAGCCTGGAGAAAAGGAGGCTCAGCAAGGATCCCCTGACAGGAGAGTGCAGCCGAGGGGGGTGGAGGGTCAGGCTCTGCTCCCAGGGAACTGGACAGGACAGGAGTAAACAGACCCAAGCTGTGCCAGGGGAGGCTCAGGTTGGACATCAGCAGGAATTTCTCCATGGAAGGGGTGGTCAGGCTTTGGAAGGGGCTGGGAGGTTTGGAGTGCCCATCCCTGGAGGTGCCCAGGGACACCCAGATGTGGCACTCAGTGCTCTGGGCTGGAGACAAGGTGGGGATCAGGCACAGCTTGGACTCAATGACCTTGGGGGTCTTTCCCAACCTAAATGATTATATTTCATGATTCTCATTACACTACTTCACTTCTGAATCTCTCTTTTAGGACTGATTCAGTCTGAATTTCTTGCTTACAGCCTCACTGTCACCTGCTCTTTGCTTTTTTCCTGCCTCCTCTCACTGCCATCCTTCTCCCCTGCTCTTTTGCACTTGACAGCCTTTACCTGGAAATATGCCACTTTTCCAGAATTTACCTGTCCATCCATACTGAAGAGGTCCTGAAAACTACAGAGCCCTTTCAAGTAGCTAAACAGCATCTGTGTCAGTACTGACACTAAAGCCCTCTTGGAGTATCTTAAAAATCTATATCCACTGCCCACAGCTTTCCAAACAGAAGCAACAGTTGACCAAATGAGCTCTGTGCACCAATCCTCACCTCAACTTTGGCTACTTCAATTTCAGACATTCAGAACATCTATTCTATTTATCACAGCATAAATCTATTTGGAATTCTGTCTCTGACCACTTCAGAAGGAGTTTTTCAAATCTTCCTGGAAATACAAATGTACACAGGCTGCCCATAAAAATGCTCAGTCTAAACTTCTGCTAGATGTCCTTCTAATACAGTTTTTGTAGAGACCAGGAAAAGTTTTAATTCTTGCAATGGGTAGTGGGGACCTTAAATAACTAAACAAATAATTTAAATAATCCCAGAAACCCTATACAACTTCAGAACTATGAAGGGAAGAAAAGAAATAAAAAGCAAAATGAGGGCAAGATGACAGAAAGCAGCCACTACAGTCACATTCCAAGGAATACTTAAGCTCTAATTAAAAGTAACGTTAAAAATGCATTAGTTGTTAGCAAACAAGGTCACAGGCCCAGCTGCACAAAGCATGTTCACAGGAAATAGAAATCAGCGACAGGGATGTCAACAAAGCCCTTCAATGTGGCCATGGCAGATTATTTGTATTGATTTGTTACAGGCATTTATCTGAATCCAGTCCCTTCATCCTGATGGGATCCTCAGAGAGATTCAAGAAATGTCTTTTGCACTAATTTTAAACAAGATGCTTCAGCAAAAAATGACTCCATCAAAGCCCTTTGTATTTAAACACTGAAATGGAAATCCATGACCCTCTGCTCTGTAGGTCATTTGCACCAGTGGCAGTCTTTGCCTGGCTGAGCCCTGAGTTTCAAACAGTATTACTAAAAGAACTAGGTTAAGAGATGAGGCAAAAAAAGAAAAGTGCATCTTTAGCCAAGAAAAATGTGATGAACAACAAGCTCTGGAAGCAGAAGGAAGCCTGGCCAGTTGTTTTTGTTTGAGACAAATTCAAAGGAGAATATTTCTTGATGGAAAACAGGTCACAGTTACTTCTCTTTTTTACTAGGTTTGGGAAAAAGAAATATTTTCTTTGAAGAAAAGTAAAAGAGAAAAAACTATTTATTTAACAAACACACAGGAAAAGAATAATAAAACTAAATAATAAAAAAAATATCTCGCTGTGGAGAGAGAAACCTGGGAATAAAAGTTCAGTGCTCCTGGGTGTGGCTCCCTCCCGGAGCTGGGACAGCGTCAGGCGATCCTCCTGCAGGCCAGGGGAATGCCCCCAGGGTGGGTCCGCTGTTCTGCTGTTCTGAACAAGCCCAGAAGAGAGAAAAAAGGAACCAAAGTCCCAGAAAAGGAAGAAAGAAACCCCTACGTCTTTCTTCTTTCGAAGAAAAACAGAGCTGAGATTCCACTGGCAAGGGAGCTGCCTCCTCTCCCCTGTCTGCGTCCGTGACCTTGAACTCTTTCTTTTCTCTCTCTCTCAGGCTCAGTTTAAAGACAGAGAATGGCATAAAATTTTCTGGGCATAGGCAGACGATATAGGATACACCAATAAAGGCACTCCAACACACCAATAAAAGAAATCACAGACTGTGTTTTTGTAGACCAGCTTGGGCATTGGTCCTTTCAAGGTATTTTTTTGTTCTGTGAGTTTTCAAGGCCCCATGGAGTAAAACCTTCCATAAAAGTTTTCATAGCTCTCTTTGTAGGGATAAAGATCTTTCAGCAACTTTTGTATTTCCAAAAAAATAATCCCACATTCTTAGCATCCCTACTCCTCCTGATGGGAAGGCTTTAATATGTATCTTTTGCCACCATGTGCCATTCAGGTGTAACAAATGCCTACATAACCAAACATCCTTCTACAGCAAATCTTCTGAGTGTTGTACCTAACCATTGTGAGCCACAGCAAACACTTTGTCTTCTCCAGGAAAAAGAGATCTTCCATTTTTTCCACTTACCACCATCCCCCAGATCTTCCTTTGCCTGCTTCGCACTACACTCACTAATTTGTTTTTAATGAATTGCTAACCAAATCAGAGGGAAAATTGTAGTTTGTTTTGCAGTATGATGAAAACGCTGGTTTTAATCTCTCTTCATGGTAAAAAATGTGTTTGCTGCTTTAAAGTGCCAGGTTTAATCACAAAACTTTTAGAGCAGTTTTTTAATAAGTCCTGGTAAATTTGCCAGGATGAGAGTATCATCTGATAAACGTATTCACCTAATGCCAATTAAGCCTTTATTTAAAATTTAGGTTAGAGAAATAAATGCTGAAATCTGTAAAATTATTGGAATCCCAGCTGTTTGTGTGAAGTGACAACTTGAATGAGCAGAGGCAGCTCAGCTGGGCAGAGCCTTTCCAGCTTTCCAGCCTTTCCAGCCTTTCCAGCCTTTCTGGCCAGCTGGACAGGCAGGTCAGCAGAAGTTAGAACTTTAGAAGCTATTTCTGGTATCGTGCCAGGAGGAAAATGGACCTGGCTCCTGCAAAACTAATGAGTTGAAGTATGGCTTTTGTTCAGATCACTGAGTCCTCCAGAGACCTTAATTACAGAGGGACAGATCTTCAGGATCAATTATGGAGATTTCAGTCCACAGTGACAAAACTCCCCTTTTTAAATCTGGTATACCTTTTTAAACTTGGTATTTCTTTTGCAAAAGCCCAGGGCTGACAAGTTCCCTGCAGTGCTGCAGGGAGAGGTGGAGCAGTGCCTGGGCTTAGTGAATAGTTCAGTTACTGAGGGACTTCCCTCAGATGGGCACATTCAACTACTTCTTAAATGTCATTCAAACTGAGGAACCAAAATGAATGCCCAGACCCTGAATCTGTCTGCAAATGTCCTTCTCCCAGCCATATGTACAGGGCATGCCACACAAACCCTTGAGCTGCTGCAGAATTCCAAAGCAGAAAGAGCCAAGATCTTTTCTTGGGCCCTGGAAATGCATCTCTACCTTTCCTCCTGTATTTCCAGACAGAAAGCCTGCTGCCCTACTTATCCTGGTGTGTTTGATGCAAAAATCCTTTGTCTCCAGCCTTACAGCTCTATCAGGGGGAGCCAGGGAGTCTGAATGCTCAGTGTTTAGTGAGTTGCCCTTCACACTATTCCCAGGAAAGGTCAAGCAAGTGTGGCCTTTGATAAGTATAACCAGACAAGTAACACTAAGTTAATCAGTTCCTAATGGGTATCATCTTGTGCCATCATTAAAAATTGGAAACTGGGTGTGAAATGCAATCAAATCATAATTCTAATAATTTAATTCTGACTTTCCCAAAGTTGTTTGCAAGGCACACAACTGTGGCCACGCATTTCAAAAAGTCATTGAGACAGCCTTTCCTTTTTGGGGTTAGTTTTGCACTCACCTTTGTGAAGAATGTTTTGGTGCTTTATTAAAGGAGACAGTGAGTGTTTTTGTGGCAGCAGCTCACAAGAAGCCCTGATGCTTTTCTGCATCCTTGCACATCTCTCACTGGCATGGCTGGGTGCAAGGAGAGCAGGGGATTTGCTCCAGGGAAAAAGTCCAAATTCTTGCAGGACAGCTCTGATCAAATCAACCACTTGAATATTTGCTCCTTCCCTCTTTGTCTTCCCAAACCAAGTCTTAGTTAAAGTTTGGAAGATCTAGATAAGCTAGCATTTTTTCAGCTATATTGCCAAAACACAGCTATGGATGACAGAAAATGCTGTGGGAAAGCATCTCTGAGCTTGGAAGACACTGGGAAACTCTGGCAGTGTTATGGGAAAGCTCAGTCACTTGAGATTTCTAGACATAAGTTTAGATACACTTTAAAACACTGAGGGTGCAGCAAAGAAAGAGGTAGGACAGACTCAAAATGAACAAACTCAGTCAGGATCAAGAGAAACAACCTGGAAGCTCAGTAAAAGCCTGAGGAAAGTGAATTGCTGTTCAGCATTAGAGACTGGAAAATACTTGATTCAAACTGAGCAAACTTTAGGTAAAGCAACAGGAAAGGTGGGATAATAGGCCCAGTTTGATTTAGAAAGAATCAAGATCAAAGTTTCACTAAGACAGAGAGGAAAAAAACACCACGTTTTCCTCAAATAACTTCTTCCTCAAAACAGCTCACCTACAGCTAAGAATATCCAGGGCAACGTAGATGAGTGTATTAGAAAGATGCTACCCAAGGTCACAAGCATGAGAAGAACCTAAATAACTGACTGCAGAGTCTGAGCCTGGAGTGAGAGGACACAGAACAGCTTCAAACTGACAGGGAGTAGGTTTAGATGAGATATGAGGAAAAAATCCTTCCCTGTGAGGGTGGTGAGGCCCTGGCACAGGTTGCCCAGAGAAGTTGTGGCTGCCCCATCCCTGAAAGTGTCCAAGGCTGGCTTGGATGAGGCTTGGAGCAGCCTGGGATAGTGGTAGTGTCCCCTCTGGGGCCCTCCCAAAGTTTTCCTGCTTGCAGCAATCTGCCTTTGGGAGCAGCTGGTGCTGCTCAGTGGCAGGAGTTTATGCCCTGGTGCTTGTTGGGAGACATGAACTGTGAGATGATCTCCTGCTAAAGCTGGATTAAGAGAGGCTTTGGGGTGTGGTGGGACATGTGGAGCAATGGTCTGGATTCCCTAGACATGGCAGTCTTAGCACTTTTATTTTTCCCCCCTGTACCTTTCTGGAAATTACTGGCTCAAATACCAGGATTATATATCTTGCATTTTGGGGGTTCCAAAGGCACTTCAATTTATTTTTCATATTGCAAGCAGTGCTATTTTAATGAAAAGAGCCAAAATTGAGATTCTGAAGTGTTTGAAACACAGAGCATCACAACAAAATACTTCCAGGAAAGGGCTGACAATCACAGTTGCACAAAATGGGGATTTAACTCTTTTATAGCAGCTTTATAATTGAGCAGTAAAATGAGAGGAAAGTCAGTTTTTCTAAGGAGCTGGCACAGAATATTTAGCTGCTCAAAGGGCTTATTGTAGAAAATATATTTACCAGAGAGAAAATGAAGTCTGGAAAAGAACCAGCTCTGGGCTGAATGAATTTGAAAGGGCTCTTTCATTGCCTATGTAAGTTTAGTCTGTAAATCAAAATTATTGGGGCTTAATTTTTAAATTTTATTTCTTAACTGGGAGGAGGACCTGCTGCTAAAAGAAGCCAACATGGATTTAATGGGCTCGTTTGTCGAAAGCATGCAATTACAGCCTGAGCAAACTGCAGGCAGCACACAGACAATGGAAGCAGGAACCCTCCTGCCCTCCCAGCCACACACAGACACAGAGACTGCACTGAGAGCCACGGAGCTTTACCTTTCTGGAGCTTGGATGCATTGTCCTGTATCCAGCTGAAAAGGTTGGCAAAGTCACAGTCACAGACCCAAGGGTTGCCCTCCAGGCGGATGGTCCGCAGGGAGGGCAGCGCTTCCAGGGCTGCCACGTTTAGGCTCTGTAAGTTATTGTCATTCAATTCTAACACTTGGAGCTGGTCCAGGTTCTCAAAAGCAGCCTCATCCACATCCACCAGGTTATTGTTTCCAAGGCTCAGTTTTATCAGTTTCTCTGCTGATTTGAATATCCCAGCATCGAGCTGTGTTAAATTATTGTAGCTTAAGTCTAAATACACCAGTTTGGTAGAACTGCTAAAAGTGCCCTCTTCTAAAGAGGTGAGGGAGTTGTTCCTGAAGTCCAAATAGACTAGATCTCCATAAAATATAAAGAAGTCAGCAGGTATCGCCTGAATGTTGTTATCAGCTATAAGAAGTTTCCGTACATCCAATGGAAAGGGATTAGGAACACTTGGGAGTCCTTGATCCCGGCAGTCTATGGTGTGGTAGTCCATACAGCTACAGACAGCAGGGCAAAGATGACCCCCAGGCAGGAAAAGCAGGCAGGCAAAGCCAGCAAAAGGCAGGAGGCAGGAAGGAAAGCATGGCAACATCGTCAAGGATCTGAAGGCTGTGATGAGCACCACTTCTAGGAGAAAGACATTTTGCTCAGCTGAGCAGGAGTGCCTGGTACTTGTGTGTGTGTGTGATTGTATCCAGGAGATCACATATCATCACAGATCCGATAGCAGCAGTCTGGAGGGGGAGGGAGGAGAGAGGAAGGGAGGCAAATGTGAGGATTTACATTGCCAGAATATTATGATGCTGTACAGGGTGAGGAAAGCGATGATTGGGTACACGGAGGATCTTTCAAAGGACTCCCTTGCTTTTGTGAGCTAAAAAAAGCCCAGAGTCTGTTTGAATATTTGCTGTAGATTCCAGCAAAGGGGAAATCACACCTGATCCTGTGACTCTGACAGCAACAGCTTCTGCTTAAAAAGCCCTTCAGGTAAAAATCCTGATGAGATCATTTATGTGTTTCTTAGCAGGAGCCTCCATCAAGGTGACCAACAGCTATGGAAATGCAAGCGAGGGTCAGGCAGTGTCCTGGATGCCTGCTAAGGACAGTTTTCCCTTTTATTTGTAAAACAGGGAGCAGAAGGGGTGAGCCCAAAGACAAGGAATGCTGCTTTGTGCTTTTTCTGGATTCCTTAGCTGTTAGAGCAAGACTGCTCCCATTATCTAAATCTGACCCAGTATCTTTTAACCAAGAAGAATAACCTACAGCAGCATCAAGGAATATGGTCTCCAAAATGAGGGGCTTTTCCTTCCTGTTTTAATGACCCAAAAAGCTGCTTCCTACTACAGCACCAATAATGTCTGTTGGGCCACACAAAAATGCAAAATGTGGATCCCATATTTAGCTGGTTAAAACTGAACTGGTTTCTTCATTTTAAGGGGGTCGAAATATTTGACAGCCAATCTGCCTGTCTCCTATGGGACAGCAGAGATGATTTTGCAACAAGGCATATGTGTTTTCCTGACATCCTCAAAGCCACACCCACAAAGACAAGTCCTCAGCCAGATACACACTTAAATTTAACTCCATCCCTCCCTCTTTATGCAGGGTGTGTAAGCAGACAATGGGATTGGAGAGCTGGGGTCACACTTATGGGCTGTGGTGGAAGATTTCTCTAGAGATGGATGGTATTTGGGTATGTGTATCCTGATGAGAAGAGCACAAAGTCAAGCACCTTTGGCAAGCTCATTCTTAAGTCAAAGAGAGGCCAGAAATCTTGATTTAAGGTCATATTTCATAATTGAACTCAGAGTACCTTTGATCCAGAACAGGGGACAAAAATTTCCTTCTAAGACAGCCTTTCCTCCAAGATACCTGTGCCTGAACTCAAACAATGAAAGCAGTATCACTCACCTCTCCCTTAGTACATACCTAGAAACACTGAACTGCTGGGAGGGAACAAAGAGGAAGCCACACTGTTCTCAATAGCACCACTGACAGATAAAGATGAGATGGGCACAGACTGAGAACCATCTGAACACAAGGAAACACTTCTCTTACTGCCAGGGTGGCCAGGCTCCCCAGAAAAGTTGAATATCACCTCAAAACCCAACTGGGGACAGCGCTGGGCAAACTTGCTCTGACTCTGCTCGAGCAGGGGACTGGGCAAGCTGATTTCCAGAGGTCCCTTCCAACCTCAGCATTTCTCTCCACTGGTGTTGGGAAATGAACATGCCAAGGTTTATACCTTTGAGCACCTCTCTCACATTTTGCAACACACCTTGTTTCTAATTCACAGGTCCACCTAAAACCTTGAGACAGTCTCTAGATCTCTCCCATAAAGACACATCCTGCTCCGGGTGCCTTTCATGTCTTAAATTACTTTGAAAACACCACCCAGAAAGAAATGGGCACAGCTGCCTCTATAAATCACCAGGGCAAAGCCCAAAGAAATTCCTGAGGTGATTATTTTAAATATTTACCTTTAAATTACAGAGGAAGTGGCAGTTTGACAGACTACCTCCGATTAGAAAAACCCAAACATGCAAAATAACTCCTGTGGTCAGGATTTGTTGAACTGGCATCAACAAGTAACTGCAACTGATATTTCTTGTGCAGAACTGATGCTTTTTAAACTCCTAGGGCTGTATCTTGCAAACTATTGCTCCTGATACAATCTACTGGTTTTCTGTCCCTAATTTAATTTAGGCTTTAGGTCAGGGATAAAGATGTTTCTAACACAGGAAAACAGAGCTGATTTGATATCTTTAGAAATGTAATTTTATATGGAGAGATTCAGCTTTCTATTAAGGGCAGGTATTCATGCACAGGAGTTAAGGGTCTCTGTGGCTCCTCCTCTGCAGACCCCCCTTTTTCTATTGAGTGCACGGAATCAGGATGTGACATTTTCATTTCCAAGATGCCTCAGCCTTCACAGATGGGAGACTACAGACAATAAGGCATAATTTGTGAAAGTTCCAAGAACATGTTAGTGGCAGGGGTAGGAAGAGGACTCAGCTTCCCTAAGAATTCTGCCAGCCCTTGCTAAAACTGCCGCTCCTTTCTGTACAGAACAGACCTTCCTTGTGCTCATCTGCTCACCTGCATCCCTTAGCTGTTATCCTTGCACCCAGTGCCACCCTCACAGTGTGTTTTGCACACTCGTTTGCAGCTGGCAATGTCTGCACAGAGCATGCAGAGCTCTCCTGGCTGAGATCTTTACAGAGGGGTTGGCAGGAGATGAGGGATTTACTATCAGGCTCTGGATATTTTGGGATAGGTATCCCCTAGGTTTGTGAAGCATCAGCCCTGCTCCCACAGCACCCACGGAGACAGAGTTTCTCTGCCAATGTGTGACAGCTCTGATCTGCTGCACAGGCCCAGCTGCAGTGCCTGCCATGGGCTGATGACATTTTATGCTGTCTTTGATTTCAGAGACTTTCTTCCTGAGCCATCTTTCTCTGTGTAACATTTCCTGTTTAATTTTGGCTTTTTTAGCTTCCACTTATTTCTGTTTCTCAGCTGTTTTCCTAACAGCACAGAAATTATCTTGAATCTTTTTGAAGGTTTATTCACTTGCCAAACATTTTGTGCAGTTTTGACTAGCAGAAAGAAGGCAAAGCTTTCTATCTAAAAAGTATTAAAGCTTTACTTTTTAAAATCATGTATTTGCATCAGTCAGTGACAGCAACCTGGGGGTTTGGCTGTGATGTGCTGAATGTACAGCTCCCTCTTGTGCCCTTGGACATTGGGCAGCCACAAATTCTCAGCTCCCTTCTGGTGAACTGTTTTACCATATTTCTACAGCAAGTTTTACCATATTTCTACAGTTTACCTGTCTCTCAGGTTCCCTTCTTCCTCTTCTTCCAATCTTTTCTGATTGAAAGAAACCCCAATCAGTATAAGAAAATAAAAGACATAAATCTGTGGTGTTCTTATGTGCTTAACCGACACTGGTAAACCACAAAAAAACCCTCAGAAATAAAGGGTTTTTATAATTTGTACTTCTTCAGTGCTCCCAAGAAAAGGTTCACAGCTTTTCCAATTTTTTTCATACTTCCACTATGAAATTTTAGTTCATACAGGTTTGGAAAAGGACAAACTTCCCAATTAGAAATTGATGCCCAACAAAAAACCCAAATAGACTTCTTCCACACAGGTGGGATCCCACATTGATTGAATTTTGACTGTCAGCTGATTTATCTGTGATTCTGCCTTCCAGGCTCCTCTAACAGGACAGGATGGTTTGAAAATCATGCTTGTAAATCAGGGTAACAATTCCAGTTCCAGTTCTAACTGTAGAGGATTTTGTTTCAAATACTTCTGTGGAGAACAAGGAAGGAAAACCAATTTCTCTCCACACGTCCCAGTAGCAGGAGTTGGATAAGCACAACAATAGCCAGGCTTTGGACTAAAAACAATGATATGGATTTCCATTCTTTAATTTTTTATTCAGGATACTAGCAGGAGAAACCTTGAAAATAAAAGGCAGTGACAAGCCACACTGGTGTTGGATCCTTAGCATGCTCGCAGTACTTACCACATCAAACAGCAAGAAACCAAGAGGAAAAATACTCACTTCTGACAGAGTTTCCATCTTTCCCTTGGAAACTTCCATCACTCCCCTTAAAAATGCTCAGAACTTCCCCAAATAATTTGAGTAAAGGAGTTAAAAAGGAAGAGCAATCACCGTGCAGACACACGTGAAGGATTCGGATCTCAGCCAGTAAATCCTTCCTTACAAGAGACTCAGACTGAAAACTGTCCATCCTCATGCACATTTTTGAGCAGCTAATTGAGCATATTTTTCCATGAAGGAAGTTATTATTCCAGGCTTATGCTTCATTGAGTTAAGGCACATGTCATGGCCAGGCTGCAGTACCAGGTGCACAGAATGATGGCAGAGGGTTTTCCTCCTCATTATCAGACATCACAAGGTGTCCTGGGCACCACTGCTTGAGCCTGAGTGAACAACAGCATGTTAATCAATTCAGCAAGCACTGAAAGCAAGTGCTGAGCAGCATCTCTAAACAGAAATCCCATTTTTATTCAGGTCTTTACCATTTTGGCTTTAGTGTTGGGTTTTTTTCTTCTTTAGAGAAAAATTTTCCCCTGCTCTGACCAGGCAGTTTTATGAATGCAGCCAAGGGGTCCCTCTGGGCAGTTTTCCCTTTGATCTTCCATCTAAAAAGAACTGAAAAAGCAAAAATCTTAAAACTTATGAGATAATTGAAACTGTGAGCTGAAGCTTTGTGTTACACCTGCCCAGTCCTTCTCTGCTGCTGTGCCAGTGGGAGGGAAATTGCATCAAAATTAATCAACGTGGCAGCAGCAATGATTGAATCTGAAAACTTCAGACCCTGCAGTTCAGCAGCCAAATGAGACAAGCCTAAACCCATCAAAACTTCCATCATCTGCCCCAGACAGCATGGCTTACCCAGAGGTGGTCACTCCCTTATTGCAAAGCATTTTCAGTCACTAAATGCAGTCAGAAGAGATAGAAGAGTGTGAATTATATTTCCTTTTTCCCTCAGGAATGAGTTTGTATCCAGCTGCTGCAGTGTCTACTTGCTTTCTATATAGTTTATGTACTGGTCTAGAATCACCAGAGCTTTAAGCAAATTAAAGGCAACCAAAAGTCCTCCTAAGTTGCTGAGAGATATGCTCACATTTATCCACTGCTAGTGATGTATGGAATGAAAGGAAAGGTGGCATCAGGATTCCTCTCAAATCACAGAATCACAGAATCATCTCAGTTGGAAAAGACCTCTGAGGTCATATTTATTTGGTCAGATTTACCAGTGGGTCTGTTGAGATATGAAAAACCTCATGGACATCAGATGTCCAAGATATTTTAAAAGCTCAAGAATTTCTCTACTAAAAATTATATAAGAAATCCAATACAGGATTTGTTGAGGAAAATTTATGAAAGTCAGTGGCTTTAAAGCTGCACCTGGAGCAGAACATAATGATCATATCTGAAACTTGTTCCAACCTGCACCTTTTTCAAGCAGTGAAGCTGAAGACAGAAGGAAGTTTGAGCAAATTTTTAATGCCTCAAGATACCACAAAACTTAATCGAGCTCTGACACAAAGTTTAATAGACTGGATTTTTTAACCCATGATTGCTATCACAAACATGGTCTGTTTGCTTCAAAAGACAGGAAACTAATAACCCTTGGGAACTTCTCTCCTGCCCTGCTGGAGGGAAGAACTGCTGAACAGCCACCAGAGCACTCGGAGGCTGAGCAGAGGGCAGAGCATCACAAAGGAGAGTGCTCCAGCAGAAAGGAGGCAAGTTCTCCTTTGCTGTGAGGAAGGAAAAACAGAAATTATTTTGAAATATCTGCAAACTGAGTTTGTATTCTTTCAGCATGAAGTGTATATCTGTAACTTGTCCTCTGTGCTGCCTAGAAAACATCTTGGGGAGTTTGCTCTGTTCTAAGGAACAGCAAATTGATTTACAGCAATTAAAGCAGTTAACATTATAAATAATATTTATAAAAATGCCACATGAACATTGTCTGAGTATAAAGCCCCCCCAGATCATGAGGTCTGCAAGACACACCAGACACTATAAAAACCCTCAAAACCCAAAAAAAACCCAAACAAACCCCTTAACAAATCAAAGAGCCCCAAAACAAACAAACAAAAAGAACTCAAATTAATTTTTTGATTAACACAGTAACACTGATGGGCTAAATTTTAGACCAAAGAGGATGGTGCACTTGAGAGGATTTTATGCAAATTAACACCAAGCATACACCCAGCAAGAAAAGTTCCATTTACAAAGGCAGTGATTTAATTGGAGGTCAAGGTCTTTTAGTGACTCCTCACTCTGCTTTGATAAAGGAATTTCACGAAGACATTCTGTGAAATTTTTGCTGCAGCTGTATTTATTTATCTTATGTGTGGTACAAGTTATTCACAACAGGAGTTAAAAAACAGGCTGGATCTTCCAGACCTTTTTTGTAATGCAGAGAAAACAACCCCAAGAGTCATTAGTACTTCCTTCCCTTCTCCCTTATTGATGGTTGCTGCCTGCACTCCATAGATTTAAATATGCAGAAGGCATGGTTGTGTCAGTGGGAATTCCAAGCATCAGCTGAGAAGCAGAAATAATGAAAATAATTATTACACCCTTCTCTGTTGCCCTTTACCATAAAAATACTTCATGAAAAATATAATTAAGTTCTTAAAAGATCAGACTACTTTCAAAATAGGACTTGAAAACTGCCCTTTAAAATGCATCTCACACTCATTAAGTTATGTGCACCATTCCTGAAATGCACAATTTCATATTTTACAGGTTAATTCTGGATAATTGGGTTTCTGCAAAATCACTGCACAAAAATGCATCCATCTCTGCACTGGAAACATAGATCACTCAGGAATACAAAGGGACAACCAGCAGTAGATTAGGACTTGAGGCAAGTTGAGGAACATGAGATTTGGCACCCTGTTCAAATGGAATAAAGTGAGAGGATGAGAGTGTGCAAAAGTGTGTTTGTGTGTATGTGGCCAGGGGCCCTTACACTTGAACTTCAGAGCTCTTTCTGTGGACAGATCTATCATCCTTTTTAATGCTGTATTAAATAAATCAAATTCCCACTCTAAATTCAAGAATTCCCAGGTTCTTTTATAGCACGTGGAGAACAAACCCAAACAAAATGGTGACACAGATCCTTGAACCAATGGGGTGAAATCCCCTGGTGCAAAGGACTTGTTTCTACCTTTGAAGTATAAAATAAATGTTGAAAACGCCCCCTGCACTTTACTGTATGCAAAAAAATTATCTTCCAGATGACAAAAACTCGTTATAGTTCCCATATATATAACTGAGGCACCCACAGTCCTGTTCATGGCAGATGATCCCAGTTGTTCACTTATCTTCACTCTAAAGGGATATTTTTATCCCCTTAAAAGTTTCCCTGGCTGTGCAGAAGTTGAGTGTCCCTCGGGGAGTGCAGCAGACTTTGACTTGATGCCTTCTGACATCTCGCTGGCCCTGTTAATAAGCTGGGTGAGATGTCAGGTGGAATCTCATCAGCGAGGGCAGCAGCGCCCGAAGGAGCTGTGTGGAGCCCCCAGTGCTGCCTCTGGAGCTGCTTTTCACAAACATGTTGATAACCAACACTAATTATTACAATGAATAGCCTTCATGATTACCTCAGAAACCACTCACCTCACTGGCAACAGTCTGGGGGGGGCTTCTCTGGTACTTGGTGATATAAAAATAGCCTCCCAAATATTATTGCAGTCCCAGTTGGAGTGGTGCAAGCTGCTCTGACACAAGGTTCTTCAGCCTGTGTGCTGGTACTACAGTGGCACATAGTAGTTTAAATACTGGAACTTCAGTAGGACCCTTGGTATGGGGAGGTGGAGGTGCCTTACCACCCAGGAGTTGTCCCACAGTGCCCTGTGCCTGTTTTATGGCTGTAATTAATGTCTAGATAAACTCCTTCATACATCTGCTTACATTGTCTCCTATAATTCTGGGGTCTGCCTCATTTCAAAGACACTAAAGCTGAGTAACATCACCAAAAGAAGGCAAAACACAGAATTTCCTCTCTGGGGAATGTTAGTGAAGTTAATGGGCACTGTGCAGTGTTGTAGTCAGGCATCACGACCTGAGATAGTTCTACATCTTTTTCTTTTTTTCTTTAGTAGCATCAAAAATAAATCCATCTCACAAGAAAGGAGTAAGTGAAGTCTCTTAAATCTCAAATTTGAAGGGAACATAGAAGAAAAAGTAAGTTTGCTTCAGGCACTTGTAAATTTTTCAGGAAGCTAATGGTGCAAAAAAGGAATATGGTAAAAATATTGTCCACGTGGTATCATGTGGAGTGCACTCTCCATCTTCTCAGGCAGTGCTACAGGCAAAATGACATTTATGGGATAGTGGAATGGCTGCAGACTAAAAGTAGAAAAACCAAAAATGTCTAACAAAACATATTCAATAAAAAAAAAAAAATTGAAAATTACTTTAGTTGTATTGTTATTCTTTGGTTCCTAAAGTTAGGACCATTCCCTTCACCAGAATGATGTAAGAAGTCACATATTATCCAGAAGAGCAACTTTCCTCTGGCTACAATCCCTGTCAGGTATTACAAGCTATTCCATGGGATGGTCAGAGGAACAGCTAAAAATTGTACCAATGAGAAATGTTTAATGTCCAGTTTTTGAGTAAGATGAATCAGTCACTTTTGATGCTAAAAAAATGTCATCCAATAAAGGTTTAGTTAATGCAAATATTCATGAAAGCCTAATGATTTTTAGTTTGTTTTTAGACTTGTCACTTTTCAGAAAATCCAGTTTACTGCAATATTGTCACTGATAAGGTGGCACTGGGTATGGCTCAGAGCAGACACCTCATTGTTCCTTTTCAAAGCCCTCTCTGCTCCTGTGGGATGTGGATATTCCCTGCAGTGACAGGAGCCCAGGCAGGAGGAGGCAGGGGCACCACTGAGCCAAGAATTCCTGGTGAGCTCTTGGGAAGATTTATGTGCACACAGTTTTATGCAACATAAATATTCTATACATTAATGAAGTACAGGTCAAGCTCCGTGGATACACATTCTGAGGTAAAAAAAAATCCATCTCAAAGCCAGAGCTTGACTTACACTTAGAGTGTGATATCTCAGGGCCTCAGTTTCCCCTTTTTTAAACAGGGGAAGGAGTAAAACTGCTCTCAGACTTATGGGTCATAATATAAGATATTTAGATCTAACTCACTCATTTTAGGAGTAATCTTGTTTGCTATGAAAGATATTGAATTATCTGTAGTGCTTGCAGGTGATTAAAATTGTTAATATTCTTTGTACTTGGTGTACATCTGCCTACGCCTACAAATCCATGAATCATGGTCCTCTAATTCAGTTTCCTGCAGTGAAAGGAAGATACCATTAACATTCCAATAAAGAAAAACCTTCTTAATTCACTGCTTATATTTAATGAATTGATTTATAGAATAGAGACAGTGTTGGCACTGGAGAGAGAACCTGCAATACTTATTTCCACTCCTATCTACTGTATAACCTTGGGAGAGTCACCAGAGTGCTCAGCACCTCAGTTTCCCCACCATTTCATATGGAAATAACTCGAAGCAGCAACAGGATGGAGCTTTAAAGTTAAATGATATTCACTGCAAAAGCTTTCAGCATTTCCATGTTAAAAGGCCCTGGATTTTAAATATTTATTTTTTACCAACACAATAGTGCCTTGATCTGAAGATGTGTGTGGATGGCTTGGGGCTATTAAAGTGCTGAGCAGGCCTCCAAGAGCGAAGCTATCTCCTTCTCCTTTGTGAACCAGGATTAGTTTATGCAAGACAGGTCTTGAAAATACCGAGCAAAGCATAAAACATTCATTCCCTAATTTAAAGCATGAATTAACTTACCCCTTAGATAGGAAAATCCTGAATTTAAACCTTCCCTTTTCTCCCTGGACCGACAAGCTGCTGTCATACAAAGTGATCCCAGGCAGTGGTTTGAGAAGTGCAAAGATAAGGTCTATCTTTGTGAACTCCTTTTAATTGTATTCCTCAAGGTCCACCTTCTCCTCGCAGACTGGCACTATGCATTATCAAGTCATCATTTCATTTTATCCAGACATAAATGATTTATAGTGTAGTCCAGAGAAAAATCAAACTCTGAATCTGGGCATTGTTTTAACTATGATGAAAATTCGTTAAATTTTTTGGTATCGTCTGTTGCTCTTGTTTCCCTTGCTATGACACTGATTCACTTCATTCGTCAGAAAAACTGTGCAATATTATAAACATTTGGCAGAAATGTTTATAAATCCATGCTCTTAGTCTAGTATTTCTCCTAGACAAAGCATTTACAGGGGCAGCTGAGACCCTTTGTTAAGCTCACTAGGATAGAATTTCATTTTAAGAGATTGCAGTACATGGTTCAGTGACACGTCAGTGCAATGATATGTGAATGAGTCCAGATTCTGCAAAATAGCTGAAATATCCATGATCCCTGTCCTCATTTCAATGCTTGGTGGAAATTTTTTAGTGGAGGTGCACTTTGCTCCTTAATGAAATTCTCTGGATTGCTGCTCCCTGTTGATGTGGCTGCCAGTCAGAAGGTGAGCTGGGGTCACCATGACTGTCACTTGAGACAGTTCCTGGTTTCTCTGCTGAGATCACTCTGCCTTGTTTCTCTCACCAAACCATGCATTTCCATCCCCATCTGGACACGTAGCTGAGGTGGAAAACAATGCTGATGTTTGAAGATGTGGCAAAAAAATTTCAGCTCAAACCTTACTTGTCTGGAGCATATTTCTCAGTTCAAATTCCTCACCGGGATTAGAGAAGCGGTGGAATCCAGCCCTGCACTGAGGGAATTTCATCCCAGCCAGGACCTGTGAACATCTCACTCCCTCTCGTGGCCGCAGGTACTATGGGAATGGGCTCTTTCTGTTTATTCACTTGCATTGTTTGCAGATAAATCTCAGTTACACTCAGGAAGGGCCACTGGAAAACACCACTCTGTACTCACTCTTTCCCCATATTCCTGCATCTCCATCTCCACATGGACCTGATTTTCTGTCCCCCCCTTCCCTCCCCCATTTGAAACACAACTATTCTTTCCACCAGCCTTTGTTCATTTGTGCACTTCCTCCATCGAGCTGCTTATTCTTGGGAACATCCTTGTACACAGAAAAGGAAAGAAACCACTTTATTTTATATGTGCTTCCTCCCTAAATTCAGAGTTGAAATGGGAGTTTTTCACTGAACTTCATGTGGGTAGTATTTGTCATTTATTCCTCCATGTGCATTTCATTTCTTCTCAAAGACTCACGAGTTCATTCAAAGAGACAATTAGTCATTTAATGAAGAACTGGCTGTGCCTGTATGCAGTGTGTGCCTTGGTCCTTCTCCCTGTAAATCCAGGCAAGTCCTGCCACACCTTGAAGGTGCCCAGACAGATCCTGGCTTGGCTTCAAATAATCCAGGGACTGTCCCAGGGTCTGCTGAAATTCCCAGTAGGTGTGATCTCAGTCCCCTTGTCAGGATTTCAACATCTCTTGCTGAACTTCCAGCACACTATGACAATGTGTATTTAAAAAAATTAGGGCATGTAAATTACTGCTGACAGGCATTTGCTTTATCTGTATAAGCTCACTATCAAAGCAGCAAAAGCCTCTGAAAGTATTAACAAACACAGAGGACCATTCTGCAATAACTGAGACTGGGTACACAGTCAGTGTGCTTCCCCCCTTCTGGCTCCATTGCTGTGTTGTTTTCCTTATATAACTGTTCCAGTTAAAAACACTACTGACCTAAGAAAACCTACTCCAAACTTATAATTTTTTGTTAAATACATGGTGGTCAGTGACAGGTTTAAAAGTAGTAAAGGGTGAGCATTCCATATTTAACTCTGAGTCACTCCATTGTATGTCACGCAGAGACAGCTGCTAGCAGACTTTGAGAAGACTTTTTCTGGATAAAGTACTCACTGACAGAAATCCCAACTCCAGGGTGGCCTGAGGAGCATGTCCATTGCCTACAATTAGCTCTTAACCTGTTGAACTCCTTGTGTTTTCAGGACTGTATCCCTGAGAATTTCTCTGTATCTGGAGAAAGCCTCATTGAGGAAGCAGCTGAAAGCTCTGCTCCAGGGTCTTTCTAAACAACCAGCACTCATATGCTCTCGAGAAGGGCACTGCAGACCATCTACCAAATGTCTCCTGCTTCCTTCACACCTGCGTTTTGCTTCAGGTGGGCAATGGTGTTACCTTAAATCAAAAACACAATTCAGGTTTTTGTGTTAAACAGCTCAGATTCATCTGCTTCTAATGAAAAACCTTAAAATACGAACAGAATCCAGTTTCAACTTTGAAACTTCAACATCAGATGACAGACTTTGAAATGTCATAGAGAAATCTTGACAGTTTACATAGACCAACTTGCTCTATATAAAACTACTGTGAAGCCCTCTCTGCCCTTTCCCTCCCCCAGCATATCTTAATCAGTTCCTTGAGGACTGACTAAATGCCATCATGGAGAACAGCAACTTTTACAAAGAACATCTACCCATAAATCTCAAATGAAACTATTTAAAGTGTAGAGACTTGCTTCTTTCTCTTTAAATGCATTTATTTTGAGAGTCAATTCAATGGATCTAGATTTCCTGGCTAGGATGGCACCTGGCTGCCTCAGAATTTATCTCTCCCCATCAGCTTCCTATACAGCCTGGAGGCACTGACTCACTGTGGGCCCATTTCTCAGATCCTAAAATACTTTTGGTTGCTTCTATGCCCCATAGATTGGAGGGCTGGTTTGTAAACACTGGTATACATTGATTTTGGTGAGACTGATTTATATCAGCTGAAAATTCAGCCCCATCTCTAAAGCTGACTGACAAATATCATCACTATTGTAGCTCAAGGACTCCAACCTCAAGCATTGTTGCAATTTTCTCATTCACAGTCTCTGTTCCCCACATCTGACAGCTTGGGCTGCTCACAGCTCTGTGCATTTATTACACTGTGAGGAGCACAGATGGTCAAGGGACAGGGTTTGATTTATAGCTGCTTATCTTAAAAAAGCTGCACAACATGCATATTTGAATTTATCAATACTGAGACCAATCTCTTCCTATGGGACACATTTTACTTTTCATTCTTTTATTAACAAGTCTGACTTCACATCACAAGTGGTGTCCCTGTCAGTCAGGAAAGCCTGCCTGAAACACAGACAGGGTGAAGCAGCACCTTCCAGTTCTCCCATTCCCTGACACCTGCCCAGTGAAAAACTTAGCAGCTAGAGGCTACTAGGTGTTCTCATTTCTAGCACTCCAGAAATCAGGAACTAAACCCACAGTGACTCAAACCCAAGAGCTATGACCAAGTGACACATCTTTAAGGGCTGTGCAAATCAGTGACAGGATTTGACCTATAACAATTTGGGAAAAAGGGAAGGTAAAAGTAATTCCTGAAGGCAAGGATGTGGGGTTCTGCAAAAGTTGCCTGCAACCCCACACAGCACAATGTGCTGGAAGATCATCTCACAGTAAAGCAAAGTTGCAGATAACAAAAATTGGAGCTATCATCTGGGGACTCCTCCTCTTTCAAGTAATTGAGCTTTTCTTCAGACTGAATCGGGTGTTTCTGTATTTCAGTACCTGCCAAAAAGGGTGGGTTTGGCTGCAAAGGGAAAACAGGAAATGGCTTGAAAATTAATAAAGCTTGCAGAAAACAGCTTTTATGCTTCTGACCAAATATTGCAGGGCCCACAGCTGCCCCCCGGGTTCAGAAACAGGAAATTTGGCAACAGAAAGAGACAGTATTTTTTTGAGTTACAGAGCACATTTGTAAAGGATGTCATCAAATGGAATGCTTAATTTACACATTTTGAGTGTTTTTACTGAAAGAGTAGGAAGGGAAAATACGAGTTTACTTTCTATGGATTGGAGATGCTGTAAGATAGAATTTCACTTGTCTGGTGATGATGAATTTGATGGTTCCATGGAAAGAGAAATTTTAGCAGCACATGGAGCTGCACTTTCCTGAGAAATTCTGTAATAAGTCAGGCAGAAGCCAGGACATTCAAATGTGTCCCTATGCTACAACCTCTGCCCACTTGTGAGACTTTGTGGCACAGTAGAGGGGTAACTGGGATATTCCTCTGTGGAGAGATGAGACATTTGTGTTCCCTTCCTAAGGTGTGTTTAGAGAGAATTCATCCTTGTGTGTAACTTTGGTCTACGTGGTGGACATCAAACTGAGTGTGGATGATCAGGTTCCCATCTTATGGGTTATTTACATGAAGTCAAAGCCTTTTTGTGATGGGGGGAATCTCTGATTGAGTTCAACCCCTGGATCCCTACAGTGACACTGACTGAGTCAGGGGAAAACATCCTCCCACAGAGCTTTGCCCGTGAGGCAGAACGCGTTTCAGGATACAGTCACCACTTCTCTACTCCCCCAGCTCTGGTTCATTCCTTGCTCCCACTGAACCAGAGACAGTCTAAGCCTCTCACAAGACTCTGTAAACCACTGGTACAATGAGACGGGAAGAATGGATTATGAAATGAAAACATAAGTGCTGTGTGTACTCAAGACCCTTTCCACCTCCTCTCCTAAACCACAGAGATTAAAAACACAGACCTGCCTGGCAAAAAAAAAGAGAAAGAGTGACCCATGCACTCATATCCTGGCAGTTTGTGGGAATTGTCCTAACACACCCAGACCGAATTACAACATCCCTGCACAGACCTAACCCACATCTCATGACAGCATTGGAGCACATGTGCAGATTCACTGTCAGGCAACACGGACACACACTCAGGTATGTGCTCAGTGCTGTTCTCACACAGGCACAGGACTAAGTGCCTCTTTAAATGCAGATGAATTGTTAAATCAGAACCTGCGAATAACTCCTTTGTTGTCACAGAACTTATTGGTTTAACAGAATTACAAACCAGTGAACCACTGTTTCATTAAAGCTCCTTCATTTGGTACAGTTCAGAGAAAACTGCTCCCTCATCTCCCTGGATCCATCCCCTCTCCCAAGGGTATATTGGCTCCTCTGAAAGAATTTTGTTGATGTTTTCAACCAGAGGGCTCAGCAGTGTCTCCAAGCCTTGATCTCCTTACATAGCAACCTACTGTCCCCACAAAGGCAAGTTCCTGCCCCTGCTGTCCTTCAGGAACAATTCCATCCCAAGAAGACAACTACTGAGACATTTCTAGCTTTTGCTCTCACTTATTTTGCATATGTGGGCACATTTCTTGCTCTTTGTTGCACTTTGATACCGTGATAGAAGCTGATTTTATTAAATTCTTCACAGTTCTATAAATTCATCTGAGGAGTTTTCCTTTCAGGAATAGGCTGAAGAGGCTGCTATGGAAGAAACTATTCCTTATTGGGAAGAATAATGAAAGTATTAAAAAGTGTTGGAGCAGCCACTGGAACTTGGATATCTCCAGTGCCTGAAAGCTCAAGTGCCTCAACTCTATATCCAGAATACAGCATAGTTTAATGGAAGACTTTATTTAATTCAGCAAAAAGCTTCTCCTTTAGAAAGACTTATTCCTAAACATGAGCTAAATTTGTTTATATCAATAATCATAAAAGTAAAAGGCCTTCTGAATATTTTTGAAAATGGAATGAAATTCTAAAAATCCATTCTTTTTGCTCTTGTTGAGAATTTGTTAGCATTTAAAAGTCACTGTTTGTTCCAGTTTGTTTTTCATACCGTACTGCATTAATTTTTTTGTTCTGAATATACATACAGAATTCCAAACATTCCATTCTGATAAGGTAAAAAAGTATTTGTTTCGATCTTTCAAAATAAGTTCCATTAAAACTGACAAACTCCCCTAGCAAGCTTCAGTTTCCTATGAGCAAAATTTCCCCAATAAGCAAACATTCATTTAAATAAATTTGGAGCAGAGTTATGAAGAAATAATTAATCCCAGATTTTAAGATGCTGAAAGTTAGTACATGGCAGTATTTATTTTGCTGTTTCCCTGAAGACAATCAGCCAATATTGCCTGTTGTTTCTTTGAGTTGGCAAAAACTATTCTCATCCTACATTCTTTTTCATCACAAAGAACACAATTATAGCACCATAATTTATAGCTAACAAATTCCTTTGGCACCTATCACTTCCAGAAGAAAAGAAAAGAAAATCCTTACGGAACATGTTGCATTCCCCATCTGCTGCCCTTTTTACATCACTGCTTGTTTAGAATTGTTTTGGGCCTTTACACCACCAAGTGTTGTGGGGTCTTTAATGACAGCTCTGCCTCACATTCCCTGAGCAAAACAGTCCAGCCCTGGTTTAGGAGTTTCTTTTTTTGTTTGACTGGGGGCGGGGGGGGCTTGTGTGTGTGTATTGAGAAACAGACAAAAACCTCTGCCACAAGTCTGTCCCACTCCTCTGGCAGAGGTTATCCTACAACTGTGGGCAGAAAGGAAGTAAATCTATGCTGCTGCTGTGCTGGAGTCTGATGTCCTGGCACTGCAGAAGCTGAGGGAGAAGGTTCCACGTTTCCTCACTCAGCTCTGTCACTGGGACACTTAGTTCACACATGAGCCCTGGTTAACACTCACTACACTCTTAAAGAGATGTAAATCAATAGATTGGCACTTGCCCGAGATGAGGCAAGATTCAGAAATGGATTGATATAAGTCATTGCTCCCCAGGTCCTGCTCAGCCCCAGGTTGTGTCTCACAACCATTCTCGGTGAGCAGAGGTGTCTCCCATGCATGGTGAGGGTATCCAACCTCACACTCCTGCCCTGCAAAGCTGGTGCCCAGACAAGAAAAAGTATTGAATTTTGCATGGAATGTTGTATGGGCTGCACATAATATTGCACATGGAAAAGAAAAATCCTCTGTCTGAAGGGTGGTATCAGCTCTCCAAGGCCAGTGAGCCTGTGGGCAGAGAGAAGCGGCCAAGCACAGCCAGGATGTCACTTGAGGACACAAGCTGAGAGACACAGACACACAGGAAAATTCAGACTGTATTTACTGCAGAATTAAATAGCCTGTCCCAAGAACTATTTCAGTATCCCTAAATGCACATTCAGTACCACACTTCCTTAGATAAAAATGGGGGCTCACTTTGAAATGAAAAAAACATCAGTTCACTGCTGGAAATAACAAGAAAACTGCCCTTAGTGTTGTTTCTTAAGGGTTTTTTAAAGACAGTTTGCAGAAGGGAGGGAACACCTCGCTTTGCCTAAATTCCATTCCCCCTTTGCTAAATAAAAGTCTTCTGAAAGCTACAACAGCTCCTGTAACTTTAAACCTGAGCTGAGATCATAATTTTGGTCCTGACCAAACAGCGTGGGGAGGGCGGGCCTGGCCGATCACTGAGGACCACCTTTGGCTGCTCCCACCCCTTGGTTAAAGAAAATAATTCTGACTCCGCTCAGTTTTCTTTAACTGTTCAGTTATCATCTGAGAAAACCTCCTCCCTTTACGCTAGAGCAGCTAAAGGAATATTTGGAATACCGAAGTACTTTTTTGAAGTGATTTCTTTCTATCATCTCAATTCTCCACTGCCTCTAAAAAAATTAATCTGAATTTGGATCCATCTGGTTTCAGGAAAGCGACTCTGCAAGCAGATCAAAGATGTTTGTTAAAGTTCTATTCTTCATCTTCATCCTCGGGAGCATGCCTTTTGTAGCACTTGCTCAAGAAGGTAAGGGGAAAGTTTGGTTACAATTATTTCCAGTCATTTCCTGTAATTTAACAGTTTCTGTGCTCTCTCATGGGTTACATAGTTACTCTGTCCTGTTTGTAAAACTTCTTTCGAAATTCTTAAGCTGCAACTGGGCATCTACCACAGCTGTGATCTGGAAAGAAAACAGCAAGAAGTTTCAGAGGGCTGAGTTAGAGAGTATGAGGAAAGAATTGTCTGTGTGTCTGTAAGGGAGGGAGAGGGGTATGGGCAGGCAGGGGCAGCATTCCCTCCGCAGCCCCTGGAGATGGCTGCAGTCTCACCAGAACACACACAGAGGACTCTGCAAGCAGTAATTAATTTAACTGACATTTAGGGGTATAACTCTGTGAAAGTAACTTGGAAATCTTTTCAGTCTGGAGTTTAACTTCCGTGCTTAGAGACATTACAGATGCTTAGAATTTGAGCTTTATGCCAGGCTTTACTAAGTCTAACTTAGCCATAAGCAATATATAGAGTGAGGAAAACTAAACCAGGGGGAATTATTGCCAAAGGCAGATTTGAAAAGTGTTATGTACCAGAAAGACTAACTTGGAAAGTTATTTATTTTGAATTTTATAAGAAAGATACCATATACAGTTTTAGGTATTATTTAGGTTTTAGACGTTTAAGTGTTTTTACAGCTAAAGGAGGAAAGTTTGATTTGTTAACAGTAAATCAGAATTATCCTAGCCAGTACTTGATTCCAGGAATGTCACTTTGAAATTCAGTCTTTCTGAGCAGTATTTGACTCATGGTGAATTAATTGGCCAGGAGGGAGTGTGGTTTACAGCTGCCATTGCCATGGAATGTGTTCCAAGTGGCAGTGTAGCAATTTCAAGTACCAGTGCTCTGAATATGGTGACTTAAAACTCAGCCCACTGGTCTTCCAAAGCATAAATCTACTCATCAGACTTAGATTTGGGGACCCAAACTGAAAAGAAACTACCTGATTTTGGCCTAATAACAGTCAGTATCATCCTGCTGGAAAGAATGCAGCTATATTGATATACACTATGAGTGGATGTTGGCTTGAAACTTCTAACAGTGTTCTGTATGTCCAAATATGAGGCTGAAAGTTTGGAGTTATTTTTAAAAAATTCACAGAAGAATTAAAATCAACAGATATTAGGCAAGTCACAAAAGTTGTTTTCTAGGCTCACCCAGAAGCCTTACTCTTAAAAAGCATTGATATTAAATGTACCAAAGCTTAAAGCCATAAGAAATAAGGCAAAACCACTGGTATTTTATAGAATTAACTTAAGCAATCTAAGATACCCTAATTACAGATAAAAAGGTTTAATCTTTAGGCTTTTGGGAAATTCTTAAGCATATTTTCTCACAACCCTGAGAGGAGTCCAGCAATGATCAGGATGAAGCCCTACTAACCATAAAAAATACATTTCCTGCTTGCAAAATCCTACCTCTGCTTTATTACCTGTACAGTCTGCACTGAACTCCAGAGCTGCATCAAGAATATAGTTTACAGTAGTTAAGGCTTTCTGTGTCTACTTAGGGTTATGACTTTTCCTTCACATGGAGCCAGGCATTTAGGATAACTTCCAAAGGATACACCAGGAAAACGGACTCCAGATGTAAAATAAGTCAGTCTGGAGAATTCAGTGTGTATCACTGCTGTTTACTGATAACCATCAGCAATTATGAGTCAGAACAGACAGGAAATGACAATGCCACCTTCAGCAATCTCTGCTGGCTGACAGGGAGATGGGAGAAGGCTTGACTTGAACAGAGCTTGGTGGAGTGGGTTTATCCAGATACCTGAACCTCTGGGAAATGCAGTGTGGCCTGAAGGTTTTAGAGGAAAAAGGTCTCCTTTTGATATCTCTTAACCTAGAAAAGGCCATGAATAAACCTGCACCTACCCTTTTCTTATGGTTGGGCACTCCAGGTTATGGAATGAGACCAAATGGAGAAAAGCAGCTTTGTTTCCATCAGAAAGGGTATTTCAAATTTCCAAAAGGATGATGATGATGATTATTATTATTATTGTTGTTGTTATTAGTAGTAGTAGTAGTATATGATTAAGAGATACATTTTTGCCCTGCTGATCTTGTTCAGCATGTCAAAACTCAGGCAAATCTTCACACACAGAATCAGACCAAAGGAGCTGAGATGGAAGTTGGCCTGAACAAGCATGCAAACCAATACTTTGCAGAGGCAATGCATTTCTTGATTCCAAACCTTTCCCATGATGCTGTATCATTGCAGGGATGGAGATTACTCTGTTGGCTGTCACATAACATGAACAAAAATTAACATGACTGTTTAACAAGATACCACATGTCACTTAAGCTGTATCCACTGTCCGTGTGCCTGATCTTACCTGGAGGCAAATATTAGATTATATCTCCTTATGCAAGTCAGGTTTATACTAGGTCATGTTATATTTAGTTTGGACTGAATATATGAACACAGACAGGATAATTCAGATAAAAATTGTCTATATGATAAGAAAGGAAATAGAAGTTTACAGGCAGCAATAAAGGACTAAAGAGTTTTCTGTTTTTCAAAATCATAACAAAGAGAATGGACAAAATCACAAGAAAAGATTGTTTTGAAAGAGTTCTGATTTACCCAAACTGTCACTTGGCAAAACTCAGCAATAAAATCAGGCAACTCTAAAGACTTTTGAAAATCAGATTGTGTAGCTGCTGGTTGTAAACCAAATGTACAAGCAAATGGAGCAGTCACATTTGACTCAAAAGGGAACCAGTTTTCTACTAAATAAACACCACACAAGCTTTCATCCTGCATGAAGTATGATGAGTACTCTTACACATGTCCTATATATGCCTCTTCACAATACGAATTTAAATCTACATGTTCAATACTCAAAACAATTATCACAGAAAGGAGAAAATAATCTTGCTGAATCTCAGTTAGTAGGCCTGCAAATTAGAGTGTCAGTATTTTTCAGTGTCTTTGTGGAAGACCAGCAGAGAACAAATAAAATTCTCTTTCTTCTTAGCTGGGCAAGCAGAGAGGTTTGCACGTCTGCATCCCAACAGTTCATTTTTGAATCTGTAACTTCACAAACAAAGAAAATAGTCATATTTAAGGGCTTACAAGTGGACCTTTCATTAACTCAGGCTGCACACTAAAACTGGAAACAGGGAGGCCAGGTTCTCAACTCCTGCAAGTCAGAAGTTTCCACTGAATCCATACATTTACCTCAGATTGAGGACTTGTAAATCATCTTAAAAAAAAAGAAAAAGCAATCCAAAAAAAGAAAGCAGCAAAGAACCTGGAGATCATTTTGGTAGATAATGAGGCAGTGCAGGAAGGTTTTCAGGCTGTGAGGGTCTGATAGGACCATGTGGTGTTTCTCCATGTGTCACTTGAGGTGAGCCACATGTGGACCACAGAAATGCCCACTGCTGCTGCTGGCCCAGCTCGGGCACATGGACTGGCTCAGTGGCACATTTATTTTGTTGGTTTGTTTGCTTTTTGTCTGGATGTGGTCAGGGACTACAGGATGGAACCCAAATGCTGCCAGATGCTACCACTCACTGCCTCCCAGATCCTCTCAAAAGGCCTCTCAGATTTGTGTGTGCACAGCCCAACCCCTCTGTGGGGACTAATCCCACAGCAAAGCTCAGAGTTCTGCAGTGCACAATTTGTTACACAGCGTTTCAGAAAAAGATGTGGGATTGGGAGTATAGGTATGCTAGGATGTGCTACAGAGAAACAAATGAGGAAAAATAAGAGACAAATGCACTATTGATTTCCAGCTCTCCATCTCAGAAGCTTGGCCAAAAACTCTCAAAGGACATAGAAGATGATGCTGAGCACATTCTCATGTTGCTTTATGACTTCCTCATGTTTTTTCCATCCTTGTATTTTTTGATTGCAAACACTACAACATCCAGCACACACTGCATCAGAATAATCCTTTGTGAGGGACAATTCAGCTGTTACACCATCACCATTTTCAGGCAAGCATGTACTCTGTTAGGAGAGCTTGAGACACTACTAAATCTGTAATGAGGATACACTTAACTCCAAACCCATATTAAAATGGTTTTATGACTATGAAACCCATCCAAACATTAGCTACTCTACTGTTAGTGGAGTATAAAAATCAGACTAAACACATTTGAAGGGAACTTGCCTGCTGCATGGCAATATAAAGTAGGTAGCCAAAAATCACTGTGTGAACAGAATTAACACCTGAGAGTATCCAGTTCAGTGTCTGGCACGAGTATTTCAAATAAATGAGTTGAGGAACCTGCAAAGAGTTCTTCTGGCAGATACAAAGGGTTGATAATCTACAACAAGGCAGCTGTGAAAGGGCACATGGTCATAGCCTCAGAGGGAAAGAAGTCATTTAGGGAATAGATTAGTTTATTACTGTATTAGAGGTCATTTCTTAATTCCTTTCATTTGCATTTACATATTCCAGTATTTGTATGCAGATGTCTGCTTTCTGCTGCACATCTGATCCCTTACACCAAATTTTGTACTTTTCTCCTTGTCTTGGCTGCAACTCTCCTCCTAGTCAGCCATGCAGTAAAAGCTCTGTGATTCTTCCGCTTACAGCAACGTACAAGGGACATTTATACCTTGATCACAAGTCCAACCTTGTTGTTCCACCCCTCACTGCTCAGAGGAAACAATTAGACTGTTAGTAAAACTGCAAACAGGGAAACAGGGTCATGGGGCAGCAAATCTCAGTCATTTTATCCTACATCCATGGAATAGCAAGTCTGAGGTCAGTGTACTTAGTAGACAAGAAAGCAGAGGTTGACACAGAAACATTTTTAAAAATATAAATTTGGAATACTCATTGCTAGTTCTGCAAGGAATATTTTAAAGAAATATCCTGTAATGGATATTCAGAATTTCCTTCCTAATGCCCGCAGCTCTGGGGCTGATTTTACCAAGCATAAGACAAAGCTTAGGAAGTTTCCAGCTTTTCCTCTCCTGGTTTGTTTTGTGACTCTGCTTGGGGGTCATTACACACACCAAGAACTTGAAGAGCATTTGCTTCTCTGTATCTCCCCAGTTAAAGTACCTTATGGTTTGCTGTTCTGTCACTAGAATATTGTAACATTCAGAAGACATGTGATTTACTTGAGGAGCAGCTGAATGGTTCTTTGCCACTTGGCACTGCCGACTTAAACTCTGGCTTTGCTCCTTTGGCTAAGCCAGCCCCAGCAATAAAACCCATCTGTAACAGGGTGTGGTGACTAAAGGAAATGTTTCTGACAATTCAGCAAAGCATTGTCATCATAAGCTACATGGAATACCTGAACAATGTCAGTCATACTCTAAATAAGGCTCAGCCAAATCCTTCCTTGTGCTTCATGACCATTTTCCAACTGGCAGATACTTTCTGAAGTGTCTGGTGTTCTGTCATCCAGCTTCCTTCATTATATAAGGCAAAGCTGTCAGTCTTGGTCTAAGGAAAGTGCAGAAAGCACTTCAGGATTTAGACAGTACATACTTTCTCCTGAACAACAGTCTAGACACTTAAATACACACCAGGGGATTTTTAATGGCATGACAGATTACTCCAACTTCCAGAAAGAATTAACAGAGAAAGAAAATGCCAGGGTTGCAGCCCCAAACAGGCCAAGGGCACAGAGCTCCCTGGATACTGCAGATATGGTTTTGGAGCCCCAGGTACAAATGAGAATTTCAGTTCCCGTTAACAAACTTCCCTGCTTTTCTAAAGTCTGAAAATTTTACCTGTCTAACGATTCAAATTAACAAATTCAGACTCCAGAATCCACTATATTATATTCTTCAAACCCTTGCATTTTCAAAGCACAAAAGGTTTTGTGGCTTGGATTTGGCAGTGTTGAACAATTTCACAAAGAAAAAAAAATGTATACTTAAAAAAAAGAAAAAACAACCCGAAGTGTAAAAATAATGGAAAACTATTTTCAGACAAAATTAACCTAATGTTGTAGGTTTTGGACATGACTCTGGAATATACTTAAATGGAGGGTGAAGCCAAGAAACAGACAAAACTGCTTCTGAAAATTACAGAGCTGCTGTATTCAAAAGGCAGATTCCTTGCAAATCACACATTTTTGTTAAACCTCCACCACTGTGAATAGAAGTTTTCACTGAGCTACAACCAAACTAATTCCAGTAATGAGATACTGACTAAGACTCAGTTTGGTCACAATCAAATTAAGACCTCTGAGTGAAGAATACTCCCTCAGAAAAGGAATTCCTGTATCAGGACATAAATGCTGACTAAAATGCAGTCAAAACAGGATGGCCAACACACACATCCATACACAGTCCTTCAAACAACACCACTTGGTCTGCAGCAATTCCGGAAGCAGACACCGAAAACCATCAGTCAGCTCCAGATGTTTGCTCAGTTACATCTCCAACACAAAAGTGATATGTCCCAAGCGACCCATCCTGCTAAACTCTCTGCTAGCTAATATTTTTAGCTGTTATAAAGAACTGAAACTGGTGGTTTGTTTTTTTTTTTTTTACCTTTTTCATTTTTTCTTCAAGTAGAAGCAGAGGGCAATGAGGTAAGGATCATTGCAGCTCTTGATAGAGGGAATCCTGTAAGTTTTATTGGTTTTATCTCCTGGTCTCTTATCAGAAATGGAAACATTCTATTATTCAGGCTTCCTATTTCAAGGACTAAGCTAAAATACAGGCTTATGACTCCCTTTACCCACTAGTGTTTGTGTTTGTTCAGGTTTATGCAAGAAAAGAAACAAGATTCTACAACAGTTTTCATCTTCAGAAGTATCTTTGTTGGTTTTGGAGATACCTTAAAGAAATGCTAATGAACAAGTTTTACAACTCCCTGTCCTTTCCAACACAACCACTGTGCTTTGAAAGCAGCCCTGAGAGGTTTCTCTAGTAAACTGTCACTCTGTGCATGGAAGTAGTGAGCTCAGCTTCCCTTAAGTGGGTCATGGGATGCTTAAGCATGGGAGGTTTCAAAGCAGTATTAAACTTTTAAAGACATCAGATTTTGTCCTGGTGTGAGAAGCTGCAGCCTGAGAGCAGCTGGGACTTTGAACTGAAAGGCTCCCAGCTGGAACATTGGCAGGAAGGGATGCAATGATTAATTCACATCTGCAGCAATGTATAGCTGCAAACAGAGGAGGTCCCTTGGAGACAGCCCCAGCACTGTGAGGCAATATTTTTATTTACAACCTCCTCTAAGATAATATTAAGAACATATGTAGAAGCACCACTTAACCCTGACTTTTGCTACATTAGGCCCACATCAGATGAAAGCAAGAAATGACACAAGCAGACACCCCTTAAATCCCACTCACATTCCCCTTGATGTCAGTGCTGCAGAGCTTTGTACTGGGTACAGGGAAAGAAGCTTAAAGTCCAATAGTGTCTCCCTACACAATTGGACTTTATTTCATCTCACTATTTCATTTCACTATTTAACTTCATTGTGACTTTCTC